>NTHP01000073.1:603773-668676 GCA_003416845.1 Oplegnathus fasciatus | reverse complement strand
GTCTCAAATTTCCCCAAACTCTCAACCCGATGCATTGTGCAACAAGGTGACCGCAGTCTGTAAGAGGGAGGCGGGGCTCATGGTACAGTATCATTCAGTTCTTCCTTTTTTGTTTTCTTGATGAAAGCATAACAAAAAACAGGAACCAAAGAGTTTGATCTCATCTTGTCTCATGACCAGTAAATCACTTTTCACCATATACTGACATAATTGTCCTTTTTTTTTATTGGATCTAGAGGCAGTCACAATGCAGATTTGGATTATTCTAATCTTTTTATACCCCCACACATCTCCCTCCTCTTCAATTAGACAGTGTTTTCTTGTTTTTTTTGCATTTTTGGTTTCCGTTGGTAGAGAAGTAACAAGAGGTTGTGGTGGAAGTCCCCGAGGCTTACAGTTAAATATAGGAAAGAAAAAAGAAAAAGAGAGATGGAGAGTTATTGAAAATGGTTGTAAACTGTTCTGTAGTGCTGTGATGGCTTGAGGCAGTCTTTTACTGATCCACAAGGACAGCATCCATGTGCACATATAGACCATACACCATACCGACACAGCATCGCCACAAATGCACACTGGAGTAAAAATTCCACTAATATTTTTGTTTGCAGTCTTTTTCCTGTTTTGCACAAACATACTGTGCATTCAGACTTCCAGAAACACATACTGTAGATATTCAAATGAGTTTGAGAGAGCGCTTGATATTTGACACTGCTGCTCTAACCTACTTCTCTCTTAGAGAGGCTGCTGGGGGATCGTTGGGTTGTGATTGAATCCAGATGTGGGAGGCAGAATGTGTTCGTGTGGCACAGTGATGTCAAAAAAAGGCAGACAAACACACACTTAAACTGTCCGTTAGTACAAAGCTTTACTCTCACCAGAGCGATTTAAAAGACTTCATAATATCTATGAAATTCTGCTTTTTTCCAGACTTCGACTACTTGCCACTGGAACGGTCTAACGGGGAGAAAAAGTAGGTGGAGAAGAAAAAAAAGAAAGAAAAGGAGGAACTGTTGCATGTTTAGCTACTGTAGTTTTCCTCTAGGATATCATTAGCTGTAATTCTGCCTTCAAATGGCAACCAGATGACAGCGAGCACACACACACACACACACACACACACACACACACAAAGGGTGAAACGATGCACACTACAGATTTTTACCCAAACCTTTTAAGTAAGTACCCTTTGTAGTCTTTTTCCATCACCATTTCAGATTTTTGCTGTAAACAAATGCATATTTTGGACAGCAGCAGTGCATTAGAGAAAAACTCTCGACCCACAACTGTGTGTGCACAGTTTGTAATGCGAGATAGAGGTTGAAGTGTCTGTGTGGCTGAAAGGGAGAGCGCTGTATGTGTGCGTGTGAATATGCTATCTGCAGGTAGCAGCCAGTGCGGCAAGGATCAAAGAGAGGCGTGTGCTGTCCTGGTCCCCAGCCAGAGGACCTCTCACCTCGTGGCAGGCAGCGCGAGCCCTGTGGACGTGACAAGGATGGCGAGGGGGGGCCAGAGAGACCAAGAGCAGATAGAAACAGACAGAGAAAGAGATTCTGTCTGTGGTTTTGTTTATATTTGTAGGTTTGCAGGACAAGTGCAGATAATAAGAGTAAACACTTTAAAGATTATCAAGAGACCGGTAAAAGTGTATTTTTAGTGCTTTCTTTAACAAGGTGAGTACGTAAGTACGTGGTATTGGTGTGAATGTGTTGCTTCAGGTACAGATGAGAATATAAAAATGAGCAAAACACTGCAGAGCAGTTAATAACACTATGACAGGATTTTATAAAGCTAGAAAGTTATCTCAGGCACAATTGTTTTATCCTCCATCTCGACAGTCACACGGTAAACACTAGAATTACCTCATTAACGCTACAAAGCAATCTACCATCAACGTGTGTTTGCACGTATTTGATTGGCCATCGCCAAGCAGGATTCTGGAGGAGTCCGGAAGAAAGACCACGGAGGAGATTAATGAGCAGATGAAAGTTGTGGGAGCAGAAAAGGAAAGGGATGGATGTAGATAGTTTGAAGGAAAGAAGTGGCCGGATTTATCCGGTTAGGACCAACGATGATGACTTCAGATTCATGACAGGTGAATGTGAGAAAATGTTTTTGTCCAGGTTTTTATATATCCTAAAGAAGTTTGAGATGATGGTTTTAGTTATCAGATTAGTTAGTTAGTAGATTCTTGCTAATTTTGGGAGCAGGGCTAAAAAGTGAAGCAACCAAACTTATCCTAAAAGATGGCAATTTTAGTTGATTTTCACATGGATTACAACAAAAAATGTGTTTAAATGACTTGCGAACTAAAGATCATCATCTTTACAGAAAAAGAATGAGACAAGTACAGCGATAGTGGGCTTGTCTGAATATGGATGTATGTGTGGAACATTAAGCCGATGGCTCACCCGACAACCAAAAAACAACAACAAATTAATTTGCTGTCAAGTTCAAATTTTACGACCCCGATTGAGGTGTGTGTTTCTGTGTGCATTGTATTATGTGCTTTGGGTGTGCACGTCTGCCTTGAGAGGAAGTTGACATACCCCGCAGCATTCCAGGGAAAATCACAGGTCACTGGGAGAGGCTACCTGGGACGCTAACAGAGAGGATGTGTCCTTTTTACAGCCACCCCACGTAGCCACGTAGCTCCCAAGCCACGGCAACGTATCTTCTTTGAACGTAATGCATGACTTAGCTTTTAAAAGGTTGGACCCAACTCCCAAAACAGCTAATTTAACGAGTTACCCCCAGTACTATCTAAAAAGTTTTTTTCATTTTTCCGAGGGTTTTGCCAGAAGGGTCATTGACCTGGGTCAGATGCCATTGTTGACCCATTCACAACAATGACGTTGCTTTAGTGTGAAAGGGGTATACGTAACAAGGAAGGAAAGTAAGGAAATGAGAAACGCGAACAGGGATGGAAATGTGAAGAATAGAAACGGAGAATAACGATTATAGAACTTTCTCTGCAATAGCATAGAAAGTGAAGTGCGCGTCTTCCTGTCCCTTCTAGTATATAACAATTCTGGTATGATGCTCATTGAGTCAGTCCATTGTTTTCTCTCAGCTTATTTATGCTGCGAGGGCCCTCAGCCAAAAGCAATAAATTTAAAACTGCCCCAGGGGTGGCATTACAGGACAGGTTGTTGAGAGCAGGGGAGAGAGAGAGAGAGCAAGCATGACAACAACAGAGACTGTAAATACAAGATAGCAAGCATGTAAAATACTTTATTTTGCCCACTTACCAAGCCCGAATGAGTAATGTGGCGTTGTCATTTATGTGGCCTAAGATTTGTATTTCTCTTTTCTGCGTCTACATGAAAGTTCGCTTTAGCTTTTGTGTTTTTTTATGTGTGTAACTGTGATAAAATGTCTTTCATTATTAGACACAGCTATATATAACTATAACATTAATTATAACTGTTTTAAAAGACAATTTAGAGCTGCACTGAGTGAAAAGGTTAAACCTGATGTATTTCTAAAACAGCCAGAAGAAAGAGATTTTTAATTGCGTAAGCCGTATAGACTATCTTGTCATTGTCTAAATTTGTGAAAGTTATAATAAATTGGCAACTCAGTGTGCTAGAAAAAATATTTTTTGCTGTAATTTTGAGTGCAGCTCAAATCAGATTCTTTAGCAAATATTGCCACTATGCATTACTTTGCATTTTAGTGTTTTAAAGTGGGATTTACCCTGAAGTTACACTCTTAGGTTTTGTGCCTAATAGTGACTCAGAATTTTGAAGTTTCTTCTGAGCTGTGTACTTTTTCAAACTCAAATCTGAATTGTGTTGAGTTTAAAATAATTTTAAAAAGTTACATTTTAGGATTCATGAGCACTACGGGGGGCTGTAATATCCGTTTGCCCTTTGTTCATAATAATTCACATTAATTGATCAAAGAAATGATGAAGAAATGAGCAATCCTACCCTGAGGATTAAGCGACAGGAAGCGCTACGCCATTCGATATTGGCACTGACACGTTGCTGTCGTGATCCTGGATGTGTTGAGCGTCTAGCTCTCTCTCTCATGTCACATATCAACTTAACATTTAGGATTTCTCAAATTGTTTTTCTGTAAAATCCCTGTAGTGAAGGATTTGCAACATGTTTCATGATCCCTACTTTAGGCCTTTCATGTAACTTACTCTGCAGCGGATGCCTGCCAACGGTATCAAAAGAAGAGATTTAAAGCTGCCACAGTAGGGTATGGTGGATGATCGGTGATAAGAGGCAAAGATGTGAGGTCCTGACATCCATGTCTCATTTAATAAGTGATCTGAGGCCGGGGCCACGGCAGAGCACAGACAGAGAGACAGGTACATCAAAGAACCTGGGGGGGCGGGGGGTCTTGCTACAGGAGGTGATGGAGCCATTGTGGGATCAAAGTGTCAGAGGAAAAGAGGGGGAAAAAAACCTGTAGTACCCTATAGAAATGTAATCATGCGACAACCACGGCTGGAGCAGCGGGTTTCACGTGCTTACAGCTCTCTGAATGATAAAAAAAAAAAAAAAACTTCCATCATATGTGCTCTCTGTGTTACGTTACATTGACAGTCACCTCATCTTCCCTGTGTGTGGGGTCTGGTTTGCATTATATTTGTGAACACCGTAATGACCTCTAATCTTGTGAGGCTGCTCCTCACAGTGAAACAAGCCGATTTTACTTTTTATATTATCGCCATAAATTGACACTGTGGGCAGCAGTTGACCTATCATGAACAGACACTGGGGATAGAAAATGAATTTAATGAAGGCACAGGCTGGAGGTTACCTCGTTTCTTGGGATTTAGCACACCAGTAATATGCCAAGTATATAAACCAGCTCAATAATTAAAGAGGAGGAAAGAGAAAAAAAGGGGGCATAAAATCAAGTTATACTCCTTTTTGGCCTTGGAATTTCCCATCATCAACTGTTTTACAATGCACATTTCATTATTATGCATTTGTGATAGAATAAATTTGGTTAATGTTGTTTGTCTGTACATATTTACATATTCTGGCTGTCATTCAGATGTAAATTTAACAGATTGAGTCACTCATGAACTATTATTAAATACCTCTGTGGAATAAGCCAAATTTCCCATGGTATCCTGCTTTCATGCATGTACTCAGGTCTCCAGTGTTTCTCCCATGATTGAGGCCAAAGCAGAACAGTGTGCAGTGGTGATTAAGCCAGTATGTATGCGGTTAATAGAGTGTAGGAGCCAAGCAGCAGTAGGACCAGGGACAATAGCAGGAAGAGACCACAGGGAGGGGGCTGTCGGTCACCATGACCCCCTGGATATTGTTCTGCTGCCCACCAACATTTGAAGGATGGAGGGGAGGAGTGAAGGACAGCATGTGGAGAGGAGGGAGGAGGAACGGAGCGTAATGATGGTGGTCAGAAGAGAATAGGAAAAAGGAAACAGCAAATAGGAAGAACCAAAGGGAGACCAGATAAAAGATGATAGAAAAAGACGCGCGGGAGACAAGCGAGCGTGGTCGAGGTGAGCAGAAACATACAGGAGCAGTAAATGTGTGCGAGTAAATACTATGAGTGGAATGCAGGTCTCAGACAAACTGACAGCTGACAGACAAGACTGCCAAAAAAGCCCACCCCCGCCCCCCGTGTCCCTTCTCAACCGGAGTCCTGCTCTGCGGCACGTACGCTTCCAGACAGAGGGGCCAACCAGTCTGTAATATCTCAGCTCCAGACTCCTGCTTTGTTCCCCTGCTGGACGGCTTTGTTCACAGACCAGAGACCGGATGTCTCCTCTATGACTAGCCGCTTTCTCCCGCTCCACTTGGTCTCACCCGACCCCTCTGTTCCTTCTCTGCCCTCCATTTTTGAGGAAATTTTGAATTTCGTCGCCGACAGCATGGAAGCAAAACACTTCCTTGCCGTGAATCATGTTGAAATAAAATTCTCTTGACATGGACACACAATTATAAATGTACATTATATACACGTATCCTGCTATATCACATTGCGTCACTGAGAAAACTGTTTTACCATGGCTGTGTTTTAAAGGGGAGAGGTCAAATGAGAAGATGGATGCCACTCTCATGTCTGTACACTAAATATGAAGCTAGAGCCAGGTGACGGCTAGCTTAGCATTAAGACTGGAAGCAGGGGGGAAACGGCTAGCCTGACTCTCTCCAAAGCACCTCCAAAGCTTACCAATTAAATGTTATTTATTGTTGGTTTCATCCATACAAGAACCGATGTGTAAAAACTGACATTTTTACCTTCGGACGGAGTTAGGCTAGCTGTTTCCCCCTGCTTCCAGTCTTTATGCTAAGCTAAGCTAACCAGCTGAAATGTAATATTTACCATACAGATATGAGAGTGCTATCGATATTTTCATCTAACTCTCTGCAAGAAAGCAAATAAGCGCATTTCCCAAAATGTCAAACTATTCCTTTACATCATATGCTGCTAATAACATTGCTTTCAGCTATTACCAAGCTGAGGCCGACCCTCATGGCTACTGCCTGGACTTTGAGTAAAAGTACATTTACTCCAGTATTGTATTCAATTCCTGACACTTTACTCCACTACATTTATCTTACAGCTGCAGTTACTACTGTAGATACTTTACAGATAAAGATTTTACACACAAAACGTGAAGAATGATGCAGTGGAAGATATTAAACAACCCAACAGTATATATATAGAATTTGAGCTTGAAACGATCGGTTAATCAATTAGTTAATTAGTCAACCATCAAAAAACTGTTTTCAGTAACTGTTTTGATAACTGATTAATTGTTTAAGTAATTTGTCATGTAAAAACCACATTTTGTGGTTTCAGCTTCTCAAATGTGAAGATTTGCTGCTTTTCTTCCTTAAATTACCGTTAACTGAATCATTCTGAGGTTGGGACATTTGAAGCTGTCCCTAATTGTGACGGCATTTCTCACTACTTTCCTACATTTTACAAACCAAACAATAAATGACTTGATCAAAATCTGCAAATTAATCCATAATGAAAATAATCATTACTTACAGCCTTATATAAAAGAACCAAAATTTTGAGTAACAATATAGTATATCATTAGATATACTATATACACTGACAGGGACCGCTTTTCTGCATTGAGTACTTTTACTTTTGATATTTCAAGTACATTTCAGGTAGGTAGATAATACTTTTACTTAAGAAACTTTTCAATGCAAGATATTAACTTGTAATGGAGTATTTCTAAAGTGTGGTATTAGTACTTTTACTTAAGTAAGGGATCTGAACACTTGCTCCACCACTGATCTCGGCAGCCAACACATTAACTCATGGGAAAGAGCATCAGGTCAAACAGTCATACCAGTTGTACAGAAACAGAAGCACCCACTCAATTACAGATGAGAAAACGAGCATCGTGATGAAATACAAAATGTGATCATAATGGGTCTTCAAAGACGTGTGCGCATCATTAACTGGCAACACATTTGTCACGAACATGATTTAAACATATTTTCATCCAAATAAATGTCATGCCTTTAACACATACTCACAGAAAGCTGTTGATGTGTGGATAAGCAAACGTTTGCTGGCATTATTTCAGGTACAGTAAGTGTTGAGAACACCCACATGTACCCACACACATGCACACGAGTTGTGGCTGTCACAACAGAGAGGATCATGCTGACATGATTGTGTTGATGAGCCAAACAGCATGTGAGTGAGATCGAGTGTCCACTGCTACAGTACAGTATAAGTCATGAGGGAGGGAATGATGAAGGGGATATAAAAGTGTCCCGTCTCCAGGGGTAAAAAAAACAAAAAAACACTGCCAGTTTAATTCTGTAAAAAAGTTATCAGTTTTCAAAGCCCCTGCTCAAGATTTGTAGTCTTTCATTGAGGCTACCTGACAGAACAATGACTCAACTGACAACTGTCTATAAACGATTAGTTGATTAATGAGTTGATTATCAAAAACTCGCTGTAACAGGCAACTATTTCAATGATTGATAAATTCTTTCAGTAATTTTTCAAGCAAAAACACAAAACATTCTCTGGTTCCCGCTTCACAGCTTTTCAAAGGACTGTCACATTAATCAACAACGAAAATAATTTTTAGTTGCAACCTTAGTCTATATGGTCAAAACAACAGCTTGTATTATCACCTGTAGTCTCTCTTCAGGATCAATATTATCTTGAGGTTTTGAATTTTTATTTCCCGGGAATATATCACTTTACTGGGAAAATGTAATTTCTTTCAGCAGATAATTAATCAGAAGTCTGTGCATTACTGTGTATAATTAACTTTTGTTGTCATCATTTAATCTGTGACACTGTGTTCTTTCACATGATAAAAATCTAAATAATCTTTGATGGCGTGTGGATTCATCAAACTACATTTCTAAAGGTGGACACAGTGAAGCCACTGCCTGCAAATTGTGAGGATAATGTCACATTTCACATTCTTTAAACAGGCTGAAGTTTAAAACCTGTTCACTACGGAGTTGAAATTAAATTCTAATTATTTGCCCTGGAATGACCCACCTGAGGAGCTTAGGCTCATCATATCAATATCTTTCTTTAAATTGCTTCTTGAAACAAATCTTTTATTGATTGGCCTAACAACATCTTTTAACAATGTGTTTTTATCCTTGATCGCATAATGTTTAACGTGATGTACACCTTAGATTTTATGGCTGTTTTACTGGTTTTCTGCCTTGTTTATTTTATTCCCATTTTATTTTAAGTATCTTTAAGTATCTTTGTTTTAATTGTTTGTTTTGTGCAAAGTACTTTGTAACATTGGTTTTACAAGGTGGTATACAAATAAAACTAATAATTATTATTCTGTAAAACAATACATTGTGCGCTCTCGCTGTTTATGTCTGATGTTAGTCAGGATCCTTGTGATACTTGGCATGAATCCACAGATCAAATACTTGCTCTCTGACCCCTGGATGCTTCTGTCATTACAACCTGACACTGGACGTGTAGGCGGGTTATTGTATGTGCAGGTTGACATTCCAGAGAGGCCAGTGGAGGTGCAGCAGAATCGGAGGGCAAAAGGAGGAAGCCCTTTCTCACTGAGCTGCTCACACAACCACCCCCCCCCTCACACACACACACACACGAGATGTTTTCCACATCCCAGGGCTATTTGTAAGTCTATTCTGGCTCCTGGAAAGAGGAAGTGAATGTTGGCACGAAGCGTGGAACGTAGACGGGGACTTTGGATGATGGTAGCCCTGATATACAGTAGCTAGAGGTGATGACTGGGGAAAAGAGACGTGCTATTGTTTTTGCTTGGTTACACGGATTATGAATGTAGACATGCTGGATGATAATTTTTATAAAATTATAAACAAATTATCTTCTTTGAAACAAACTAAATATTCACAATGCACAAGTAAATCTTTTTCCATGGTGGATAAATATAAGTACTCAGATCCTTTACATTACTTAATGTATACTACAATGTATAATACTTCATTACAAGTAAGTCCTGTATTCAAACTCATGCTTAAATGAAAGTGCAGAAGTATTGACAGCAAAGGTTACTTACAGTACCAAAAGTAGAAGTAATGTTTCTACTGCAACTGTCATATTATTATATATGACATTATTAGATTGTTAATACTGATGCATCAATGTGTAAATTGTTAACATTTTACTGCTGTTGCTGATCGAGGTGGAGCCAGTTTTAACTACTTTAGTCAGGTAGGTTAGCTCGGTGGTTCCCAACCTAGGGGTCGGGCCTTTCCAAAGGGTCACAAGATAAATCTGAGAGGTCTTGAGATGGAGTAGAAAAGAAGAAAAACAATGTTCTGATACACTAATTTATATTATTTCCTCTAATTCTTCTGATCTTTTTGTGGATATTGGATAATTTGACCTATTTCAGCCCCAAACATCTTATTTAGTCATTTTATTTTTGAAGTTTACCTTTACATGAAACCATCTGAGAAGTTGAGAGGGGAAATGTCTCTGTGGTGGAACTACCAGCAACTAATGGACACCTGCCATGAATTAACAAGTGAGACACGACAGTCAGTCATGTGTTTTGATAGAAACAAATAAAAATCCCCTGCCACATAATACTGTGCTGGTTACTTACAATAAGGAGGACGGACATGTTCGTGTAACAAAACTGAAAGTCCCAGCTGAAAGAAGAGATCCTCACAGCCGTACATACACAGGCAGCACACTCAGAATCAATTCATAGCAGCAAACCATAGTGCAAATGTTTTCTAACACAATACACACACACACACACACACAGATATCACAAATTCCATGCCATATTCTGTATTGAAGTGTGACTTGCATGTGATTTCTGCCCTGATCTGAGTCATTTACCACAGAGTATCTCCCCTTTCGGAGTCCCATACCAACACTAATATATTTCTGTATAACACTGCTGCACAGTGCACATAATAAAAAAGCTGTTAACAGTGTAGAAATTATAATAGACTCACTTTTAAGGGTAAAAAATGATTTAAAATGCAATTAATGTTTTATCCATTTGATATTGATACTGGTTAATGATTAGCTTTGAAACTTAAGGCATTTGACACGACACAAAAAATAACTTCTGGAGATGGTCCATAGTCTTGATTGCAAACCACTCCACTTCAGTTCAACTGAAGTTTACAATGATTGTGGTTTATGTTACAGTGTGGTCTTTCTACTGGCCCTGGAAGTGGAAAATGGAAACTTAAGTGCCCTCCCAGTTGTTTTGGGGGCTATCCTGGACCAAGGAGGGTATTGTCAGTGGATGGCCTCATTAGAACGAGAAACAACTGGGCATCAGTGGCCTGGCATCACCGCTGCATGACTCCGCCTGGCAGAGCTATGGGATAAACTTAAAGATGCCAGGCCATGATACCCAGCACAGACAAGAATGTGAAAGAGAGACTGTGTGAGGAAGTCAGAAACAGGAATGTGAGGGAGAGAAAGACAAAAAAAAAATTGCAATCACTCCCCAGCTCTGTGTCTCTGACCTTGCTGTGTCCCAGTGCCAACACATATCCGATCCCAAGCACACACCAGACAAACGCAGTTGACCCCATCTTTCTTTTGGCCCTAACTGAATGAACGGAAACGACAAATCTTGGCTCAAAAACTATACAATGAGGAAGCCATCTTGGTAGCACAACTAGGCCCATCTTGGCTGAAACGCTGTGAGAGAGGCGAAACGCAGCTCGGCCCAGAAGCCAAGAGGGGAAGGAAAGAGGAAGACACTGTGGCTCAAACACTATGAAAGATGGAAGACATTTTGGCTCAGAAAGCAGGGAAGGAAGAGAGGAGGGCGACATCGGTGACCCAGAGTGAACTCTGCCACCCCAGTGAATCACAGATCACCTTGGAAAACACAATGCTTAATACCTCGGACCCTGCACGAGTACACACAGCTGCAAAATTCATTCTACATATTTATTTCACTTTGTTGATGCCAGAGACATCATATTCAGAAATACATTGTTGTTGTTGTAACAAAGCTTTTTAGACTATAAAATATATGTACAGAGGGGGCATATATCCTCACTAGACCAACTGTAGCCAGTCTCTTAGTCTGAGTTAGCCAAATCCAGTGCATATTTTCCAAAGTTACAGTCTTTTTAGTAGATAATGTGCTCTTTGTTTCCTTGCTGAGCTTCAGCGGACAGATACTAAAACAGTGTCCGCGGGAACAAAAAGGGAAAGTTTTGTACAGAAAAGACAATAACTTTGGAAAACATTCACTTGATCTGGTGAGTATTTACATTGGAGTCACGTTAGGAAGGGCTCTGTTCACGGACAGTACGGACAAGAGGATTGATTACTAATAACTCTCTCAGTGTACACATGGACATGTGAGTATTGTTTTGAAATAGACTCGGGAAAAAATTGTGTACCTATCCTTTAAGTTGAGCTCAAATGCTGCTGAAGCTTGAAACTGACTGAGAAACAGCCACTGCCTCAGAAACAATTTGCTGTAGACTTCATTGGCTCAATATGTAATTGTTGTACATGTATTTAACCACCAGGGGTCAGTATAGCATTTTTATGCACTTCCTTGACAGTTACAACTGATTTCTGCATCTGACCAGCAGGTGTCACCAAAGGTTCATTTATAATCAACCAGTCTCATTTATAACATAAATGTAATCTATACAGATATTACATGTTTTAACTGTAACAGAAATATAACAGAAAAACAAACTGACCCTACATGATTTAGCCTCTAAAGGTAGGAAAGCTGATGACTGCTTTAGTGTTTCTGCAATGTATGTTTCATATTCTGGTGATTTTTCTATGGACCTCTGTTTTGCCAGCAGGGGTCGCTCTCTAACCACTAATAAATTAATAGGTTGCTATTTTGGTGAGAGGCTGTCTGTGTACAGTTCATAGTCCGCTTAGTCAAATCAGTGTTTTTACTATAAGAACTGTTTTACCAAAATATACAGTAGTATGTATTGTGCATGTAGTAATAAAGATGTAATGTAATATAATAAGATCATATCAGAGTGAGAAAACAATCCACATATAAGCATTTAGTTTCACAGTGAAAAATTAGTGACTTACAGAGCGCAGATGGGGAAGGAATCTTTCTATGTCATTCATGTCTATGCCGTCATCTTCCTCAAACTTGTTTTTGTTCATCCTGAAAGAGAGGAAGCGAGAAACAGAATCAATAGATTGTAACCATCGGGGATGACGTACTCAGACGGCCAGACATAACTGAGACAATATGGGATAATCAAAGCAATATTGAGACAGAGCAGGGCAGTATCAGTAGAACCACATACTGTAGACCAGGGTTTCCCAAAGTGTGGTGCACGCACCCCTTGGGGTGTGCGAGCAGCCTGTTGGGGGTGCGCGAGAGGGAAAATGTAATGGCGGTGTAAAGGTGTAATTTTAAGTGGGATTTTTCAAGAAATAAAAACATGAAACTTAAAATTTTCCTTTGCAAAATTATGAACTTACATTGGAATTAATAATGAATTGATTTTAATAATTTTAATTGATAGAAATTGTTCGCCTATCTGCCTCTGAGCCTGTGAGTGTGTCCTCGGCCTCACCCATCCTCTTTGGTCTTTAAAAGTGGCTTGTGCGTAACTTTGTTGCAATTTATTGAAACTTTGCAGTGTAGTTTCAGTTTCATTCGAATGGCGAGAGCGCATTGTTGTGATCTTTTGAATATTTTGTTACGTGTGTTCTGATTATTTGTGCATGATTAAACTTGATGCCTTTAATGCGGCTATAAATAGGCTGTGTTGCTTTTATTTTGGAGGTGTGTGGGATTGGGGGTGCGTCAACCTGGTCGGGATGTAGAAGGGGGTGCGTGGCCTAAAACGTTTGGGAACTGCTGCTGTAGACAAAGATCTTACCCCTCTCTGTCAATCTGTGGCAGGTGCTTTGGCGTTCCTCTAAAGTGTTTCCTGTGGAAATGGCTGAAGTCCAGCTTCTCTGGCTGCACGTCCCAACCCGCACCTCTACAACCAGGAGACAAAAAAACAGAATAAAGGTTAGAGTCAGCCAGCATCCATGCATATGCACAAGGTAAGAAGCAGAAAGTTGTAGTAGAGTACAAGACAGCTTCCACATTTAAGACACAGGAAAAGTTAACCCTAGGTGAAAAATCATACAGCCCTTGAAAACTTGCTTTCAAATTATTTTGCTACAACATTAAATAGTCATGACTAAATAATAAAACTTAAAAACTCAGCAAATCTGCATCAGCAGGACTGTGTGGGTGTGGCTGGGTTAGATTTGATTGGCAGTGGCTTAGCAACATAAGCAGCTCCACAATTGTCATCACATTTTCTTTCAGATATTAGTACGTGGCTGGTTTGACTGGTTGTTACTGGGCAGGGCTCACTTCAAACCAGTAAGAAGAGCACACACAAATACAGGAATCTCTCAGTGTGCAACAACCAAAACTGGCAGAAACTTCATGCACACACTGTGACACTGGTCCTTGTCTTGGCAATTATTTCTGGCTGCTGTCTAAAATAGAAACTTTAGTTAGTTACTAACCATCTCAGTCATCTTATATTACATCTGAGTGTCTGAGCAGCGCAAGATAACTATCAATCATGGAATTTGTTCTTGTTACTAAACAGAGAGGCCGGTCAGGTCTGTGAGGTGGTGAGGGGGCAGCTACATTTAATAAAAGGCTCCATCAATCACTGATGACATGATGCTGCAGTAGACTTGTGTCACCACTAGATGAGGCTGGCTGACGAGACACACTACACTACAATAAAAAAACTACATGAAATGCATATAAAAGGTCTGTTTTTTTCCAAAAAGTAAATATGAGGCACAAGAGTTTTGAAGAATTAACTAGCTAACTGCAGAGCTTGGAAATATGTCTCTGTACTACTGTTTATTATGGTATTTTAGCAATAGGTATTATTATTATTATTATTATCATTATACAGTATGTATTAATAATAATGATGTATTAGTACATCCATTTCACTGACAACTTTGTCCAAAGAGACTTATTATTGTACCCATACTGTACATACAGATGGAGAGCAGTTTGAGGTCCAATGTCTTGCTCAAGGACACTTTGGCACATGGACTGAAAGAGCTGGGCATCAAACCACCAACCCTACAATGACTGGCTGACCTACTACAGCAAAACTTTCAGTTGCAAGGCCATTTCTTTAACGCAGCTTTAACTAGAAGGGCAGAAATGACTCCTAATTGAAGTCATCAATGTCAGTTTTCATTCCAGTCTACACTACACTTCATCTCATGGTATGCACCAGAGGGAGAGCTGCTTACATCATCCTGCTGTGCCGGCTCCTTCGCTGTGTGCTCAGATGTGCCAACGTGGCCGGATCTTAGGTAGCTGAAGCTGCCATGCAGCTGTTACCATGGCAACCAGTCCTCCCCTCCAGTGTAACTGATTTATGTCTCACTCATTTCCTTTCTTTCCTCTTTTTTTTATTCTATTTCTCCTCTAAGCTTCAGGTTTAGTTCTTTCTTCTTTGTGACACAGACCTCACTTGTATAAGACTAACAAGATTTCAAGCATTGAGGCTTAATGCTTTTAGCCGAGCCTCCAGCAGTTAGATGTAATATAGATGTGGCTGATGGCAGAAACACTGAAACGAAATACTTTTCATCATCAGCACAAAGTTCAGCAGTGTAGCTTCTTGATTAACTTAAAGTTAAGAAGAGACAGAGCTGACTGAGCCGACTTGCTGAAGGGTAATTTTTTTTGAATGTGATGTCCCTAATTGTATTTCATGTTAATATCTGTTCCTTTGGATACCCACAACAAATTCCAGGGCCTTGAAGATGAAAGCTGGGAAATATTGTTTTGGTCAAGTGACATCAAATTAACAAATATAACTGAAGATAAGACAAGCAAGGTCAGGTTGAGAGGAAGTCAAAGACAGTGAGAAGAGCAACTAAAAAGAAATATAGGACTGTTACAAAGTCTGAGAGCAAGAGGCAAAAGCCAAGAGACTCATTGTGTGTTTAAATCAGTCATATGACCCTCCAGAAACTATGGTTGGAATTCAGATCCAGCAGACTGTACAACATATTAGGTTTGTGAAACAGTGAGGCACCTACCCGTGTGAGTCCATTGTGTTGGCAGCCCATATGTCTGTCCCCAGGATGTCAAAGGAGCCATCTCTGTTCCCGTTCTAGACAGCACACATGGAAAAAGGAAAGATGGATATTTTCAGCGTGACTACAAAACAATCCTTACCAAACATACCACATTGGAACTACTCTTCTTAAAAAGCAGATTCCTTTTTAATTTAAAACTAAGCTGGAAAGAAATTTATAGAATACACAAGTTTTCTGCATACTTAGATTGTGAAAAGAGTTACTATGGGTCTATTAGTATAAACCCAGTTTTCCTTCAGTGTATCATTTTGTTGATTAAAGAGGTTTTCCACCAACTTAGTACTGCACTTCCAGAAAGAGAAATTTAAAAGAGAAATCGCAGCAGAAAGATACTTAGATTTTTAGTTCTAAAAATGCTGGATCCTACACTTCCCATAATGCAACTCAATAGCGTCTGTCATTAGACCCTCCTTGCCTCCTCACGTCTTTCAAACTTCACGTACCCAGTTTGTAAAACTGTTGTTTTTTTTTTACAGATGTTTCTGTACCTTGGCAGGGCCTTTGTACTGGTTGTTTCTGCCTCTGCTGCCGGAGCGTGAGCCAGATCCTGGTCTAGAACCAGAACTGGGCCTGGAACCTGTACTGCCGTTACTGCTGTGTTCCCACTCATCCTGCGGAGTTGAAAAAGGCGAGGAAGGAAAAGGAGTGAGTATTCAGTTTTATTCCAAATTCAGTGCGTTTTGTTTTCTGTCATAGTTAATTACAGTGTGAACCACAGAAGCCCACAGCAGCTGGATAGAAGTGTGTGTCTATGATGTTTATGTATAACACAAGCTGATATTAACAATGTGGTACATTAATAATGTGGTAATGTTTGGTACAATTAACAGACACGTGTCTCTCTGTTGGCCGTCTTGTTGTCTTCTGTCTGTAATTTTTAACCACCACTTCATTGGTTTCAGAACATCTTGCCAAATGACTGCGGTTGAAAATTAGCCAGCTGGCTAATCCTGGCATATTTACAGAAAGGTTGACTAATGCGCGTTGTCCTTATAATACATGAAATGAAATGGTTGCTCTCCTGCTTACAACAACCCGTCTTACATTCTATTGCTTAACACAAGGCTCTAAATTCAATACACTTGGTTAGCATAACAATTCAGAGCACCGTTTGTTCAGAATCTGTTGAACAGTGCTGCACTGTGGTTGTTGAGGCGAGATAGTAGCTCCTATTTTTGTCCCCGCATGTTTGTTTCTGTTATTGCTGGATTGTTTCTGGTTGTTTCACTAAATACTGCGAGGGAAGACGTCCCACAAGGGCTGTCAAAACTATAGTTTCATTGCCAAGTCTTGGATTTACACTTTCAGAGGCTGGATATTAAAACAAACTCCCTAATCTTACTGCATTGAAAATGAACTTGATGTATTAATATAAACACTGACATTTCAATTCTAGTCTCTCTCTTTACCTCCCTCGTATTCTCGATCACTCTGCTCTCTTTGAACCCCTCACCCATGCCGTTTATCCCTCAGCACTCACCTCCTGGTGAATCATACCAATGAATCTGTGAGGGGCAAGAATGCTTTAAATCACCACAGACTGTGCAGTCAGAACAGAGCAGAGGAGCGCACACGCTGATATTAAGCAGACTAACTGACTGATCATTCATTTAGCATTATTCAATTACTGGCTCTCGCCTCACAGTATCCCATGTTAGTCATTAAGAACATACTTCTGTCTCCAGCAACCACAAGCAGGCAGATGAGCTGTTGATCGCTTACGGCTGGTCTTTTCTAATCATACACTTGAGCAGCTGACGGAGAGGGAAAGACTAACCCAAATATAGGGAACTGAGAGCAGAGCAAACCTACGCTTTAATCAATGTGATGCTCCAGTGACCAGAAGGTCTAGATGAGCACAGAGGAAGACGGCAGTAGAATCAAGGCTGCAGCGGAGGGTAAACACACGCAAACACCATTTACTGACCTCTCAAATTCTGAAATAGCGTTTATGTATACTTTCCATTTGTTTATGGGGTAAAACTATGCCTACTCTTACTGTTTCTGCAGACCAGCAACCACCACCAACTTCACAATCATTAAAACCAGCAACTGAAGCTAGCGGGCAGACTGGAGCCGCTTTCATGGGTCAGACGAATGAATCGGACGTCAGACGATGGACATATGAGATTATCTGAAGTGCAATGCATCAAATAATATCTGTCACACAAAAGACCAGGAAGTAAGAAGCTAGCTGTGAGCACTTAAGTGACACGTAAAGTTTTTGTTGTTTGTTTTTTGTTATTTGTGTTGTTTTAACAGGCCCAGTTTATCTCTGTTGTTGCTGATTTAACGTAAGTTCCATAGTTTATAATCCATATTCCCACTCCATTATGTTTTTAATTTAAGAGTTGTAAATTACACTGTGAAAGTTTAAATCGTGTTTTGGGCGCTGTTTTTAAAATGGAGCCTTTTTACATGTTCAGAAAGTAAAGGATGAGGAGAGGAGACAGAAGCAAGGACAAATGCAGGATGCAACAGGAGAAAGCTAAGAAGGTGCAAGTGATTTAAGATTTAAAGAAAAAAAAACATGAGGAAAGGGGATAGAAACTGATTTTAGAACCAGCCCGGGAGTCAGGTGGTGGAGAGAACAAATCCTGAGAAGGCAGAAAACCTAATTTAATCCTACTAAATTCAAAACACAAGACTGGAACGTGCTATAAAATCAGATCTTTCAATACAGGGACTAACACCACAAAACAACTATATTCAAATTATTGTTTTCTGATGATTTTTTTTAATCTACATGTCAAACACGTGTTCACTTATGAATGTGATGCAGCTTTAAGTCTAAACAAATGAATTCACTTTTGTTATTCTGTTATTGTCCAAACATTAACCTATAATAAAGACCATAAAGAATGTCTTTGATTCAAGGTTGTTTTTTGGGATAGAGACTGATAGGTCCATCTTTCTATTCATTACGACCCTTGTAATGGAGGTTAGTAACCTATTTTTTGCCACTACAGCGCTTGAGTGGAATCATAACTGTGCTATGCACAATTAGACTGTTTAACTGTTTAATATCATTAATTAACATAAAAGCTGTGAAATAAGCAGAACCCTCACACACACACTTACTGGCTTGAATGAGCCTCTCCCCCGTGAAGATGTCCAGCTGCCATCTTTCTTGTTGTTACAGTCATCTGTCCACTAGGGGAGAAAAAGGGGGAGATGGTGCTATCATTTGTGAAAGGGGGGGTTGTTTACATGTAAACAAAAACCACAAACAAACAGAAAAATAAAGTAAAAGTAACAAACACAGTAGGTTTTTCTGGCATTTTTCTTTTATAATTGAAGCTGAATTGAAGTTTACATTACAACATTAATGAGAGCATGTCATCCATTTAAGTGATAAGGCTCTGACCTGCGGTACCTTGCCACCATTGTCCAAGTCCAAGTCTCCATCCGCCTTGTCCCCCAGAAGCCCCTGCACCTGGTACTCCAGCACATAGCTGTCGATGAAGCGTTCCAGCTCTTCTATCTCCTGTGAGCGCGTGCTCCCAGCTTCAGACGATGCAGACGCCACCGAGGAGTTCTCCATGGCAACTGGCGCTTTGATGGGTGCAAGGGGAGGAGGGGAAGGGAAGGAGGAAAGTGACCTGTGCAGGAAGGAAGAGAAAGATAAAATTCAACATGACTCAGAGTTTCAATGTTAGAGAGCACTAATCTCCAGTGATTAGAAGGCAGGCCTCTGTTTACAATAAGACCTCCAACATCAAAACAACCATGCCATGATTGTCAAACAGACATAAGGTGAGAAAAAGTCCCAGAGGAGTGGATAGATTAGGTTGTTTACATTGGAGCTGCAATGATTAATCGATTAATTGTCAACTATTAAATGAATCTGCAACTATTTTGATAATTGATTAATCGTTTTGAGTCATTTTTTAAAGGAAAAGTGTCCAAATTCTCTGATTTCGGCTTCTCAAATGTGAATATTTTCTGGTTTCTTTAGTCCTCTATGACAGTAAACTGAGTATCTTTGGATTGTAGACAAAACAAGACATTAGAGGACGTCACCTTGGGCTTTGGGAAACAGTTTTTCACCATTTTCTGACATTTATGGACCAAACAACTAATCGATTAATCGAGAAAATGATCGACAGATTAATCGATAATGAAAATAATCGTTAGTTGCAGCCCAAGTTTACATTTCATTTTGCTAAAGTAGTTATAGCAACAGCAACCTGTTGAGTACAGTACCAATAGAGCTGCAATGATTAGTCGATTTATCAATTTGTTGATTGACAAAAAAGTTATCTGCAACTATTTTGATAATCAACTAATCGTTTTAATATTTTTTGAAGCAAAAATGCCAAATATTCTCTAGTTCCAGCTTCTCAAATGTGATGATTTTATGCTTTCATTTGTCATATATGATACATGATAGGCTACATATGATACATCTCCTTGGGCTGTGGGAAATTATAAGAGGAAGTTTTCGCTAAACATATTCGGCAGATTAATCGATATTGAGAATGACTGTTAGTTGCAGCCTTAAGTACCAGCAATAACAAAAGTAATTTCTCTCACCGCGATCCCCCTCAACTTCCCAACACTTAAAGAAGGCACGAAACCTCACTGCTGTCAACAAACATCCATGTATGCTCTGCTTGCATCCAAAGTGTCCAACAGCAAGACTCTCCTGGTGTGGGGCTACAGCAGGCCCAGGTTGTGTTTTCACTCAGGTTACATTAAATCCATCATTTGAAAAACCTCTGACTCATCTCTGCTAATTGCTCTGTCCAATCTCCCTCTGGTGACGCCATCCACACGCCTCTCCACGTCCATTTCTCCCTTTGTTTTTCCACCTCTTCCCTGCTGTCTCTCTCTCCTGTCAGGGTTGTGTGTGTGTGTGATCACCTGACCCATGGCCAACAGGGAAGCAGCTTCCTGCCTGCCCGTCTATTGCTACTAAGCTCCTTTACATCATGGCTTGATCACCAGCCATGCAAAGAGGATTTATGGCCCTGGAGCACGCAGAATGGTATCTGCTGAGCCCTGGGGACTCGATGGGGAGCCCGGTGCATTTGCAGCCAACAAGTCAGCCACACAAAGTTTAAACCCTTTGTTTTGGTTTCGACCATGGGCTATCTAATGCCACGGTAATGAGGAGCACAAGTCAGATCTCACTAGCTGCCGCACTATGTAGTATCTTCTCAACAACAACAACACAACAAAGTAAAGAAAACAAATGAGACAACACCAACTATTTCAAAAGAACAACAAAAATAAATCATTATAACACTCCTTTTTGAGTACCGATACCCAGAGGGAAATACTCCATTGGAAGACCAGACCTCAGGGTCAGCTACAGGTCAGCACCCATGTTGAGCAAGAGACCAGAACCTGAACCAGTCTTGAACCAATCTTCCTCAAGGACATTTCAGAATCTCCCTACTCATCACTACCCTGCTGCTTTTCTTTATGTTCATTTAGGACTAATGATTTAATCTCTGCATACTATGTAGCAGGGTCAACATGTCCTAATCTGACCTACTGTAGTGTCAGTAGTATAATCCATACATGTCAATAGTATAATCCATTCTACACATTGATGTACATTGATGCCAGCGCCTTGATTAGTCTGGTGACTTACAGCTAGCATCAGATAGATATGCTAGATATGTATCCTTCTTTAAACTGATTCATTACTTCTCATTCTTACTGCTGTCACGCTTACACACAAATTTAAATTGCATTTGAGTGTTCATTGTAATTGGAGAGCATACGACAACTTCGAATTGAACTACTGACCCAGTTTTTGTGTCCTATTCCTCCCAGATCATGTGCTGCCCCCAAAATCAGACCATTTATGTCGCAACACCAACGTCTGTCCCTGCCCAACTTAAAAAAAGACAGATCTCACCCGATCATACAAGCCATGCCACTCATCAGTTTGTCTAGCCTGATTATCAGAGTGAATTAGCATTTAATTTCACTTCATTCATGTATTTAACACGTTGGAGATGGTGGCAGCGATTCAGAGGTCCATCCCAGTCTCAGCCAGCGCTAACAGCCCCCTGACAGAACACACGGCAGACAAACAAATATCCACAAATGTTAACATGTGGAAACTTTACAGGTTTATGAAGTCAAGTGTCTATTTTCAGTTGACCGTGCACTGTAATATTGTGCAATGTCTCACTTTATACTCCTGTACACTTTAATGCACTTTAATGCAATAGCCCTGTGCTAAATCTGATCCTAACAAAACTTGTAGTATTCCTTTTTTTTTGTCATAGCGTCAGTGAGGTGTTGATTCACCTGTGAGGTCATTTCCACCACAGTTAGTTGTGGTCTTATTTTGAATTGTGTTTTTAATAACTTGTCCACCCCAATCTACATATGTGAGGTTACAGGAGCATTGATAAGACTGAATTTTCATCTCAATTCATAATTTCAACTGTTCTGATGTGGCTAATGAATTACGATGCAGTTTAAATGAATGGGGAAACATTCAATAACAGTTGTCTGGATGTCTGCAACACATCGATGCATATTGGTAGTGGTTGCAGCTCAGTCAGATGTCCTACTCTTGTCCTTGACATGAAGTATAGAATTACTGCCTGAGGGGAAACTGCTGCCAGTAGCTATTGACCCGTCCATTAACTCTCATCTAGTCTTTTTGCCTTGGTATCTATGATTTTTTAATTTTAGCCTCTGTGTGATACTTCATAGTAGTTCATGTGCTTACTAGAGAGTTTAGGGCCCGTGCATGCATTATAGTCACCCCAAATAACATCATCATCAATATCAAGTAAACACTGGTTCTGTGTCTTTATCATAGACCGGACGCAAAGTCTTTTTCCAACCTGTGGTGTTTCATAACACAGCGCTCCAAACCCGCAGTGCCCTTTCAAATACGGTGTGTGGTGGTTACATGTGCTTTGCTTTCACAGCAGGTTTATCTTTCAGCTTAGCAAGAGTAGCATCAATGTTCTTTTGGTGGAGGAGAAACAAGTTTGCCCTCCTTCCACTATATCAGTTCGATGTTCCTCTCATGTGAGAGTCGACAACCCAAACTGCTGTCATCCCTGTAGGGTGCAAGAGAGAGGCAGAGGTTGGGACGAAAGCAAGGATTTCACCTGACCCAGACAAAGAAACGGGCTACTGTATTAAACTTATATGAGAAACACAAACACAAATAAGGACAGCAGTCTGGAGGCCCCTCTGATCTTTGACTACAGAGAAACTGACTCTACAAGGTCAGGAGCACAAATAGCATCGCAAGGCATCTCACATTTACCGAACACAACTCTCGTCTTGCGAATACACACACTTTAAGACGAAGCAATGATATGGGCTCTCACATTACAAGATACTGATGCAAATGATGAGGGAAAGCATAAGCATTCATACAAACTGTAGTGATGGTCTCTCAGCCTTTCCCTCCATGCTCAAACAGAAAGACAGAATGAGTTAGGGCTGCAACTAACTTATTTTCTCGATTAAATGTGCCAATTTTACACATCAAAGCCTGTTTACGGGTCATGGGCGGTACTACAGCATAGGTGAAAACGTTGTATAAAGCCCTTTATGTAATGTAACTTGAGGCAGTGCCGATTGGGGTTGACGACTACATGTTTGAAAATGGAAAATAATCTGGGGGTGTGGAGTTAGAAAGAAGTAAGGTTACCAGATCTCTGTAGCCCGCTTCTCATCTCTGCTTCAGGCTAGTGGGTACATTAACCACTACTAGCATAACACACTCGAAGTTGCGTTGTGGATAATGTAGGTGGCAGGTTTTTGAAGAAGAAGAACACGTGGAATAAAAAAAATGATATCGCTGGTTCTGCTGCAAAAATTTTGATACTGCCCATCGTGAGTCGGCCATGTTATTAAAGTGCAGTGCTAAATCAGTGGGGTACTCTTTTAATCAATTTAATTGTTTGGCCCATTAAATGTCAGAAAATAGAAAAAAAACGACATTCACATTTTCTCAAAGCCCAAGGTGACACTTAGATATTGCTTGTTTTGTCTGACCATCAGCCCAAAACCCAAAGATATTTAGTTTAATATCATAGAAACACAAAGAAAACGAGCTAATATTCACAATTGAGAAGCTGGAACCAGTACATTTTCTGCATTTTAGCTTAAAAAATTACTTAAACGACTAGGCTAATAAAATCTGTCACGATAGTTACTGATTAATTTACTGTCTATCGACTACTCAATTGGCTAATTGTTGCAGGTCTAGAGTGAGTGAAGCCTAAAACAAATTGTGGAGTGCAGACCAAGGAAGAGAAAGCGAGTCAGTCTGATGTTGCAGTGGTCATCACACTGTGAAAATTTTCATGTGGGTTGGTTGTGGGTTGTAGCACTGGCCATTGTCTGTCTGTCCCCCTCTCCTTCCCCTTCTCAAACAACATCTTTCAGTACCCCATCCCACGTACCCCAACTCCTCCCCTGCTCCTTCCTGTCTCCACCCTGTCGCTCTCCCTCCTTTAATTCTACCAGCTGTTCCAACAAAGAACTGCCTGCCACACCGTCCTGCAGCTGAAGAACTGGCATATCAGTATCCAACACTTGTGGACATCAAAGGCTACTTCTACCAGTGTATTAAGTACAACTAATACAACAGTCCTGCAGTAAATTCTACCTTTATATAATGATCAGTTTTTGTTGAAACTGTTTAGAGGTGTTGATTCAACTGTATGGACATTTTGGAGGCTGTAGTTTGTAGTGCTGTTGAGCTGTATTATACTGACTGGTGTTTCTCATAGTTAGTCTAGCCCTGTTGATATAAATGGGGTGATATGTGTACCTAATAAACTGGCAGCTGAGTGTTTATTTGTGTGTGTATTTGAGCTGCTGAACAATTCAGAGATGTGAGCAGTGAAGCAGATGTCTGGAAGTTTTTGTGTAACCTTAGTTTTCAACCAAGCACCAATAGTGAACACATTGTCACAGAAGCCTCTGTAAGACCCAAGGAAACACAGAGTAGGTTACTGAGTCGACTGAATCCTGCACTGACGCTAGGTGCTGGGATACCTGTGACAGCCAGTGACACTACAGGCCAGCAGGGAAAGATCAAGGCTGTAAAATGCAAAGCAGCATGTAGTGCGGTACAACCAAGCTGTAGACTGTGCCCGAAGCCCAGCAGCACCATCCAGGCAGAGACTAAACTGGCCAGACAGACACAGCATGGCACTGGACAGCACACTGTTTCTTTGTCTGAGAGGCAGAGACAAATACCAATCTATACGATCTGTACGTCAAGACAGGATAAACCACCAAACAGTGGAGACTAGATTGAGTACTTGCAAAAAAGAAACAAATTGTGATCATGACATATTGTGCAATATCTCTCCCTGCTCAATCAATCTACACATCTGACACAAAGGGAAAAAATAGCTCAATAATAATCAGATAATTCAAGATTCAATACTTTATTGCCATTTCAACATAGTCGATAGGAATTTGGTTTGGTGAGCTGTTATTTTCACTTTTATTTTGGAGAAACTAAACTACGTGCATGACACACGGTAGGTAGTTCAGAGGGCCTGGTAATGTGGTGAATTCACACATTCCCAGGCACACTGAATGAGGAGTGTTGAATACTTATCACCAAGTTTTAGAGCAAAGTATAGCATTTATTACTCACAAGTTTCATACCTAATAAAAAAGTAATTTCTGCGTGAAATGGAAACATAAAGCATAACAACTATGTGAACCATTATCCGCTGCGGTCCAAAAACACAACACCACATGTCTACTACAGCAAACACTTACAGTCTCCTAACAAATCATACTGGCTGTATCATGATAGTAAAACAATATCATAAACAAAGTAAAATAAGCTCTGAGCCATCAGTGATTTGCAGCCTTTGATTTGGCTACTCAACAACCAAACAGTAAGAACCATAATCCATACAACCCAAACAGAGCAGGACATGAGACCTGGTCTCCACAGTTGGAGTCCAAGTCAATGTTCTCACCCCATGCAGCGAGAGCTGCTAATACACCTAATCCGGTCTACTACTGACTGGCTGGCTTAACAAACTCACACTTGGGTTTAAATATAATTTGGAGTAATCTATTTTCGAGAGCGCGACAGCAGCATGATATCTTTGAGCGTAATTATTCAGTTGACATAGTTACTAGTATCGTGTATGTGTGTTTGTAAATAGGTTTGACGCAGCAACAAAGAGATTTTACATTTTGTGAGATTGTGACATTTGCAAACAGAAAAATGTCAGAAAAAACTGTCATGACTTGGTTTATATAATGTACACGATGTGCACATGTGGATGCATGAAAGTCGGCTGTGTGAAGTGGCACTGCAGAAAAAAGGATCTATATCGGAGTATGCCACCCTGCATGTCACTGCACATATTGTACAGTATGAGTATGTGACACATAAAAAACATTTAATATTTTCTACACTATCAGTGGAGACGGAAGTGCCAGTGTGAGATTTGGGTAGCCGCTCTTCTTCTGTAGCATGAACACTTTCACATTTTTCAGCAACACTATAAACAGGTGGTGCGCCTACAAAATGTTGCTGTTATAGTGGCTCAACTCAAAGTGGCTCTGTTTGCATTGCTTGCACCTTCTCTTGCTTCACTCACTCGCAATGCTGAGGACAAATATCAGGCTTTATGTAGCTAGTACCAATCAATGAAAAAAATTAATTGACCTTGATGTCTCTGAAATACATGCAAAACACACAAAACCTCCTCAGCTGGGAGAGCAACAGTAGTTATAAACTATAAAATGGTATTTACAGGTACAAGGTTGATCACTGCGGAATATGTTTGTAGAGCTAAAATTACAAACCAACTTCAAAGGAGTCTGTTGTAGCTGTTGTACTTCCCGCCTCCCATTCACTGTAACAAGCTGTTGTGAGTAGATGTGTTTACTCATACAGCGTGAGCTGAATGGCCTGAATCTAGAGGCCAGTAGAAGATGGCCTGCACATGCCACAGAGGGGGGGTCCAAGGGTATGTGCATGTGTATGTGTGTGTACACTTAAAACAATAACCCCCATTGTCCCCCTATGCCCCTGTAGTGACCTAATGGGAGAGGATTGGGCATGTGCAGTACTGTGGAGCTGTGAGGACAATAGCCCAACAATGCTATTCTGTCCAGATCCACACACAAATACAGAATCCTGGCAAACAAGTGAGGGTGTGTAATTCTGCTCACGGGTTGTATGGAGTGTAGGTACTGTAGAAGTTCTGAGGCCTCAAAGCTGAACAGCAACAAAAGTGAAAAGAGCAGCTACAAAGGTTTGTGTGCAACAGAGCTGTGGCCATTATTAGTTAGGGTTGAACACGTGAGATGATGACAAAACAGGTAATTGTGAGAACAAGGGGTCGGCCATAGAAAGACCCTAACTGTGACAATAGTCCTGCAATTGTTTCCAAAAAACAGAGGCTATGTAATTTGCTAGAGAAGAAAGCTAAAGGCCTTATGTTCTCAGCCACCCCTTGACATCTCTCCTCATACAAAGCTACCGTATGTTTTTCTCAGTCACGACCCATGTGATCTCTCTATCCTCATTTTCTCTTTTCCCACTCACTCATCCATGCACTCCAGGCACCGTAATGAGCGGCAGTTCCCACTGAAACGAGGCTGGATTTCTGCTACGCAGGCTGAGTCAGGGTGTTCCAGTTTTCTGCAGGCTACTCCCACTCTCTCCCCGACATGCAGCTGTGTTCGCTCCTCCTCCACCTTCTTCAAAACACTGCATGCGTATAACCGGGTGTGCGTCACAGCCCAAAACACTAACCCCATTTCTTAGCGTTAGCTTTAACATGAGGCATGGAGGTAAGAGTTACATGCTGCTGCTCAAGTGAACCCTGGCATCGTTATTTGCTACCAGTACTCTGGGTTCATTCTAGCCATTTCCTGTCACAGTTTGACCCCTGAGGGCAGAGTTCACAGCCTCAATCACTAATCACATCAATGCAGCACTCATATGTGCTGGGACTGCAGATCACTGGGGGGGATGACACTGCACCGACTCTGCTTAGATGGTCTAAATGAAGCTGTATTTCAGGCCAAGTCTAAACATCAGCAATACTCGTTTTTTCTATAACAGTGAAGAGGCCATCATAGTTTTTAGATAAAATTGCAATGTTGCTGCGATGTAGTCAGGCAAGGTCCTAAAAAATGTAAGGCTAGATGATAAGGGTGCACCTATTGATCAACCACCAGCCATTTCACAGCTTTTGATCACAGATTAGATCAGTTTAATGGGAGGGGACCCTAAGCAAAATGCTACTTTAATTTTACGTGCCACCTCTGTCATGAGGTGATTAAGTAGCTCAGTCATCAAATACACACCAACATGTAATTACAAGGTTTGGATAAAACCTATGATTAATTCATACACGGATAAATCCTATATATTGTACAACCGTGAGAACAATCTATCCACCTTATTTTGGAACGCGGAAGTAAACAGTTGGTCGAACTTCCAGTTTTTGTGCCTCACTTCCGTTTGATCGTTTCCGTCAACAGAGCTAACTAGCTTAACTAGCGTATTTAACAATTCCGGTTTTCCTCGAAGCCATAGTTGTCCAAAAAGTTGTTGTGTTAGCTTCTGCTGCGCTGAAAAGTGAGTTAGCCAGCCAATGACCGGAAGTGCCTGACTGAAAGTCTCGCACAAAAACTCGGAAACTGCGCCCGTATTTGCGTTCCAAAATAAGGTGGATACACATTGATACAAACTCAGGACAAAATGCTGTATTTTAACTGGGGATCCATAAATTGTGAATCTGAATGAGACCCTTAATGTGTATGCTAAATATTTCCTGACTGTAACCACACCTCATGCCACTGTCACAACACAATTATTGACAGTATGTATAGCATGCATTTGCCATATTCTGTGTTATTTACTATCAGGTAGCTGATGGCACAATCTCACAAACATAAACACCTTATCTAGTTTTTTAGATCAGTTAGCTGATGGCTATTTAGCTGTGTCATCAGACAGATACGTGTGTTTCTTACATACTTATATCTAGACATACACTTCTATACATACCGTGAAATGTCAAGCACTGGCACAAACACGTCATTCTCCATATTGGAATAACTTTAGTAAATCATGTCTAAGCCCATGTAAGATCAAAATAAGGCCATGATTACAGTCTATCTACTGACATTTACTTCATAAATAATAGATTTTTAAAATCTACACATGTTTGACTGCACCATGTTCACAAATGGTGAAAAAGCTAACAAATGACTTCATCAGTCTGGGTGGACTTTAGATGACAGGAGCTTAGCCAAGTTAAATGATAATACAATGAATACAGGGCTCAGGATGAGACACTGGCTGAACCTGACTTGCAACTAGGCGGACTGGTGAATTAGCATATGTTTCTAGTTGAGGCACCACAGTCATGCAGGCAACTTGGGCAAGAATCATACACTGTGAAGATATCCTTCATTCAAAAGGAACACATTTTACTCTCAGCAGGACTGGATACATTTGATTATCACTAATCCATTCTCCACTGAAAATGATGTCTGTCTGAGATAAATCATGCAAATCTGGCCTTGCTTTCTGCATCAAAGCGAGACAAATCCTGTCTCATTCAAGTCAGGAGGGTCTCTGTTGTGTGACTTGTGGTGGCACGCAAACATTCCTCTACCTCACTAAAGTCACTCTGATCCAATCAGTCTCTGAAGAGCAGGAATTTCAGGAATGTTATGAGCAAACTTGACTTACATATAACCTAAAAACACAAGCCAGGACTCCTATAGGATGGACCACTTAGGTTTGAAAGTCACACATCACAATTTGCCTGAAGGGGCTTTACAATATGTACATCATACATCACCCTCTGTCCTTGATTTGGATAAGGAAAAACTCTTTAAAAACAACCTTTAACAGGGAAAAAATGGAAGAAACCTCAGGAAGAGCAACAGAGAAGGGATCTCTCTCCCTGGTTGGACAGACATATAGATGTCATGAGTACAGAATAGCCCAACAACTTATGACGCAATTACAGATAGATGTAGATTGTAAAACATAAGGAAAGTTTGTTAACTTACAACGTATGAGTAATTATATATAATTGTATTGATCTTTAAGTGGCAAGTTTATTCCAGCACACATTCAACATGGTTTAGGTTTGTCCCATCTGGTACTAATTAATTAAACGTAATGCAAACCAACCACCTGAACAACTGCTTGTATCTGCTTCAGTTTTCGTAAGAGATGACATATGAGTTAAAGGTATATCAGTGATTTTTTTCCCTCTCTGTCCTGCCACAGACCATCAGCAGCTGTGATCCGCTCTTTGTTGTTAGGGTCAACAGCTGACAGGCTGCTGAGCTGCAGCAAGCTCAGCTCCTTTCCACAGCACACTGACATCTAACATTTTGCTATTCCTGTCATTCCTGCCCTGCAAGTAAACGTTACTGAAACCCAACTGCTTGCAAAGGTGACCATAAGGATTCAAACATTACCTTAGCTACTATTTTTTCCTCTATTTTGCACTCCTGTAACCACGCCCATGCTGTCTGGGATGCTAACACTTGTATGTATCCGTTAGCCAAGTGTCCTGACAGGACGTTTATGGGAACGTTGTCTAAATGACTGCACCATAATGCCCCTGTCAGAGTAACAAAGCCACATCTGGAGGAGCCTCCACACCCTGCCCTGGTGCTTCTGCCCGCCTATCACCGGTAACAATGGTGACGCAAGCTTTGCGGCTAACCAGCCGGCTAACGTTAGCTTGCTCTTAAGTACAACAGTAAACAACAGGCCACACACATTACGAATTCAACCCGGCCTCCGTCAACTGTGTTATATCAACAGGTCCAAGCTCAAAGCACAACCAGGTCACTCACAGCGACAACTCACAGCGAATCCAGCGCGTCTTATAAAACTGTTATCTGGTTACCACGGTTATAACTTAGCACTCCAACCGACAGGCACCTTCGCCGGCTTAAAATGGGATAAATCCTTACCCGAAGTGAGACTCTGACTCCTGGGGAACCCGGGATCACCTCCTGAGATCAAATCCGCCGTGTCATGGGTGTGTTTCTCCAAAAAGAAGAGGAGTGGGGGAAAGAGGATTAGCTATCTAGTGGTAGCTAACTCCGACGTCCCAGACTGAGGGGAAAAAGGGGAATGCAGGAATGTGACGTTCAGTCCGGTTCGCTGGCAGCGTTGACACGTGCACTCGGGAGTGAAGCATTCTGGGAGGTGTGGTTCAGTATTAAAGTAAGTATTGCTTGAGAGGATAATTGATTAATAACTGGTTTGACGTGTCACGCTATCCACTTGTGTTGCCTCCCTAACTGCTGGGCAGAAAGACACTAAACTGAAATGGTGATAAACTAAAATGAAATTTATAATATTATTTCATATTTTATTGTCAACTTTTTATTTTATTATGCTTCTTGGCTTGCAGAACTTGCTTTTTATCTTATTGTTATGCACCAAAACACCAAAGCAAATTCCCTGTATGTGAAAACCTACTTGGCAATAAACCTGATTCTGATTCTGATAAAATCAAATATGAACACAACTCACTTTATCCACCTTTTTAATTTAGAAAAACATGCATACATAACTTTGTTATGTATTTATCAAAATTATATAGGTTATAAATAATGACAGATTGACTGTAATATTGACCCAAACATCTGACCATTTTTGATAGAAATAAATTAAATTATTAGTACTACCACCAAAAGTATAATTTTTTGATTTTTATCTGCAAAACAGACATTTTTAGCAAACTTTTGTCTACATTTTAAAATTTAAAATTAGCATATAATGCAGCTGAACATAATCTAGAGCTGTTCTGCCTATTTGTTAAAAGTAAATAAATAAAATATGAGGAGAATATACAGTCCCTCATGTGACAGTAAACTGCCAGCTGGTTCAGTTGAAGTTCTGTTCCTTTCTTGTCCTCATGGATGAAGCCACCAGTAGCACCTATTATTGGTATATTTTGATCACTAACATGTGGTTATACTTTCCTTTATTTGTCACTTCTTTGCGGTGCTTGTAACAGGTTTGAATCCAGCTCCACAGCTTGACCGTGTGTGAATCACTTCCAGCCTTCTCTCCCTGAATAGTAGGTCCACCTTGGCAGAGGGCTACTAACTGTTAGTAGTTAAAGAATTGATAGTTAATGGAGTAGATGGCTAACAGAACACAGTATGGCAGATCTGAGGTTTGAATACAGAGTGAATGTGAATTTTGGCACTATATGTGCAGCAGACTCTTCTTAAAATAAACGCTTCATATTATTGAATATTAATATATATATAATCTAAATGTATATTATTTACATTCTTCTTCTTCTATAAATATCATATTATAATATTTTGTGTTTGAGTCATATTTCTTGACCTGAAATCCTGCATTAATGCCTCTCACAGAATTATTATTTTAGTAAAAGTATTTAAGTATAATCAATGTACTTAAAATATTTAAAGTAAATGTACTTAATGAGGACAAATGTCTCCTGTTATACTATTATATTATTATTACTCGTGCGTTAATGTAAAAGCAGGAAAATTCAAAATTATTTTAAAAAATGAATTAAAATAATTAAAAGGAAAAGCAGCAAATCCTCACATTTGAGAAGCAGGAACCATGAAGTATGAAAAATGACTTAAACAATTATCAAAATAGTCAATTAATTTTCTGTCAATTAATTATTCAATTAATTAACTCATTGTTTCAGCTGTACTTGTATATACTGTTGGGTAGAATTTATAACAAAACTATTTTTATAAGCTCTTCATATGTTTTGTATGCAAAAATTAATTTGTAAAGTAACTAGTAACTAAAGTTGTCAGATAAATGAAGTGAAGGAAAAAGTACAACATTTCCCTCTGAAATGGAGTAGAAGTAGAAAGGCATGAGAAGAAAATACTCAAGTAAAGTATAGGTACCTCGAATTTGTACTTAAGTACAGTGCATGAGTAAATACTTAGTTACATTCCACCTCCTACACAAATGACTGCAGATCCCATAAAACCTGGTGAAGAATCTTTTCAGTATAATCACGACATCTTGTGGATGATGAGAAAAGTGCAGCTGGAGGAAATGACTGCCCCACTGTCTCTGTTTTTTAGTGTTTGCGTGTGATTCTGTGGATGTGTACATACTGTGAATATGGATACCACAGGGATTTATCAGGGTCCTTAGTCAATATGGCAGACAACTGAAAGACAGATTGACTGACAGACAGACAGACCTGCATATAAACATGACACAGAGCCTTCAATAGTCAGACACAGAAAGCACACACAATACAGACAGATGAACTAAACTCTGGATTAAAAGACAGACAGACATGTCTGACAGTGGACAGGTAGACAGACAGCTGAGTGGAGAAACTTCCCCCCTGCTCCAGATGGCTGCAGAATATGTTCGCCACCACAGTCAGAGGCTAATTAACTACCATGGTGTGATGGAGACTCCAGCAGGTTTCTACACCCCCACCCTCTTCTTCTTCTTCTCAGTCTCCCTTTCCTCCCTCACTCCCTCGCCCAGTTCTATGTCTATCCTTAGTCGTCCCATAATTACTTTGTTGTCCTCTTCACATCACCCGCAGCACCACAAGCCATTCATTGCTCCATTTCCCTCCCATATTGCTGTGCGTTTTTCTCCGTGCAGATGCTCCATTTCCTGTCATCTCCTCTCACACAAGCTCACCTATAGCTTTCTTCTTTTGATGTGTGTCTGGAAAAAAGACAGTTAATGTGGCATTCTGAAATCTGCGTTCACTGCTTGTGAGCTGAGCAAAAATGTCAGAAAACTAGAACTTAAACAGCAACACAGTAAAATAAGTCACTCTCTGTCTTATAAATCTGTTTTAAATCAATCCACTTAACTGCAGATTTGAGGCTTGTGCGAAGCTAAGGTGTAAAAGTTAGTAAGATTCAAAGTCATTTGCACTGTTGCCAAGGAAACCATAATGTTGAACTGCTATATAATTTCAATGTTCCAAAAATGTCAGTACTTAACTGCAGTGCACGCAATACTTGTACGCAAAAACTAAGCCATTAACATTATTTTTCACTTAATGTTTCTCCTTGTTCTTAGCTTAGTGTATTTAATAATATCAAAGACACCCACAGAGAGAATATTATTGTTTCAGTGTGTTAAGTCACACATATATAGGATGTGAGCAGGCAAGCTTAGACAAATCTTAAAGTATAATGATCTCAGTCACATTTCTTTGTAGGCAGTGCCAACAGTTTATGAATATACTGTATGTGATTTTACATAATAAACACAAATCATGTTACAAGTTTGTCATTTTTCTTTCTGTTAAAGTGAACTTTGCAGTCAGTAGCCATTTTAATGCTGGTTTTGACGGTGGTACAGTACATTCTTTGGAGCAAAAGAAAGAGAAGGGAAAGAGAAGCAAAGGCTGAAAATGGCCTTGCTCCTCAGGTCGCCCTGCACAAAGCTGAATCCCCACCAGAGGGATGGTACCAAGGCACCAATTAGCAGTGGAGAGGGCGCATGATGATATTTCCGTGTGCTTGTGGCCTGGGCAGCTCCGTCTGTGTGTTATAAAAGGCAAAACCATAAACATGGAATTAGACAGTACAGGCCCCACAGCTCTTAAGGTCGCAGACTCTCCCCTCCTGTGGCTTGTGAGAGCAACGGTGTGATATAAACAACACTGGGCAACAAACTGTTATTACCGTACGTGCGGGTTTTATAACAGGGCGGCTGATTATTTGCACTTGTCAGTATGTGAAGTTCATTAGGCCAGCGGCCCCGATGCAGTGGTCCGTTGCGGTTCTGCTCTTTTATTGTTAGGTCGAACGGGTGCAGGAGATAGGTGTGGGAGAAAGATCACTGTGAACTAGATAGAGAGAAACTAAGTGGGTGGAAGTGACTGAATATCTCTCTGTGTAAAACACACACAGGCTCACACACACACACACACACACACACACACACACACACACACATTAACGCTCAAACAAATAAACACACTGAGATTGGCCAGGGTTCAATTTGTTGAGTAACAAAAACATGATGGCTTTCTAACCAGCAGGTGGGGGCAGTAGACAGATCATAGGACTGTTGTACACTGAGCAGTGCTATTATAATGTCTACATGTACAGGGTGGAAAGAAAATCATGAAATACTTACCAATCTAATGCAATCTACTGTAACACAATATCATGCAATAAGTATTGCTGTTGTGTTTTTTTTTGTTGAGACTGTCAGACATTTATTCAGTTCTGTGGTAAATATAATAAAACATTAACATAGATATTTTAAAATTACCCCACAAACGTTATCAAAAAGCAGCAGCTTGAATGCTGGAAGGAAATGTTGTTACCTCACTTGGAATAAATCCTCACTCCACCGTAACAATTTATACATCATTTGAAGGCACAAACAGCCCGACAAGTCTATTCGTGTTAACCATCAGAGTCAACAGCTGCTTATTCTGTAACAGCAGGGGACACACAGAACAGTAAAAGGTGCGAAAAAACTTGTTACTCTGTAAATTCGGTTCAGTATCTCTTACTTTTGACTCTTGACTTTTTGTTACCTTTTAAAAGAGACCACAATCATAAATGTAGGGCTGCAGCTAACAATTATTTTCATTGTACATTAATCTGCCGGATATTTTCTTGATTAATCAATAATCCTTTGGTCTTTAAAATGTCATAAAAAAGTGAAAAGGGCAAATAATATGTTAGAGCACAAGGTGACATCTGTAAATGTCTTGACCAACAGACCAAAAATGATATTTAATTTACTGTAATGTTTATATAGAAAAGCAGTAAATTATCACATTTGTGATGTGGCACAAAATTCTGGACCCTGTATACTGTATAAGCATTGCCTATGGGCCCCTCCCCGCATCCACGGCTATTCAGTCTATTATCTTTGTGGGCCCTCCTCACATGAGGGCTCTGTATACTCAGTCCCCTTTGTCCCCCCAGTCCTACACCCCTGTTTGTGGCAACCTGCAGCCAATAAGTGTTTGGCATTTTTGCTTGAATAATGACTTAAATGATTAATTGATTATCAAAATAGTCGCCAATTCATTTTCTTACAATCAACTGATCGATTAATCGACTAATTGTTGCAGCTCTACATAAAAGGATTCAAGAAATGCACATTTTCAGGCATGTGCACAAAAGTGGGGGTCCTTTAAAGAAGAGGTGAAGAGAATTCATCCTGGATCAAACATAAAAACAGGGATCATTCAAGTTGCAAGATAATGCCTTTCTAATAACTCTAACAAGAAAAACAGATCAAACTCAACTTATGTGTTCTTTACTTCGTCCTTCAGCCTCCCTCTCCAGGAGCAGAGGGGCCGCCCTGCTCACCCCCCCTCTGTCCTGTCCTCTGCAGCCTGACACTCCCCCTGCTGTTGAACTGCGGTAGAGCGCGGACCGTCTGAGGAGTGCGTTGACAGCTCCGGGCCGTGTGTGTGCCCGCCTGCATGTATGGTGAGCACCCGTTGAGTAGGTGGGTCTGCTGGAAGGGAGTGGGAGAGGTGGGAAAGGGGCAGATGGAACACAGAAGGAAGTTCACCAGCGACACATAGTGTGTCAGAAAGTGGAGAGGGACTGAGAGGGAGGGGTTCGGAGAGAGCCACGGGGACAGGGTGATAGGTAGAGGAGGCGAAGCTGAGAGAATGAGGGGACAGATATGCAGAGAGAAAGGGTGGCGGGTGGTGAGAGGATGAGGGAGAACAAGGCGGAGCAAAGGATGGAGCGAGGGGAGTAGGAGAGGTGAGAGATGTGTCAGGTACCAGAGGGAGAGGTGAGAGAGACGAGACGAACAGCAGGGGTAGGAGGGAGGGTGACAGGTAGGGATGGAGGGTGGAGGGGTTTGGGGGGTGATAATGATATCAGGTGCAGGGGGGTACTGGGATGGGTGGACGGTGGAAGGACAGGAGGGAGGGAGACACTTCTGTGACCTTCAACAATAGTTTGATAGTTGGACGTGAGCAAGAAAGTAATATTCTCTCACGAAAAAGAGGTTATTTGTAGCTTTTATGTCAAAATATAGTGATTCATCTGACTTATGTTGGAGGGGTTGTGGTTTGGTAGGGGTCTCCCCTGATTTGGGACTGCCCAAAACTCCTACAGTATGTCAAAATGTTCAAAAAGAGATTAAGCTGGCTTTGAGCCCAGCACTTTTAATTCTGGGTATCCTGTCTGAGAAGTTATCTGTTAAGGATTTTGCTTTTGAGAGCAAATAAAATGCCCCAGTCTCTTAAAGCAACAGCCTCCAAATGTTGCACAGCGGAGAGAAAGGATTATGTCACGGAGAAGACGTATTTATGAAGAAATGGGCACCATTTGTTTGTGAGTTGTTCTGTTACGCCTTGAGTTGATGCAATAAAAATGTTACTTGTTATGAAAAGTCAAAATAAGACTTTTATCAGGATCACTACAAGTCCAAAGTCATTTTTGCATAATAAATATATCTGGCAAACAAGATACTTATTTAAACGTATTGAAAAATAATAATTATTAGAGTATATAAATTGCAGTTCAGTTCACACTTCACAAAATATAAAAACATATACTGTAAACATATAGAGAGTACGCTTGGAATAATAGTTTGTGTTCAATTAACCAGCTAAAAACAGTTTAAATTACATTGACTCCTTCTCCCTCATTGAAAAATCAATCTTTGAATATTTCCATTTCAGAAGTTTAACTTCAGTGTATATATGTCTCCTACCTGCCACTGAAAAGTCCATTCCCAGTGTATGTGCACTGGAGGTTTCAAGTGTCCACATTGCACTTGTGTAAGATGCATATTGGACTGTGATTGGCCTCCAAACCAGTTGTGATGGCACAAAATCACACTTGTTGGTGCACACGTTAAACTCAGATTTAAACTAAAAAAAACCTGATAATTGTGAAAACAGTCTTCTAATGTCAAACTCTACACATACATCATTCTGCACAGTTGAAGTCAGCTAAACACATTTTTGAGCGGAGGGGGACTTTAATAAAGTTGATCCCAACCCTGCTACATGCTCAGTGTCAAGAAGTACGTACTTAACCGCACAAGCCTTCCAGATCTGTATTCTCATGTAACCACTTTTCAAAAACAGACACAACCCAACACGATGTCATGTGTTTGTTTAAATCCATTAAACTAACTTTTTTCGTCTGAGCACTTGTGACAGATGTCGATGACATGTTTCCTGTTCATTTACGTCACTCTTCAGGGACTTTTCATTATACCATCTCCCCCGTGTCAATGCGCTGGCAGTTTAATCTGGTCTAGTCTCTCTCATTTATGAGCTATGTAGTGGCATTATGCTGTCTGGACATGAGTAAGTGCTGGAGCCATTTTCAGCCATTTGGAAACAAAAGGAAAGTTTGAAAATAATGTGAGGAATTGCATTTACAGCCCAGTGTTACAATACCCTAAGATAAATGTGCATTTGACCTCCTTTTGGGAAAGAATGTTATGAATGATTAAACTTACATTTTTTGATTTCCTAATATATTTACATTGCATACAGTCATCTCACTTTCTGATTTCAAGTCTTTATAAATAGATTTCTCACACTGTCTGTTTGGCCTTGTTTACTGACATGAATGAGGGCTTTATTTTTGATTAAAAAAAAGCTTTTTTTTGTCTTACAGTAACTTGCTTTCCCATGCATATTTCTTTGCATGATGTGGCTACATGGTTTCACATTCACTCCTTTCCCCGTGTGTATGGGTGTGTGTGTGTGTGCATGCAAGGACACTTGTGTGTATAAGTGTGTGTGTGTGTGTGTTGAGCAGGAGGACTCCAACTAGGGGTGTTAAAACAGAAATCTCAGCCCACTGACTGACCTTGTCTGAACTGTACAGTGCACACAGTGATAGCATGAGGTGCCTTCAGGTCAGCGTAGGGTGTTAAAATTACCCAGCATAACATCTGTGTGTGTATGTGTGTGTGTGCTTGTTTGTGTCTTGTCTGGGAGGGGGGGAAATGAAAGGAGTGTGTTTGGTTATGCTGCGTTCATGCCCAGCCAAACTACATCCCACACAAGGCTGAGAGACTGTGGGCTCCTCTGGACCTTTTTTTAATTAAAACTCCTCACTTTCTTCTGTATGTGTGTGTGTGTGTGTGTGTGTGTGTGTGTGTGCGTGCGTGTGTGTGTGTTTGTGAGCATGTGCCATGGCTGCAGTCATTTTAATGCATTCAGCTCTCACGGACGCTGAAATATATTTATTTTCTAGACCTCTTTAATATAGGCATGTGAGTGTGATTTGTATGGTAGCTATTAATGAAGTCAAATCTTTTCATTTTTAATAAAAACAAACAGTTAAAAGACCAAAAAGTACAGAAACCGTGTTCAGCTTGTTGCTATTTGTGTTAATTTGATCAGCTCTCATCATTGTGGTCACAACAACCAGTTTAATTAATGGAATAAATAGAACTGAACAATAAACTGAAAGAAAATAAGATTACATTGTAATAAAATTAAATGTACAATGACATACTGTATATTATTTAGTTTCATTCAGCCAGCCAACAGCTTAAATGTCACATTATCTTTTGACAATGCCGCAATGTATCTTACAGCTTTATCACTCTCTTTGTAAAAGCAGGCATCAACTGTTTTATAACACTTGACATTTTATTGTGGGCTGAACTCTTTAACTAAAGCAAATAAAAGTTATAGATCAAGCATTGTCATCAGATGATTGACTTGCACATTGACCTCGCTCAGGTGAGCTCTTAAAGCTGAGAGTTGCTATGGTGTTCACTTGCGTATGTCTTTAGTTATTTTTAAAACTGTCTGCGTCAATGTAAGACATACAAGTTGAAAAATGTTTCTTTTTCTGTGTGCACTGACTTCTGTTGTGTTTTAGTGGTGCAAACTGAAAACCAGCTCCGTATGCTTGCTTAATAAAAACAAAGAAATACACCCAAGAGTATATGGAGCCCAGAAGTGTTCAATATTAAATAATCAAAATGAATCATATGAATAGATTGTGTAAAATATATAAATGAACCAACAATTTGTGAAATAATTGAAGAAATGATAAAAACATTATTATGAAATGTTATTTTGATATTAATTTTCATAATAATATTTAATAATTCTGTTATTATTTTGTAATGTCACTTCTCATAATGACACATTTGATTTCATAATGTCACTTTTCCTAACAGCTAGCAAGCTCAACAACTGCTACCAAATTTAGCCAGTTAGCTCCTGTTAGCTGGAGCAACAATAATGCTAACGTTATTCTGGATTAACCAACTAGAGGCTGCTGCTGTAAATAAACACAGCACACAGTGTTTGAGCCTTAGCTTAAAAAGGCTGCTCATGCAACCTTGCTTGCTGGCTAACCAGCTAGTGAGTTTATTATTCAGCAACAAAGTGAAGAGCCCCGTCAAGCTTGGTGGCAGGTAGCATGTGTGGCCTTGTTAAGCTAAGTAGCAGGGCTGGACCTGGTATTCGGTTTTCTATTTTGGGATTCGGATATTTGTTTTTGTTTTTTAAGGTGTGTTGATTGATTCACAACGTCAACTCGTGTATTGAGTAATATGTGTTACCAGCCTAAAGAAACCAGAAGTCTCCCAACTACGGTTTGGAGGACCGAAGCTGGAAAGGTAACACATGCAAGAAAACATTCCACCTTCAAAGTTGCCAGTAGCCTTTGAGTGAATCAAATTATTTTTTCCAGTCTACAGCTAGCTAACGTTAACTAGTAAAGAGAGCAAAGGCAGCAAAACATCCTTTCATTTTTTGGAACAGCTAAAAAGGTAAAAGTTTACGATGATGTAGTTAAATAATGTATGTAAACTTGCCACCATGGGAACAGTGGTTACATAACCTTCGGCATGAACCACAACCGTGCATGTGCCCCCCCCCCAAAAAAAAACAGTATTCGGGACAACCCTAATAAATAGAAGATGCTGGTTTCTGTGGCTGTGCAGGCCTACTGTATTTATTTACAGCAGCAGCTAGATAGTGGATTCAGAATTACTTTAACTTTGTTGTGGCTCCTTTTAACAAGAGCTAACTGGCTAAATTTGGTAGCAGTTGTTGAGCTTGCTATAGCTTAAGAGGCAGGGGACGTGATTGGCTAAAAGGCGAGACAACACCACTGTCATGAAAAGTCACATTATGAAATAAAAAGTGTTATTGGGGAAATAAAAATGAACTCCTGTAAAAACTCAGTTATTATGAAAATAAGAATGACGATTATTATGATTATTATAATTCACAAATTATTGCTTCATTTATACATTTTACACAATTGATTCATACATTTATGTCTTATTTATTTGTTTTATAGAATCCCAAAGTGTTCAATATTAAATAGACATAGCCGCTATTATCTGAGTCTGGACGAAGCCTGAACTAAGTACTGAAGCACCTGTGGGGCGTCACCCCAAATCCAGACCCCTAATAACAGCCCTGGAGAGACATGAGAAGTGTGTAAGAAGTGTGTGCCGTGCACGTGTGTGTGTCTGTGGTTGGCCCGTGGCCGTCATGGTGAGGGGAGGTTGGGGGCTGCAGTGTAGCTGTGGCTAAAGATGTGATCAAGATTACAACGTTTTTGTGTGCTGATGTATGTGTGTGTGTGTGTGTGTGTGTGTGTGTGGCAGCGGCTTCAGTGAACCACCCCCATACAGTAACGCATGGTGCTTTGTGAGTCGTGTGTGCAGCAGGGACGGGGTGTGGGTTTCTTTTCATCATGAACAAATGGTACAAAAAGACACACAATGTGGAGGGAGATGGCAATGTGCATTCAAGTTTCACATTTATGCTTTGTAAAGGAAGAGGTAAACGCGCACTAACACGACGTGCAAGCAAGCTGATTGGTGTTTATTGCCAATAATCGCTGGTTCCAATAATTTGGACAGTCTGTGTATGTGTGTGTGTGTGTGTGTGTGATTGTGACTCATGCTGGAACATGCCTGTGTTTCAGATTTCTGAGTTTTATAGTCAGTCACGTTCTGTTTGTTGGCAGAAGTGGCAGTTTCATCATCATCACGAACACACACACATACACATACATACAAACACAGTCATCAGGTTTAAATAAGGCCACATATATACTTCTCAATGTACACAGCATTGAAAAAATTACATTTAACACACACTGTGAAGAGATTTCATAGAAATTACTTTCCTCTAAAGACAGCTGTTCACAGTGAAGATTATTTTTTTAATGTCATTTTTAAATGGTGTGAGCAGCACAAACAAAACTCCTTTCATCTTCATTCTATTGAAATCTTAGACACTGTACTTGACTTACCATTATATACTACTTTAGACTTGTACTTCACTACATTTCAGAGAGAAATATGTATTTGTATATTATCTTCATACAAAGATGAACTTAATATCAATTTAAACATGAAATATGGTAGGTTGCTATAATAAACTACCAGACTGTATATAAAATAGTTCAAGTTACTTCCAACTACAACATTAAAATGCTACATCGGCTGTAATAATAAACCAATAATATAACATGTAATAACATAACACTCATTACTAAATACTTTTACTTTTGATACTTTAAGCACATTGTGCTGATGATACTTCAATACTTTTCCTGAAGTATGATCGTGAATGCAGGACTTTTACTTGTGATGGAGTATTTTTACATTGTGGTATTTCTTCTTTTACTTAATTAAAGGACCTTAATAATTCTTCCTCCACTGTACACAAATATCTCAAAACCTGGACAAATAAAACCAAAACTATCTGCAGGGCTAGATATGACACAAGGTAAGTGAGGAAATATGTTGGGTTTTTTTGGTAAGTGGTTACACTTCTAACGGCAGGGCCATCTCATAAAATTTGAGAAATGCTTTTAGATTGTGAGTGACGCACTGAAATATTTCTTTCACTCTGGGTTTGTGGAGAGTGTTTTTAATTCGCAGTTAACCGTGCGGCTGCAGGCCGAGTGGCCACTGCGGTGGAAAGGCAGCAGTCAAAAGTCCCTTTTTCATGACCTGTTTGGGTGAGGAACTCTGCTGACACACAACCAACATTTATGTGCATACAAATACACTCATGCTCAGACACGCCCATACTGCATGTGCACACACACACACACAGCATGACGCACACACGGACACGCCACTTCATACTGACAAAACATGTGTGTGAATGTGCACAAAAATATACAGTAAATTCAGTGTATGCATAGATGTATACAGACACGCATGCATGCCCGCATCCCAACACACACACACACACAAACACACACACACACACGCACTGTAGACACACGCACAGTATTTATTCTAAGAGTGTATCCCTCCCTGATGACCGGTTAGGGTAAGGAGTGCAGCCGGCAAAGCGGACCAATCCAAGTCATTCTACAGTTGATTTACTGTCCCACCACCAGTCCACTACTGTATAATTACCCCAACACACACACACACACATACACACAGGCACAGAATTACACACACATAATTACACACACAGTCACACAGCACAAGCACGCACTTACTGTTCCATCATATGTACACACATGGATAAAACGTGTAACACAAGGGTAGAAAAATAAACAGAAAACAACGCATGGACAAACATGGCTGCTGCACTGACACAAATCCTTGCTTTTTCTGTTCTAATTTTGTATACAGGGTTTTATTGTTGTTGCTGTATGGCTACATGTGCATTCAAATAAGAGCTCCACTATTTTATTATTTTACATTTTTAGCTTTTTTATTTCCCAAATCCGGTTAGACAGAAAATTAAGTTTTTCTATGTTTGTCTATGCTGGAAAACCATATCAATATCATGTCATTTAGCTTCGTATTCAGAATGAAAACATAGTCTTTGCTTAAAATAATAATTCATGGAAGGTGAAAGCAAAGAAAGGCCATAAGGGCTTATAAGCAACTGAATGCTTAACTGTGGAATTTAATCACTACTGAAATTCAAATACCACTGAATTTATAGCATTGAAATATTTTATTTTGAAAACCATCTATATTTAATTTCTAGAAGGTAATTTCAGTTGTGCAATTTCAAAAACTTTTGTGTTAAGGTTTCTCAAATTCAGATAGAAAACTCATGTGTCCAATATTCAAAAATGTGTATTCAAGTTTATCAGAATCAATTGTTTTTAGATCAAAAAATTAAAATCAAGTCAAATAATCAAGTGACTTGCTCAAATTCAGATAGCAAAATTCAAGATGAAAAATTGAAACTTCAACACAAAAATGAACAAAGATTTATAAAACAAGCTGATTTGTTGTGGGACCACAAATATAACAATATAATATATAATAATATAATATAATATATTGGTGTGAAAAGTGGAGAAGTAAACTCTGTGTGTTGAATCATACATTTACATTAACTTCACACTCCTTTTATTTATTTTTCAGAGTGTCACAGGCGTCTGCAGTATTACCCAGCATGCACTGGGTGGATAGCAGATTAACAGAGTGAACGGAAAAAAACAACCCATCACTGGGTGAACACAGACAGAAAAACTCTTTCCCATTCACACCTATTGATAACAGTGACCAGTTCACTCAATCTTCGCACAGGAATAAGATTTAAATCCAGAAGCTTCTATTTTTTTAAAAATAAATTACCTAAAAATGAGTTTTCACTTTGTGTGCTGCACAATATCTTTCTTATCTGCAAAACAGTCGCTCCACTATAGCGGCTTCCCCTTCTACTCATGTAATTTTGCCCTTGTCCTCAGCTGAGCCTGCCTGCCTGCCTGCCTGCCTGCCCCAGTCTGATTTGTCACTCTCAAACCTGCAATTGTATTCAAGGCCAAATATAGGGGTGGGAATGCTAGGGTGGGCTGTCTATGTGTCACACAACAAAGCTTCGCACAAGGGTGTAGCCCTCTCCCTTACATCCTCCCACCTAACCGCCCGGCATGGCCAAGTTGTTTGCATGGAAACGCGTCTGTGTGTGTGCATGTGTGTGTGTGCAGTGAGGTCCAAGCTCTCCCCACCCTCCTCTCCTCTGCTGAGGCAGAGAGATTACTCCCTCCTCCCTCCTCCCTCCCCTCTTGCTGCTTTATTTGGAGTGTTTCTCAGAGATTCGTGTCACCCCTTCTGTCTACAACACTGACCTTCATCGTCTCTGTTTTTATCCGTCCCTCTCTTCCATCCCTCTTCTTCCTCTTGATCCCTCTCGATTTCAATTTCACTTCCTTTTGATATCCACGCCAACTCACTGACTTAAACCAAATTTATAGACAATCTTTTAGAATTCTGCTCAAGTCTTTTTGAGTTTTTGTAGCCTCCAGAGCAAGTGAAATAAACACCAGCAGGGAAGCGCCAGCTTTTTGATGGGCATGTGATTTGTACAAAGTTACAAGCCGTTGTAAGACATGAATTGGAAGTTCCCTATTATTACATGGTAGAAAAAATGAGCGGCCTTTAATGTTGAGAGATGGAAAGGGAGATGATTATGGTTTATGTGCTGGGGCATCCCGATTATGTGACCACAAAAACCCATGCTGAGTCACATAGGTCAAGATAGGATGTGAATGAAACAAACACACACAGACACAGAGACAAACACACACACACGGCTGGAGGGCAGAGAGAAATGCTCTTAATGATAATTTCATCACATGAACGTGTAATATTTCTAGTTTCTCACATGATTCACATTAATTATTCAGCCTCACTGGGTATATTTCCGTAAACACATGAACTTCTAGCAGGGTAATAGTCTGATTAAGCAATTTGTTGACCAATTCTGGTGACATGCTGGAGTTGGGAATCTGACTTTATTGCTAAAAATGATTTTCAGGTCATGAGGTGGATTCACAGTTGAAATTTTTGGTTCTGTGGCATAAAGCCTCAAAGTGCTCATCACAAATAAAAACTCATATGAAAAATATGTTATATATATTTTGTAAAAACGTGCCCGTACTGTATTTGAACAACAATTAAACAATCTTTGCATATTTAGTGATTATGGGCCTCTGCATACACATTTCATACAACATTGTACAACACATTTAATACAGTATATACTGGGGAAGTACTGTACACTAACATTGTATATATTTTTTCATATACTAAAACATAAGAGAAACTAAACTGCCATATACAAAACATATTGTATGAGGAATATAATCTAAAGTATGCAATGTATATGGAAATGATGGACTGTAATATAAAACACAACCGATTTATGTTGTTCATACACAAATTATGTCAATTACATTTATTTTTGCATGTGGGCTGCGTTTATATTTTTCTTTTCTGATGCGTGTCTAAAAATGTCACAAATATTTTGCTCTGCGAATTTTGTATACAAGGTTTAACAGTTGTTGTTCACTTTGAAAATCCATTTAAATTGAAAATTGTCTGGCTATGCTGCAAATTCGTAATACCAAGACCATGTAATTCAGTTTAATATTCAGACTTAAAACACAGATTTTTGCTTAAAACAAGAAAAAAATAGGATGAAATCACTTCAGTTGTTTCCAGTGCAGTTTCTAATATAATTTGATTGTATGTTAATATATACTAAATTATAAATTAATACATACAAAATGGCAACGTGTATTCCAAAACGATGATCTCCAGAGGTTGAATACTAATGTTGGTGATTGCCTGACTTTTCCTTTTGCACCAACGTGAGGTTGATTTATTGTTTTTTTTGTGTGTGTGAAATGTCCTCACTGCTGTTGGATGGATTGCCATGAAATTTTGCACAGGCATTCATGTTCCCCACATGAATGAATGGTAAAAAATTTGGTGATCCCCTGACTTTTCATCTAGTGCCATCATCAAGCCAGAATTAAATTTTTCCAATATAGTGGAAACCTCTTATAGTGATCACGTCTGTCCGGGTCAAATTGATCACTATAAGCAGATGATTATTATAACAGAATTTTTTTCTTTTTCTTTATTTCATTTGTATATTTATTTAATGAATATAAAGTAATGAAACGGACAGCTTTGCTATTTTCTTATAAATCTTCAGCCTTTTCTCTCACCAAGGCCACCAATTACGTGACTGGGCATTATCAATCCACTTGACAAGGGCGACTTCAACCTCAGGTGCTTTCCCCGTGCGCATTCGTTTTCTATCTCCATCACTAGCAGTCATGACTGTTTCTCACTGTTTGAGTAGACTACACAAGGTAGCCTGGCAAAAAATGACTCTTTTTTTCTGTCACAATTTCAATGTGCACGACGCACCGACCTCAGGTAGCCAGCTGGCAGCAGACGGGTTACCACTGTACTAAACATTTGGTTTAAGATATACATACACTGCAAATGCCTCAGCTGTACTTTATGTTTAAGGCTAATTATCATGATAACACACTAAACTAAGATGGTGGCCACAGCAAACATTGTACCTACTAAATATCAACCTCTTAGCATTGTTATTGTGAGCATGTTAGCATGCTGATGTTAGCATTTAGCTCAAAGCACTGCTGTGCCTAAATACAGCCTCACAGAGCCACTAGCATGGCTGCAGACTCTTAGTCTTGTTTATGCATGTCCACCTACAAACCTGCATGCATCACATACATGACATGCAGCATCTTGAACATCCTGAAACGTACTGTATCTAATTTAAAATGTGTTTCCTCTAAACTACAAAAGTGTCACCTGTCACCTCAAATCTTTTCTTCATCTTCCTCAGAACACATGAGCTGGGCCTCAACGCAACATCACATGGATGTAAACGTGAAAAAATAAGCCGGCCTTTCTTCTTTTAAAGCATTTAGAGAATGGTCACAATTACTTTCTTTTGCACACTTGTCTAAACACAACCAACAGGTCTCACTTCTATGCTTAATTCTAGTCCACCCTCCCTGCTCCACACAATGAGACATCAGAATAATTTGTCTGACGAGCAGGGAGGCACATGGCGCGCCCCGCGCTCAAGTGCCCCTCCGCCCCGTGATGATACTCCTGAAATATGCAGCGTGTGTGACAGTGGCTACACCTGTGACTCACCTGTGCATGTCCGCGCCCCTGAGATATCCCTCACCCGTCTCCCCTCCTCCCCCCAAACCCATCCTACACACACACATTCATACACAGGTCATCAACACCACCGAGGGCAAGGGAGGGGGTTCAGTCTGGGTTGAGGTGCAAGACGCCGCCTGCGTGCTTTAATTTTCACCTCCCCCACCATGACCCTCTGCAACTAGTGACACAAGTGGCCTCCTGCTGCACGTCTCTCCTGTTTTTCTCCTCTCCCGTCTGCCCCCCTATTCCTGCCTCTTCAATTTTCTCCCATCTCCAGCTCTTCTTTACTTTTCACAGCTATACATTTTTTTGTGTTTCCGGTGGAAAAAAACCTCTACTTTAGTGAGTGTGCGCATAAAACAAGACACAACAAGTCCTCATTCAGGATAGTAAAGCGATATGACAAATGAGAAGCAAACATTCAGAGTATTAGAAGACACAAAGAAGGGATCTTTGGCTCATGTCTTTCCCCGCCTCTTCTTTCCTTTCCTCTCCTCCCAACCCGTCCACTGGCAAGGTTACTGTTGTGAATATGCAGGTAGTCGGATCATTGTTTTGTCATTTGTATACACTGTGTTTCAGTGCTGATCTATGCATGTACACGTTTTTAATACCTCTCAAATGCATTTGTGCGTTTATGTATACACGCACACATGTGCATGTGCATTTACGCATGCCTACACACATGTATTCATTGGAGCGTGTGTTTTTGTGTGTCTCTCACAATGGTCATACTGTGAGGATCTTCAGCACTGTGTGTGTGTGTGTGTGTGTGTGTGTCTCATCAGCTGATGAGGTGTTTACTAGGTTCTGTCTCTAGCCTGGAGGGAGCCCAAGCACACTCTGGTCCCAGCCACCACACACTAGAGTAATTGGCCTTTTCACACTGCGTAAGCTTCATTACCTGCACCCCCATTTGCAATGCAGAATGTAATGTGCCACAGAGCATATGGAGTGAATACATAAACAGTTTTAGTTCAATTCATTTTGGGGAGGGTTTGGGGTGTGGGGCTCACAATGAATGATTTAGGGGGCCCGCTAACTGGCACAAAATTTCTCTCCTGCATTTGTCATTAGGCCTGTTGAGTTACTAATGGTTCAGTTTCAAATCGTTATGTATGTATCAGTGGGTGTTTGTTATATTTTACCACGAGAAAGCCAGTCAATGTGTTGAGGCAAGAATTATTCAGTTACTCAAGGGCTAACAGTGAGTTTCTCTGTCGAAACTGCCATCCCAAGCTAAAAAAAAACTGTAGCAAAAATTATGTTAAACCAAGTTAATCAATTAAAAATACAGTGGGTAAATTAAACATGGAATAGCTGCATTATCAGTAAAGAATAATCCGTTTTTAGAAAACTGAAACCTGACATGATCTCTCACCTTTCTGCTTGCACAAGTGAAAGCACGCTTTTGATATAATCATTTCCTTTTATGAAGTTTCTGTAGGTGGCAGTTTCTTCTTTGTCTTGCTCTCTCTGCTGATTCTCACCACTACAGCAGATTCTTATTTTGTTTGCTCTAAAATAAGCTGCCCTTTTGCTACTTGGAAGCATAAAAACTATAAAACAGCAAGAGGTTAGAACCATATCAATTTTCAGTCCTAAAATTTAATGATTTTAAATACAGCTTTTCGATATTCACCTCAGTAGTCTCTGTTATACATCACTCAAGAAATGTTTTTACAATCTGTCATTTCCTGCATTTGTTCCATGTGTAAAGTGTCAGTGCAGTTCAGTGTGTGATACTGAAAATATGTTGCCAGAAGGAGTGTGAGACATTTTATGTGTGTGTGTTCTCACATTTTTCACTTAAACCTGACCTGTATTCTCTTAATACTAAATCATAATTGAACTAAATGTACAACCGACATCTACTTTCTCTACCGACAACCATTTCATTTTTGTTTATCTAACTCGCCATGCACCTGTCTATTCACTGTTAAAATAGAACTACGTACATTTACTTAAGTACAATTTAGAGGTACTTGTACTTTACTTGAGTATTTCCATTTTATGCTACTTTATACTTCTACTCCACTACTTTTCCTGACCCAACTGAGGGGAGACACTTGGATTAAGCTGTATATAAAACAGTTAAAATTAGCCCCTCCACGACCAGCTGCAACATTAAAATGCTGCTTATGCGTTGATGCTTCAGTATTAACAATCTGATAATGTAATAATATCAGCTAAAATGAAAGGTGCTATAATATAACACTGGAACAAGTATTTTTATTTTGATAGGTTAAGTACATTTTGCTGATAATACTTCTGTGCTTTAACTTAAGTATGATTTTTACATTGTTGTATTAGTACTTTTACTTGAGTAAAAAGGATCTAAATATTTTTTTACACCACTGTTTTTATTACAGTTTACTCACGTTTTGCACAATTAAATCTCACAACTAACTGACTTCTTGTGCATCTGTAACCTATGAACCTATGCATATTCCTTAGTAAATACTCCTGCCCTGTAAGGCGACTTGATAATGAAACTCTGGACACCCCTCCTCCAGGCCAGGCTCATATCGCTGTATCTTTAGCACCTGCTGCTTTCGTATGTTAACCAGCTCTTCACACTTCTGTACTCAGAATACACATCTGGAGACAACCAGCTGAAGCTGTTGTTGCAGATCACGCACGTACCCTCTAGCACCACAAGATTACTCAGATGCTTAACCAACGATGTCCATGCATCCGCTTCTCAATGCCAAAGATCCTTATCTCCGTCACAACATTTACCAACCATGTTTTTCTCTTGGACAGTATTCTCAAAGGCTTTCCTGTTGCCTGTAGCCCACAAACGTCCCTACACCTGAAGAGGAACATAATTTTTTCCAATTATGGAGTCTGCATCTTGTTTAGTGAGAGTACTGGGCCTGCCAGACTAAGGAAATGTCTTACACTGTAGTCATATCCTGACAGACAAACAGAAATGTACAGATTTCTATCTAAAATACTTAGCTATAGACCCATTATTACATATTTTTATCCAGACTTGCTTCTTGTGCTACCTCCTCCCTGTTCCTTTCCCATGTCACTTCATAACATCATCCTCCTCTACAGTTATGTCAAGCATAGTCCAGAGGCGACGGATCAGCTGAACTCAGAGGTGACCTCATTCCACTGCATCAGTGCTGAACATGTACAAGATTTGCACACAGTTGTACCACCATTTCAGATGTTAAACCCAGTGGTGGAAGGTGACTAATTACATTTACTCAAATACTGTACTTGTTCTACTCCAGAACATTTATCTGACAGCTATAGTTACTAGTTACTTTTCAGATTAAGATTTTACATAAAAAACGATATGAAAATCATATAAAATACAACATAGTGTTAAAGATTAAACCGGTTGTTTCCAACCTTTTTGGCTCGTGACCTTGTGTCATGTTTAAGATTGTAGAGACATTTCCCCTCCAAGCTTGTCACATTGTTTAGATAAAATAAAAGTATTCAATATTTCAAAAAAGGGCAAAGATTAGAGAGAAGTGCGAAAACAATTGATACAGTCTTCTGTATCAGGACATTGTTTTGTCTTTGTTCCTCTCCCTTTAATCGTCTCACGTCTCCTCAAATTTGTCTTGTGACCCTTTGGAGGGGGCCCAATCCTAGGCTGTAAACCACTGGACAGAACTACCTGACTGTATATAAAGTAGTTAAAATTGGCTCTCCCTTAACCAGCTACAATAGTGAAATGCTGCTTAATACAATCTAAAACTATCTATCTAATATTGTCATATATAATAATATATTACTCACAGGGGACATGGTTCTGATACTTGCTGTTAATACTTCTGCACTTTTACTTCTATGAGATTTTGAATGCAAGACTTTTACTTGTAATGGAGTATTTTTACATTATTGTATTGGTACTTAAAGGATCTGAGTATTTCTTCCACCACCTCATTTCATGTTCTTCAGTGTCTTTTTTCAGTTCCCACTATAAGCAACTCTTGACTTGAAATGGTTCATGGAAATTAATACAAAAGGAGACATAAAAAAGATTAATCGTGCGAGAGAATCATCATGCTTACCCTGAGAAAATTCAGTGTCATCACACCTCTGTCTTTCCTGTTCCTGTTTGGTTTTTACTGAACACTTTTGGTAAAGCCTGTGCTGTACCATTAACACTCTAGAACCCGTCCTCCTATAAAACAATGACAGGGAAAGTGGTGAGGGCATATGTGACTGCTAATAGGCAGAGGATGTGAGGGTGAGTAGCCAATGCTATTTTAGTCTGAGCAGGGATAACTGGCTGGACTGTGAGACAGCCGGAAGCACAGTAATGGTCAGTGTCTCCTGGGGGTCTAAGGGTGAGGTCAACGCCACCAGGCCGTGCCTCTGCTTCTCAGGCGGGCAGGAAAGGCATCGGAAGGGGAGGGGTGGACGGCTGGGGGTGGAGGGATGAGGACATGGAAAGGGAAACTGGTGAGAGTGTGTGAGAGTACTGGCTGCTGCGCACACACTTGGATGCACCTGCATGAGGACACACACCAACACGTACGCACACATCAGTCGCCTGCTGTGAAGTTTCCCCCTACAGGACACAAATGAGTCACCATGGCGACAACCCCGATCAGATATTAGTTCTATGTGCACCATGGCAACCAGGGAAATGTCCAACAGCCAAAATCAGTCAGACAGTCTTAATCAATTACTCAAAGTAGGCCTGTGTAATGTTATTGGACAATTAAAGTCGACTGAAATTTGAATTCTCCTCACTTTATGTGCAAGGAAATATGAACTACAAAGAGACTGCAGATACTGTGCATATTAACATTTTTTCAAAAGAGGATAAAACCGTTTTTTGACATATCTGTGGAAATGGTATCTAAGTTTCAAGTCTCTGGGTGGCATTTGAGAGTCGGCATTGCTGGTTGAAGTTGACATTCGATCAACGGGATTACATCATAGCCACCTAATGACCTTACGCAGCCAACCTATTCTTTTGTTTGTTCAACTTCCGGTTTTGTCTTCTTCTGGCTGCACCGAACAGCATATTTCGGATCGTAAAGGCGATCTTTCCTGTAAAGTCACAGCGTTGTGAGCTTACTTAGTTAGCTTACAATTAGCTCAACTAGATTACTTAATGCTCGTAGCAGTAGCTTGATGTTTTTATGGTGAAACATTTCAACAGCTCAGATGCTTAACCTTTCAGGGCAATGATGCAGGTTTATTTAGTTATTAGCATCATTTGCATTCGGTCACTAACCAGCTGATTTTTGCTTTGTTGGTTTTTTCTTTTCTTTCATATGATTTGTGAACATGAATTAAAACAACTTTTCACCCAGCTACGTAATATCACACAATAACATCTTATTAATGATATAATTTTGAATAATCATCTTGTTACACAATAATAAGACCATGTCATGTCAAACTGGACTGTGTGCTGTAACTAACCAATTGAGTCTCCACTGTGACTGAAATGTGTACTAACATGTTGTTGTATTGACATCTGTTATGACATCATATTTTACAAACACATAATAAAACGTGAATACATACACATTCTGAGCAGTTACCATGACTATTGTATCAGTGTGGGAGAAATGATCTAATTAGCACCACTAGGTAAGTAGTGTTTGTCAGACTGCTGTAGAAGAAAGTCTCTCATTTTCTTCCAGCTCTGTCCATCCTTCACGCTGCACGTTATATTGTGAAACTGGTCAGATATTTGCTAAAATGTAAGTACAAGGTGATCACATGCAGCAGATGTCAATCTACACAACAGGAAGGAAGTTAAAAGGCAAAACAACAGAGTTGGAGTGCTTCCTTGTTGCTGAAACGCATGAGGTCCCTTTTTATAACATTCAATATGTGGGAGGAGCCATAGTGGTGTTAAGTTTATATTCAAAAGTGGAAAGTGGAAGCTAGTTAGTCTAGTACTTTTCTCTGCTGGGTCATGTTCGTTAAATGTTATAGACAAGAGGAGGGTCTAACTAACGTTTTCTGTCCAGATATGGTGAAAGAATGTCAAATCTCACAGTAATAGGTAGTAATTCAACTTCAGCACTCCATATGTTACTGTGGGATTTGAATTACGACACGGAGTATGGAGTCACGGGGTAGTATTCAGAGTTGTCAGGCAGATGAGTATGAGGCAGCAGGAGAAGGACCCATATGCAGATAGTGGAGGCAGAAAGGGAGAGTTCAATGATTTAATGACCAGTTGAAGATGCAAATAAGCTTACAGGCAGTGGGCGGTAGGTTGACAATCAGGCAGGTACAGGTAGACAGGTAAGCAGGCAGGTAGATACAGGTGGCTTGAAAGCAAAGAAACATGGAAGCAAAGAAACTACAACGATCTGGCAACTGACTGGGGAAAGTGTGCTGCAGGGCTGATGAGGAAATGAGTTGCAGGTGGTGAGATGGGCGGGGAAGCTCAGGTGACTACAGGGCAGAGGGGAGTGGCTGCATGTGGGTGTGAGACTGGAGAAAAAGTCAGAGGGCATCTGGTGGACAGGTAGGACATGGCCATGAACAGGTTTGGAGAAGTGGGAATGTGGTTGGAGGGAGGGACAGAGAAGCAGGTTGTGACAAGAGTGCTGAAATCATAGATGGCACGTAAGCAACGTTGAACAACGGGTTAGGGGTGAGTAGCCTTTGAAATATCACAAACTAATAATTATTGCCCACACAGATATTGCACCTGTCAAATTACTAACACAGTACCTAAAAAAAGAAAAAGAAAGAGAAAGAGAAATTTAAATCTCTTCTTCTAGTGATTTCTTAGCAAAAATGAATTCTAATTTCAGTTACAAACAAGGAATCAAGAAATAAGGAAAGTACACACGCGTACTAATACAAAGTGCACACTAGATCTTTTCTTATCTAAAGGGGTCATCATATATACATCCTTCTCATCTTTGATATCAGTGTGTGACTCAGATACAGAGTGGAAAGGTCCACCTCACGGTAGTCTGACATGGCCTACCCGCAGTTTTGACCCAGAAACTTTGTCCCTTTCCCATCCGTCTACAGAGACACAAAAGATAGTAAAACTCACACTGGGTATTCTACTGATCTTCTCAGAAAAAGGAAACATTTTCTCAGTTTTATGAAAATATCAAAAACTCATGTGGTTGTCGGACTTCCTGACAAAAGCTTCAACAGCGTGTACAGCGTGTGACAGAATGTACAACAGTGGTGGTACTAAGTACAGTTACTCAGGTACTGCACTTAAGTACAAATTTGAGGTACTTTACTCTTTTCTTCTCATGCCACTTTCTACTTCTACACCAAGACATTTCAGAAGGAAATGTAAGTTTTACTTCACTAGAATTATATGACAGCTTTAGTTACTTTACAAATTAAGATTTTTGCATACAAAACTATATAAACTTAAAATATTATTTTTTATTAGAAATTAAACAACTCAACAGTTTATACAAGTACAGCTGAAACGGTTAGTCGATTATTCAATTAGTCTATTGACTAATTAATTAATTAATTAATTACGTTTAGTTAATTAATTAATTAACTGAAAAAGAAAATTAACTAGCAACTATTTTGATAATCGTTTCAGGGTGATTCCAGCTTCTCAACTGTGAAGATTTGCTGCTTTTCATTGTAATTATTTGAATAATTTTCATTTATTTTTTAATAATTTTGAGGTCTGGTTTTGAAGTCACTTTGGGTTCTGGGTAATTGTGATGATATTTCTCACTATTTCCACTATTTTTACAAACAATCAACATCAGTTAATTAACTGAGAAAATAATCAATCAATCAATTTGAGTATTTTTACAGTGTGGTATATGTGGATCTGAATGTTTCCTCCACCACTGACGTACGATACTTGTCAGACCTTGTCTCTGTATTCTCTGTTGTCTAAACAACAATACTCGAGCCTCATCTATTACATTGTTAAAGTTTAGGAGGGTAATGAAACGCTCACCAGAGGGCAGTTCACAACTCGCAACCAACATCTTTTCTCAGAGGAGTAGATTTGGTAGATCAGTGCAATACAGATAAGGCACTACATTTTCCTTCAGTTTCCACTGTGTAGTTAGGCCTAGCCATAACTACATGGTATTTAATATTATGTATAAATATATATTTTAATGTTTGGCCAACTGATTGGAGGTTAAGATAAAAGTATAAAGCTTTATATTTCTTTATACCCTCAATTTGAAGTATTTAACAAACAATATGACCTGTCAAATTTCATGCAAAAGTCCAAATCCAGAATCTAGAGCCAGTAGTATGCTATCCTGAAATGTGTGTGTGTGTATGAAGGTGTTTGAATGTGTGTGTGGGCATGCGTTTGTGTGTGTCGGTTGATGTGTTTGTGGTATTTAATGGGGTGGTGAGAGGCCCAGGAAGGATTTTGGTGGTCCCAGTGTGGCCTTTTGTGCCGTCGGCCAGAGGCTGATGCCCAAGGAGGTGAGCTGATTAGAGCTCGTTCATACCACACAATACAGCAGCAATGACCAGAGCAGGCACGGAGAAAACGTGTGTACCAGGAAAATGTATGGACTAACTGGTATACAGTATGTAAAATACACATGACTTAAGACTATTAGAAATTTCTATCCAGGCTATTAATCATAAACTATTATTATTATTTTTAGGCAACACTCTTTAAACCTTTTAAACCCTGTATGTCTCAGTAGGATCCGACACTTACAGGAGAACACGCTTATAGACTTCGCAGACCTACATGATGTTGATTGTTCATGATTATTCTGTTGTTTGACTTCAAGTTCATTTCTGACCAGCTGAGGAAAACTCTCTCACCTGTCACTAATACTGTATATATACTGGCCGAGTGGGTAAAAGACAGGAGAATGTAAGGTTTTTCTTAAAGCCACCTACTGTGTGACATTTGTCAGAGAAAGCAGTCACATGTATAAGTCACATATAGAAAAAATATCCAATAAATAAAAATCCCGCATTCAAAATTGCACTCGAATAATAGTACAGATTTATTATAAGCAAAATGTACTTAAAGTATCAAAAGTAAAAAATATTCATCATGCAGAATGGACCCTTTCTTACTATAGCATTATATCACAATAGTTGGTTAGGTTTTATGATGATGATATGCATCTGATGTGCATCTGCTGGAAACACGCATACAAAATCAAAAGAAGAACATTATTTATGACATTAAATGCACTTCTGTATACTTTCAAATAACATGTTTATGTGTAAAATATCAAATAAATTGTGCACTGAATGGCAGAAGAAAGAATTTGATCCTGATAAAAGCCTTTTTCCTCATCTCCCAGGCTTTCTCTAACTAACTGTCTAACTTAAATCTTTCGTATGTGAATAGCAACTCAGTCATGTGCGCATCATCCCTACTGTATTAATTGTATTATTGGCTCATGATTATGATTGCATTACTGTGTAAACTGTATTTTAATGTTGTCGCTGGATGAGATAAGGCTAGTTTTAAATAATTTACATACTACTGCAAAGTTTAACCCATAATAATGCACCATATTTTATAAACTGATATCACACATTTTTAACTATATGTAAATATTTCCCTCTAAAATGTAGTGGAGTATACAGTAAGTATAAAGCAAAATAAAATGCAAATACTGAAGTAAAGTACAAGTACCTTAAGTTAACTACAGAGCTTAAGTAAATGTACTTTAGTTACTTTCTACCACTGCCCCCTCCTCACTGCCATTAAATCTCCAGGCTCCATCTCTCCATCACTTGCTAAATCCTTTAACCTTGTCTCCACGATATCTGCTGTCAGACATGGTCACTGGCCTTTAAATGCCTTGACTTGTGTTTCAGCTCATTGTTTCAAATCACAACATTCATAGTAGCAACAGCAAATAAACCAGCCTCAGCTGTCCTGGTAAATATCACACTTCTTTTGTCTTTGTTATGGCAGAGTTGCACAGCCTAGGTTTTCCCATTTACTTGTTTTTGTTTGACACAAAGTGCAGCCCATCAGCTGTGTACACTGGCCACAGCTCTTTCCCATGATGCCCCTTCCTTCCTTCCTTCCTTCTTTTCCTTCTTCCCTTTGTCCTCAGCTTCTTCCTGTTCTGCTTTCTTCATTCTCATCATACAAGCACACACATACACAGACCCAGTCCCAACAACAGTGCTTTTTTTTCTCACATTATGCTTCAATCATCATCTCTATCCATTACAGGCCATCTAATTTTCAAATGACACTCAAATGCAATCACACCTGTTGACCTTATGCAGCCTGCTCTTTTTTTGTTGTTGTTTTTCACTGCAAAATGGTTTTTAGAATGATTTTAAAATGATTACTTCCTGAGAATACATCATTATCTTCCGCAAAATTTCCAGGATTTCGCACTCCTCCAAATTAAACAATAGAATACGACGTTTATGACTGCCCCACAGAACGACACATATAAGCCCTTTCTGATTGGATATCATTTGTCTGTGCCTTTCAAATCACTGTTGGAAAAATAAATCAAATTTTATGATCTCTCAACACTAATGGTTAAGGTTTGGTTAGTTTTAGGCAGGGAAAGAGGGTGGTTTGGGTTAAAATAAGTACTTAGTTAAGGTTAACGGACCTTCATCGTCATGATTACAATAACAAACACGTGGTTTAGGTTAGTGAACGATCACGGTCATGGTTGTAAGAAATCAACGCTGAATATTGGTAGGAAAAGTTTAACGTTTTGTTGATCCAACCGCCCGCCCCAACCTCCTCCCTCTGCTGACTTTGACGCTCTATAATAACGTCACCTGACTTCCTCCTTTTCTCCTGAAAGTCAGAATTTTATGGCTGCTAGAGGGCTTTTTGTCACTTGAACATAAACAAATATTGTTTTTCGACAGCTTCCTATAAATCTCTCAAAGTGACGAGGTCATATGGCCTGACACGATCTGAAGCTATGAGGAAATAGCTCAAAGTAGTTTCCTTTGTGCTGCAGTAGATGTTTCTATCATAAAAACATTTCAACTCAACTGATGCTTAACTCATCTGTCCCGGTGGGACTGTACATTAATGCACGAATGTTATTCAGTTATTATTTGCTTTATTAATACTCGGAAATTATACGCTCAGTTGGCAATTTAAAGCTAAAACTAATGCAGTCTAATACAACAAATCTTGATACCAGAGAGCACAAGAGTTCTATTTTGCACCTTAATCAGAGGAAATACTGTCTCAAGAAATCAAAGAATAGGAATTCACCTCTCGTCTATCTCACGCACTGCTCGCGTGTATTGTCTAGAGCCCACTGTGATTATAACATTATCAGTGTCACAGTCAAGAAAAGAGCTTCACTGACTCCTCTCTTTTTCAGTTTGTTATTCAAGATGCTGACACCTGATAAGAGTGACGCCTAACCTCAGCCTCTGTAGGGGAAAGTACTTTTACTCTGAGACTGCTTCAGCAAAGTGTGAGGATGTACACAGATCATGGTTCAGTTTGTGTATTTTTAATGCCGTGGGAAATATATCAGTGTAATTTGTAACCACAGCCGTTGCATAAATGAAGTGGAATTAAAACGTACGATACTTCCTTCTGAAATGAAGTGGAGTTAAGGTATAAAAGTATCTCAAACTGTAGTAATTCAGTAAATTATCAGCCTTTAAAATACAAATTGTGAAATAGATTACGTTCCATCTCTGCAAGGGAGTCTTAACCCAGGACCTGACCTTTTTATCCCTTTAATTCCAGTTGCAATACATGGTGATTAAAAATTAATTACACATTTTTATAACAAGACTTCTTTCCTTCCGAGAGGGATTGAATCATGTTTCACAAAATGGACACTAAAGTGGAATTTTTAAAAATCATTCCCTTGAGCCCAAGTTTGACGGGAGGTGTGGAAGACATTGCACCTGCTGAATCTCATCAGTGCCCTGTGACTCATGGGTGACATTTCTGAGAATTTCTTATCTATGCGTGCATCAAGCCCAAGTACCTAGCCACCTCTGGGTGCAGAAAAACATCTGTGCAGAAATCTTATATAGCGAAAATTGAGTAAACATGCACAGATGATGCAAAGTCTACATATCTGCTCAGTGTGGCCTTTTTCCTGTATAATCAACTTCAGGCTCAGTTACAAAACCGAGGCTTCTTGAACTCTGTTGCTCTGGTTGAGGGATCATCTCTGCAAACACTGAGCCACCCCGCTGAGTGTGAGTTTTGTGATTAGCAAGAGTGAAATACCAGTACCATCTGTTGCACTGCCAAGCTACCTGACAGCACATGACGTCTGTGATTGTGGGCTGACATCTTCGGGCATCTCAGTCAAACATGTTGACGATTACGTGCTCGTTCGAGACCTATGATGGACTGATGACCTGTCCAGGATGCTTTCCTGCCTCTTGCCCAGTGCAGTCTGGGAGAGGATCTGGCTCCTTGTGACCTTGAAGAGTGAAAGATAAATGTATGACCATTTCAGGGTTCCTGTATAATCCTTGATGCACAGTTGAGGTTTCACTTCACTCTGCTTTGTCAGAGCAAACATTACTTCTCACTGCACTTATTCCAGGTTAGTCCAACTTATATTCTGTTATAAATGAAAATAAAGAACAGTAAATGAATTCATGTAAAACTGGGCTGACACACATAAACAGAACAGTGCATATATATACATATATAATGAAGATACAGTACATTTGAGCTAATGATACATGTAATGCTTGGAGGATTGATGAATCTCTGATGATGTCATAAAACCAGACTATCATTACCATCCTTTACATCAAGAGTCATCTAATTTGGATAATGTGTGGGCAACATACACATACTTCTAGTAATAAGCCACTGAATGTTAAAACTGAATTCTAATGTGAAGCCAACTTGGTGAAAAATAACAAAATGCTGCATAATTTAAATGTACAAATTGCGCTTTTCAGACGCCATCAATCATGTTAACCATAAGGTTAAATATGATGCACTCTAACGAGCCATAAGCTCATGTCCTCTCTCTCATAAGATTACCATGTAAAACTGATAACAAGCCCAGAAGGTGAGTAAACTGTTGAGTGTTCAAGAAACACAACAACCATCTGCGATGCAGTTTCCTTTCCACCTCCCCCAGTTCACACACGTCTTGCAACTTCCTTCTGTATATGTGAAAATGAGGGCGATCGATTGAGCTGGAGCTGAGTGCAGGGAGATGTTGATAGTGTGCGGCTGGGCCCTAAGCGAGTTGTTGATAGGTCGTCAGGTCACACAACCCACCCACTCCTCATTTCCCATACTGCACTGCTGACATGGTAGAGCTCAAACCAGTGGTAGGCGTTGCTTTTCAAGGTGAGGTTTTGGGTTAAGACTTATCTTCATTATCTGCAACTTATTGGTTTCAGTTTTATATATATATGTGTATGTATTTTCGCTGTTGCTGTGTTTCACATTTGTCTGCACCACCAGGGTCCTAACAAAGTGAGGTATCGAGACAAAGCTTATATGTCTGTGTGTGTGTGTGTTTGTGGACATACATTTAATGTTTAAATAATAAATCCCTCTTTCATATTTTGCATACAACTCCTTGCAGTTCCTCAAACTTCTTTCTTTCACTGAATTACTGTAAGATGAATGCATGCAATGTGCAGTAAAACTCACAAATTACTTCAAAGCATAGATGCAGTACCATACAGAGTGTGAGCCAAGTTTATTGTCACATGAATATATTTATGAATTCAAAATGTAAACGGGTTCTTATAGTTTTAAATCATTCATTTGCCTTTCAGTCACTATTTGTGACCAGCTCTCTTGTGTGAAAAGCAACTAAGTACATTTACTCAAGTACTGTACTTAAGTACAGTTTTGAGGTACTTGTACTTTACCTGAGTATTTCCCTTTTATGCTACTTTATACTTACACTACATTTCAAAGGGAAATATTGTACTTTATTCCACCTCATTTATCTAACAGCTATTATCGCTTGTTAGATTTCAGATTCAGATTTTTAAAAATATTTTTTGGTTTTTTTTTGGCATTTTTTGCCTTTATTGGACACTGAAAGTGAAGAGGCAGACAGGAAACTGGAGAGAGAGAGAGAGGTATGACATGCAACAAAGGTCACCAGCCGGAACCAAACCAGCAGCAGTTGCGACCATGTGGCATGCACCGTAACCATTCAGCTAACCATTCAGATACCAGATTCAGATTTTACATAAAAAATATGTGATAAGTTCATAAAATACAACACATTGTTAAAGATTAAACCAGTGGTTTCCAACCTGTTTGGCTTTGTGATACCTAACAAATAATTAGTATCTAGTTTGGGCCCATTTTCATGTTTCAGATGTCTTTGAGTTGTTAGCAGGTCTCCTAAAGAGACACTTCCCCTAGTGTAAACTTCTTACATGGTTTCATAATAATTCACAAAAAAGCAAAGATTAGAGAAAAGCCCCCCAAAATTAACATAGTTTTGTGTGGCAGAACTTTTTTTTTCCTTCTTTCCGAACCACATTAATCATCTCACATCCCCTCAGATCTATCTTGTTGGAGGGGCCCGACCCCTAGGTTGGGGACCACTGGACTAAACTACTGAACTGTATATAATAATAGTTAAAAGTAGCTCCACCTCTGTGCTTATGAATTGTTGCATTGGTATTAACAATGTAATAGTGTTATATATAATAATAATAATATACCAGTCACAGGGGCCATAATGAGTACTTCTACTTCTGACAATTTAAGGACATTTTGCTGCTAATACTTCTGTTTTAGATTGCTTTACTGGTACTTTTACTTAAGAGATCTGAGTACTTCCACCACTGTACACATATCTAATAGACAGAAAACAAAAGAGATAAAACATACTGTATGTATTTTTATGAAACAGCTAAAAGTCTACAGCGCAGTTCTGTCCTTGCTTTAAATGTGCCTGACCCTTCTGCACTTTGTTAGTAGGACAAAATTTTCCTGTTCACTGAGTGCAAAGCACAAAACCATTAGACACCATGTAAACCTTTAATCGGCCTCTGTGTGTCTGCATGTGTGTATGTGAGTGTGTGTACCCGCGTGTGCAGGTTGAAGGGGAGTGAAGCCTATTTTTAAATGACGAAAATTGCTTTAAGGGCACACAACAAAATTGGCACCCACCACTATCACCACAATTGTTCTTGCCATATCCAAAAGAGAGCCAATTTTGTCAATTTTGTTTGGCAGCTTCAGGAGGACAGCCGCCACTTCATGAACATTTATTATAAAGCTGAAGTGTTGAAGCTGCGTCAGCAGATCGAGTTTGGGGAGTCTCAGAGAAATGTACGCAACTCCAGGAGCAAGTTCCTCTTTTCTTCAATGAAAGCCCAATCACGATAACACTGTGCGGCTTCTGGTTAACTAATCCCTGATAAACAGAGCACAAACACTGAGTTGGTTTTGAGTATGAGCTGTTGTTGTGTGAGTCAACTCCTGTTCTTGTGGATGACTTTTTCTTTTTCATCGCTGAGTCATCTTTTTTGTACAAATGGCTGATGGATTATTTATACAGTAATTGAATGAACACAAGAAGTGTTAGAACAAGAGTGGACGCTAAATATGAATTGTATGGACTTCCAGATACTGTAACTGTAACTGTACTTTAATCAAGACAATGGCTTCTGAATGTAACTGCAACTGTACGTCTACGGACACCTTTTTATTTTCAGTTAAGTCCAGTGCCGAACCTTTCCTCCTTCCTGCTTTGTGACCCCCTCCTGATCCTCAGATCATCTCATCATCTAAGCAGACCCTCAAATTGATGCCTCATCCATAGGTGAAATGGTTCTTCCTACGCTCAGGCCGCATACAAGGATAGGCTGTGTCAAAAGTCCAAAAGTTTGAAATAGTAAGCAAAAGACTTGCCAACGGTAAGAGATTGCATAAAAATGAACACACTGAAAGAGGTGGGTAGAGGGTAGCAACTGAGAAAAATAGACACAGATGGAGGGAAGGAGAAGGAAATATTAGATATAGAGAAGGGAGTAAATTAAGAAGAGATGGATGGATGGATGGATGAGGGGAGGGAGAGAGAGAGAGCGATGGAGAGAAGCACAAAGAGAAAAAGAGAGAGGGATGAGGATGAAGTGTGAGTTTGGCTCAGTGAGAGCAGCTGTATAGAGGACACTGTGGGTGGAAGTGGTAGAGTCGTGGGTGAGCTCAGAGTTTAACTGCCAACCCTCCCTGGTTTCACAAACTGTCCGTCACATACACACACACACACACACACACACACACACACACACACACACACACACACATTTGAATGCACACACACAGTCATTCACATACATACATGCTTACTTGCACATACATACACACTTGCATGCGGAGTTTTAGCTCGACAACCTGGAAAACTTTCCATCTCGCTTAGTATACGCTAGACACGAGAGGAATCTGTAATGAGTAGTGTGCTTTCTGTGTCACCCTGCTCACACTGGGTGTTACATTGGTGGAGACAAGTGTGTTATAACTACAGTTATGGCAATGTTGGTGCATGAAAATGAGGGAAATGCTGATGTGGGCTTGTCTTGTTTCATGTTTTGAACAGTTTGTAGAAGGCAACAAACATGACTTGGAGGGGAGGACGTGGGCGGGGTGGGTTGGGGTGGGGGTTTGCTCAGCTTCTGCTCATTTGCGCCGATGTCTGTAGTCAATTGTAGGTTGCTTCTTCTTGCCGAGACTTCTACTATGATAAATAATGAGAGCAGCAGATCCTGAAATAGAGTACCCCCCCTCCCTTGTCCCTGTGGTCCGCTCTTGTGAAGCTCCCGTCCAGCCGTGACTTTTCCAAGCGATCCCCTCCCTGCTGCCTCCTCCGTTATGGTTAGCATGCCGGCTAAATCTGTAGCCATGCGTCTGTAATTAGGCTTCGCCTTTGCTGGATTGAGTGCTACACACTGGCAGCTGGCAGGCCGGGGCACACACACACATGCACACACATGCACACACGCACAGTGACATGCATGAACGCATGCACGCAGGCACACACTTTATCTCATGTAAAATAAGTGGATAGAGGGTATGCCAGGACAGCGCTGTCTGACAGTCACAGTGCAGGGTGAAGTGCTGGGGTTAAAGAGCAAAAGGAGCTAATGTGGAGCAGAAAATGCTCATCATCATCCATCTCACCCTGGCCTCCATCATCCTCTGCCTCTTCTTCATCATCGTAATTCTCCTTAATGCATCAATTACCTCCTCTTTTGGTTCGTTTCCTCTCTCTGAGTGTCTTTCACACATTTATTTCTCCTCTCACTTCATCCCCATCTCTCCCTCTTTCCCCCAACTCTTTCGCCCTCTTACTATCCCACTCTCCCTCCCTCCCTCTCCCTTGGACCACCTGCCTCCCATCGTTTTTCCCTCCCCAAATTCTTTCTATCATTCCCACTTCTCCTCTCTCACCCTGCTCAACCCATCCCATCCCAGTGCTGTTGAGTGTAGAGTGGGCAGGTTGACCTGGCAACACTAAAAACCACAGTAGTTATGAGAGCTTTTTACTTCCAGCTATATATATTATCAAA
>NTHP01000073.1:582615-603758 GCA_003416845.1 Oplegnathus fasciatus | reverse complement strand
AAAAACACAAAGAAAGAAACGTGTGATGTTACCTCAGCCCTGTTGCCGCCCAGTGAGGGGGCTCCAGCGCAAGGCAGCCTGCACATGCAAAAGCACATGCTCATACACAGAAGCACAAACACCTGCAGGTGTGCACACTTTCAAACCAGTACATGTAAGTCAAGCAATGTTCCCATGTTGCGCACACACAATTGCCTCTTTATCATTTGTTAGTCCTGTTTAACTCAGCACTTAAACCAGTCATACAATAAACATTGGCTTCCATAGTGAATGACAGTAACCATGGGAAAAATTAAATAAGTAGTAATTTAAACCATAAGACTTTAAATATTGCAATAAAATATATATTATACTCACAGGGACCATGTTTCTGCATTGAGTACTTTTGCTTTTGCTACTTTAAGCAACCTCATTTTTAGAGATCAGTCTTCTCATCTAACTCTCAACAAAAGCCAAGTATCTTCCTCAATCAAACTACCATGAAGATGTTTAAATAAAACATTTCCTGTCCTTTCGGCGGTGTGTGTTTTTCCCTCTCACTAGCATGGCTTGACACCCGTAACTTGTGCTTTTGTGGCCTACAACTGCCTGCTTGTTTCTGACCAGGGCCTCTGATTCCCCGTTGAGATGAAAGGCCTCGAGGCCAGTCATTTGTGTCAGCGTGCGGTTTCGTCAACCCTGCCAGGACGCTCTCGAGCCCCGCTGGTCCCTGTAGTCACATGCCCCACCAGTGGCATGGCTATTTTAGCTGCTCTGAACTGCAAAACCCACAATCCTCTACTGACCAGCACCCTCTCCTCTCAGCTGGCCATAATGATTATGTGGATATTGATAGACTAGGAGGATTATTATCATTCACTGAATATACTTTTATATTGTCCCGCATGTGACTGGCTCAATCTGGAAAACAGTAAACAAGTAATCACGAAGGAGTGCTGTATCCTTCTGTCACTCGCTGTCTCGCTTTCTCTTTTCTTGTTACATTCCCCTGAGACCATGAGGTTGCCCTACAGTACGTCTGAGTATTTTAGCTGAAGAATGTGCGGCTATATTGAAACAATCATAATCAAAAAAAACATTAAAAAAAGATAGAAGTTTTGGGAAATGCAGAAAATTCAGTGAGATAAATTTATATAGAAACAAAGAAAAATCATTGTGCTCTCACTTTAGAATACTTCATCTAAGTTAATAAAATCAGCCGCCCAAATCGGCTGCTGCGTGGATCTGAGGTCAACACCATGCACTTTTGTTTGGAGTGCAAACAAAAAACTCATTTTTGGAGTCTAAATAAAACATTTTTAATACAGCCACTCTTGCCTGTAGTTTTGGGCCAGGAGGTTAATTAGACAGCTGTGATTTGGAATCTGGCCTCTGATGAACCAGCACTGTACGCTGCATCATATGAAAATACTCTACAATACGTTTTAATTTCATTAAGTGAAAATGCTGCTACACATTTTAAGTGAGGGTTGGAAAAACACAGCGATTTTTTACGTGTCCAACTGAGATCTGGTAGTTTTACCACTCAATCCACAAAATGTGTCAGTCTGGAGGAGGAAATGCAGATGTGTGCATTTGTGCAGATTTCAGTGATATAGAAAAACTTGATTTCATTTTAGTCTAAACCACACAATTTATGGTGTTTAAAGTTTAATTTAAAAATGTGGCACTATGGATGGCAATGTCGGTCTGTCACGGTGGTCCGGACTGAAATATCTCGACAAATGTTGGATGGATTGTTATGAAATATGGTGCAAACACTCATGTTCCCCACAGGATGAACTGCAATAACTGTGGCGATCTCTCTTTTCCATCTCGTGCCATCATCAGGTCAAAGTTTCCAATAATTTGGTTCATGAAATACCTGTAAAATGACTCAGCTGTACTTTTTAATGCTAATAAGCAAATGTCGACACACTAACATGCTAAACTAAGATGGTGAACATGGTAAACAAGATACCTGCAAAGCATCAGTATGTTAACATTGTGAGCACGTTAGCACGCTGAGCATTTAGCTCAAAGCACCACTGTGCTTCAGTGCAGCTTCACAGAGCCGTTAGCATTCACACACAAAATATTTACTGTTACTGTTACTTGGAGAAAGAATAGAAAACCCCTTTATTGTGATAAATATTTTTTGTTATGTTATGTTTTGTTAGATTTTAGATGTTTAATATACTGTATAGTGGTGTCTTGCAAGCTAAATGTTTAGCATGACACCAAAAATCCTAACAAACCAACTAACTGACTTTATTTTATATGAGCCAATGGGAAGAGAGCCGAGTTGTGGCAATCAACTTTCACAGGAGTTGTTGTCTCATCTCCACCAGGGGGGTGTATCTGCTGAGACCCACAGATGGAGGCTGTTTCTGCCCTACTGAGAAAACCACAACAGACTGATGGTAGGTATCGAGACCTGCTGATAACAGACACCTTAACCTTTAAAGCTGTCTCTTTCTCTCTGTGGAGAGGAATGGATCCTACACCACATCCTGTCAACCCCACATCATCACGGCCTCAACGAGACTGCTGCAAAAACAGCACGCAATGAGCGGAGCAAAAAAAATGTGGGCCAGCAGAGGGATCGAAACCTCAAAAAGATGCTTTGTGAAAGCCCGCAAATATTTTTTTTCAGTTCATTGAAAGCAAAGCGGACGAGCATGGAATCATGTTCACATTTCCTGCTGATTAAAAATCTTTCTCTGTCAGTCGTCTGTTTTAGCGAAACAGCCACACTGCCTGTCCCTCAGTGATGGCGTTATTGCCCACCCAAAGCTCTCCCACCTCCTCTCTCAGTGGGTCAGCTGGGCCCAGGGTGTGTGGGATGCTGCTGTATGTTGAGGGAGAGGGAAACTGTGTGAAAACTGTGTAGGAGAGGCTAAGAAAAACATTACGGCCTGGCAGCAGTGTTGTAGGGAGTGGAGGACGAGGAGGAGATCAGGGGGAGCAAGGGAAGGGAAGGCTGGGGGGGAGGAGAGGGGGAGTTGAGTNNAGAGGGGAAGGTAGGAGTGTATGTTTGTGTGTGTGTGTGTGTGTAGGGGGTGGGGGTGGCTGCTGAGGTAATATCTCTGGGAGCGTGGTTAGATCATATTCCTCTCCCTGTCTTCTCATGCTGTGGGTGGGGCTTTGTGGTGGGGCTGGCTGGAAGAAAGGGAGGGGATGGAGAGACGGAGACAGAAAGAGAGCAGAGAGAGGAAGAGGGGGGGGGGCAGGAATGGATATGGCGAAAGACGAGTGGAGGGGGTTGAGAGATGGGCAGTGCCGACAGTTCTCACTAAAGCAGCACCAGCGTTACGCCCCTGAAATGGCAAGACTGGTTCACACGAGCGCTTCTCCACCTTTCTCTTCCTTTCTGTCAGACGGGCAGAAGAAAATCTGACAAAACCAAAATGAAACATCAAGCAGACAAGTTGGCAGATATCACTACAGTAATTACTCAGACTGTGCACTGTATTCTACTACAGGTACTTCAGTACATACAGGGACTTTTTACAGATACATGTGGTAACTTTGAAGATATTTTTGACTCTGGTGATCCCCTGACTTTTCATCAAGCACCACCATGAAGCTGACATTGGAGGTTTTAAGTGAAATGTTACTACAACTCAGGTGTGGATTACCATTAAATTTAGAACAGATATTCATGTTCCTGTCAGGATGACTTAATAATAATAATAATAACAATAACTTGATCCCTTAAATTTTAATTTGTCCAGTACTTTGGTTTATGACCAAATACCTGCAAAACTAATGACATTCCCATCAGCCTCAAATATACTTTGTGTTTAGAGCTAAATAGCAAATGTTAGCATGCTAACACGCTAAACTAAGGTGGTGAATCTGGTAAATATTACCTGCTAAATGGATGCTAAGATGCTCAAAATGACAATGTTAACATGCTGTTGTTAGCATTTAGCTCAAAGCACTGCTGTACAGCCACAGAACTCTGCTAATATTTTGATTAAGGGGGCAAGGTGTTCCTCAAATTAGATCATTTCTGCCTGAGATGAGGGTAAATACAAATTCTTCCATAACTAAACGTCTGAGCTTCTTTACCGAAGTAAGCTTGCAGTAAATGCTGCTGTATTTTGTTGTGAAATATATCTGCATTTGCTACATTTGGTGTACTTGGCAGGGCATATGCAGTCATTGTGTGGAGGGTTGCCAGTGTAGTGTCAGATTTTATATGAAGGCTTTGGTACAGCAAATGATAATCCACACCGAAGATAGCGGAGGCCGACCACTCTCAGTCTGTGAGCTGAGAGACAAAGAAGCCACAAATCCAGCATTTTCACTGCCATTAATTTTGTTACAGACATGCTAATTTATACCTGATCTTTGCTCTGAGGGTTGATTTGTGTTACCCTGTCAGAAACTGAACAAATAGAAATGTTAAGAGAGCAGATACAGTACTTGTAAACTGGACATGAACAGTATCTATGCTCATGGTTGATCACCTCAAAAGCTTGAAATATAATATGTTGAATAGTGAGAGTGGTAACAGTCTTCTCATTTAACTCTTGACAAGACAGACCTTTGGCCTTTGGCCTCTGCAAAGTATATTTCAAAGACTTTTTCCAGTCTTTATTCGTGTCCAGTCACCTCCAAACAGCCAAGGTGGGGACCACTGAGCAGAGATAAGCAGTCACGTTAGCAAACTTCAATTAGGTATCAGATACAAAGCTGATCGTTCCAGTGGTTAATACAGATCACCTGTCTAAGCAGTAAAGTACTCTACAGTCTCCATGGAGACCATGGCCACTGAGAGATTGAGCGAAGAGCACACCTATTCAGGAAAAGGTTCCAGTGATACCTTTAAAGCAGAATTTTCCTTGAACGCATATTGAGTACATTGAGTTAATGATGAGTTAATGTCCCTCAATTGTAGTTTATTTCCATAAAGGTCAGGGAACTTGAAGGTTTGAAACGTACTGTACAACTGGGTGGAAAATAGCAAGTAGTAAATATTGCCATAGAAAACATAGCAGAGTTTGAGGAGAACCTGATATGCTCTGGAAACACTGAAACTGAGAGCATGCCCACTTGTACTTTTTTTTTTGTTGTTGCCATGATTGTTTTCTCTCAACCTTTCCTCGTTTCCATCGGCAAAATGTAAGCTGAAGAATCTCCAGCTTTCTTTTGTGTCAAGACAGTGTTCTTCAGTCGAGCTCTTTAAGCCTCTTGCCACCTCTCTTTCACCCTCGCCTTTCCCTTTCTCTGTCTTCACCTCTTTCTTTCGAGCAACGTTGGCTACCTCCCCATTTCTGTTTGGTAAGGCATGTTAAACTGGTTTTTATGATTATCACAGTGACCATTTGTATGGTTACATCTATGGGAAGGTTTCATGGTGGCATGTTTTTTCAATGGCTGATGAATAATGGTGTGTTCGCCCCCAACCAACGTATACCTGCCTTAGCCAATCCCACGAACACTCACACCCCTGGGTGTGTGCTCAGGTCTGTCTGTGTCTCTACCATCTGCTACTGCCAAATATGGTTAAGACATGAACTGCATTTCCTGGTCTAGTTTGGATATTTAGCACAGCGTCAAGGGTGACTACCAAAGCCTAAACTATAGTGGCTTACATCAGCAACCAAAATGACCACAATTCACCACGCAGATATTACGTACATGACAGATTTTTCAAAAAGGGGGTAGTTTTGAAGCATCTTGAGAAGCTAGGGTCCAGGGTACACGACAAGACTAAGACACATTGAAATGAGCACATTCTAAACCTGACATTAAATAAATGCTTGGGTCCCCCAGAAGGTCAGAGGCGACCCTGGAAAGACCACTTAGTGTCCAGGGAAGTTTCTGCATGGAATACATTACCATGGCGGGACTTAATGTAACGTCAAGAGGCACTCGAGAGTCTCAAAATCAGGCAGGGTGAAAACTGGACACTGATGGTAACTATTGAGGATCATTCATTTTGTACACCCCCCACTCATGGAGGAGGTGGAAGAGGACAAAGAGGTTATAGATGTTTGTATCTCAGGCTTCAGGCCACGTATATTTTGAACCTTTGGAAGCAAAGAGAGCCGCCGATAATGTTGGAGATGTTGCAAACTGACACCTCCCACACACACCTACACACCTCTGACCCATGTTACTGCCTCTAGTTCTAGTTAGCTTTTTTAATTTTTACTCTTTACAGGAAGAGAGGAGGGTGAGCATATATTTGGGATGTAACAGATAGAAGCACAATAGACTGAGAATATGTCATGAAAAAAGACCCTTTTCACTCCATGGGACCTTGAAAATAATCACACATGTTGGAATTGGTCGTGCTTTTATGGTGTTCAGCATGTCTCTGTTGATTTGTTGTTTTGTGCACTTTTGTATTGTTTGAACTGACAATATGCTGTCAATCTGTGAATAAAAGCATGGGCTTTACAACTTTATGGCAATTTATAGAGTTGAAAAAAGTAACACAATGACACAATGGTTGCTGTGTTACAAATGTTTTAAGATATACTTAAAATTTCAAGGTAATTCACTCTCATTATCAATAAAATTACACAATTTTAGTGTCGATTTTTCAGTTTTTTTTATCCATTCCTCTCCTTTCTGTTGACATATTTAGCACCATATTTATACTTTTCTTTATGGCTTCCAACTGATCTCTGCACAGCTCTGCTGAATCATCTTGAAAGAACTGTGACTTACGCTATTTATAATGACAGCCCTTTGGTTGGATGCCAGAAGAACTGACAGAAAAGACATTTCTGATCAAAGACCTATCTTCTTCAACATAAAACACAAAAACATGTTTTTTTTCAGCTTTTAATTTATAAGAATCATTAGCTTACCTTTAACATGTCTCTGGCAAAGCACAGTCCTAAATGACCACCACTTAATGATTGTCCACATAACTACATCGACTGTTCTTAGCACTGTGTGGGAAGAGCAGTGTGCAGAGCCCACAGTATAACACAATCTCACAACACAACAAAAGCTATTCATAAAACAGATTTCATCACCCAAAACATGGCCTGTGAGCAGAAACAGGTCTATCTGACAGATTTGGTGGATGGGATGGTCACACCCACTCCACAGGTGGCAGGATGAAAGCAACAGCAGCTTGTGGGTGTAACTCAGAGTTGTTGCTTTGTGTACTGTGAGCCTTTTTTTCTTTGCTGCATTCAAAGGGGGTAGTCTTGTACCCTGGACCCCAGCTTCATGTATCAAAATAAAAACCCACCAGGTTAGCAGACACACTCAGAGACGTAATTAAAAATTCCTGATTCTAATCAGAGTTGGAGGTAATATTTATGCATGCCGTAGAGAAAACTTGTTTATACAAAAACAGAATTTGCACAAGATTATTCACCTTTAATTTGGTGAGAAATTCAAAATTCTCAAAACTCTGCCTTTGCTCTGCTGCACTGCCCTTGATGTGTCTCCTCTTGCTTTAGTTTCTGAGAAACCCCAGTAATTAACAGGGTGGTAAACCTTGCCAACGGATTTATGCTAATGAACATGAGCCACCCCATCATGTTGTTCGAAGCAGCTATAAAAAAAAGTTTTGGACAATCTCAAAGATTCATGATTGGACTTTGTGTGAACTTTATATTGATTTAAACCTCAAGTGTTAAGGCCATGTATTTGTGTGTGCTCTTATAGAGATCTTATAGATTATTCCCTCTGGGGAATGCATCATTTTATATACAAAAAGAGCTGAATTGTAACTGTGCAGCTGTTATCTAAAGAAAAACATATGACTCATGGGACTCACAAGGCTTAAAGAAATAGTTCAACATTTACTTTCTTGCAGAGACTTAGATGAGAAAAGTTAAATTTGAAGCAGCAGCCGGTTAGCTTAGCTTAGCTTAAAGACTGGAAACAGGTGGATGAAGCTATCCTGCAAACAAAATCTGCCTACCAGCACCTCTAAAGCTAGCTTATTAACACGTTATATCTTGTTTGTTTAATCCATACAAAAACTGAAAAAGACAAGTTGTGGTTTTACTGCTGGTTATGTGCTGGACTATTTCTTGGGTGGGAGCAGTGATATCCTGAAGTTTCCACTGGTTGCCTGGCAACCTCACAGTGATGACAAGACTACAGGTAACCCCCCAGTAAAACCACAACCAGTCATTTTTACACTTCGGTTTTTGTACAGATTAAACAAATGAAATAAAACGTGTTAATTAGTAAGCTTCAGAGGTAGATTTTTTTTTTTACCTTTGCAGAAAGCCACGCTAACTGTTTCCCCTTGCTTCCAGTCTTTATGCTAAGCTAAGCTAACTTTAGCTTCATATTTAATGGACAGACATGAGAGTGGTATCAATCTTCCCATCTAACTTTTGGTAAGAAAGCAAATAGTGTATTCCCCAAAATGTCAAACAGTTACTTTAAGAAAACCGTGAATCTAAAGAAGAAATTAATTCTTTCTCAATATTACGAAGGTTTTTGATGGTATGACTTTGGACAAGGTGAGGCAGTGCTGAGCAGACTGAAGAATTGAAGTCTTTGGGAGTGCTCATGTAGTGTCATGAACTGATATTACAGTAGTTTTTTCCCAGCAATATTCTGTTTGTTACAGTTAAATTGCTTTTGTTTGGCTTTGCACTTTGCAGGCTGTTCATACTGATAAGATTTATTATAAAAAAAAAAAATGAAGATAATCACAGTTTGGGAATCTGTGTTTAGAGTTTCACAATGTGAGTGCTCAGAGGTGAGAACTGTATGTTTGGTTTAATAATGCACAATCTCAGGTAATTTTTCTTGCATTTATTAGACTTTGTTGTGGACTGTTCAGGTTTCAGCCAAAAAAAGGAGAATCTAGCTACACAGACTGAAAAGCACAATGTTGCATGTTTTACACTTGCTTCTCTGCCCCGTTGTAAGCTTGTGTGACTTGGTTCGAACAATATTTTGACTGAGCAAATTTGCTCAAGCTATTATTGAGTAATTTGAGAAGACAAATAATGGACCCCTCCTTCCACAGGAGAAGACACAGAACAGAACACAAAGTGATCAACCCTCCGCTGGGTGTGTATATCTGTGAACAAATGCGGTGTACTTGAGGCTGGGCTCTGAAAGACAAATCGAGAAGAGGGCAGGGCTATTGTAATCTTAACTCACATTGGTATGTGCTAAGGCCTAAATTTAGCTCGTTCAAACCCTAATCTATCTGCTCATTGCTTTTGAAACCTGGAATTAACCATCCTCAAACTCAAAGCTCGAGGTAAAGTCGATGTTTCTAGTACAAACCTGCCAAATTAATTCTTGTATTTCCGTCCTGCATTGTATCCAGTATGTTTTATGACATCTGGGAAACCCCCGTGTGATGCCTTGATGGCATGGTTTGCATAGGAAGCACAAATATTTTCCCTCCTCTCGTGCCAGATCACGTCACGCCAGCTCACTGATTTGTAATTTCACTTCACAGGAACAAACATGTGATTTTGCTCCTGGTTCTTCCTGTGTGGAGTCTTCATCGTCTCTCTATGTTCTGTGGATTTCCTCCAACATGCAGCTCCGAAGGTTTACGGCTCTGGCTCTGAACCTTTTTTGGCTTGTGACCCTTTAAAATGAAGCGCAGGCTCGTTTTTAAGACACACATTGTCTCATATCTCATAGGTCGATGAGCTGTGAGCAGTTCAACCCTTCTTAAATTGTAGTCACTTGGGTGATTCTTGAAAATTTTAACCTAGCACCCTTAAGTCAAAAGTTCAATTTGTCCGTTGTTTATGCACAAATACCTGCAAAACTAATGACATTCCCATCAGCCTCAGCTGTACTTTGTGTTTAGTGCTAATTAGCACATGTTAGCATGCTAACACACTAAACTAAGATGGTGAACATGATATACAGTGTGTACCTTTTTAACATAAGTAGCATTGTCATTGTTAGCATGTTGATGTTAGCATTTAGCTCAAAGCTCCACTGCTTAAGTGCAGCCTCACAGAGACACTAGCATGGCTGTAGACGCTTAATCTTTTTTCTTTTCAATCTTGTTGATCATCTTGTGACCCTTCAATTGTATATTTTGATCCCTTGCAAGGGTCCTGACCTGTAGAGTAAAAAAACACTGGACTAGGACCTAAATGGACTGCCTTTGTTGTTACCCTGATGTACTAATCTTTTGTCCAATATGTGTTCCTGCCTTCCACACCATTTATGCTGGGAACAGCTCCAACTCTCCAGGACTCTTGATAAAAATAAGTGATTTTCTTTGGTCACTAGGGGGCACAAAGCATTGACTTGTCATTCCCCTTTAAGTTTACATGGTGAACAAACAGTGGTGTATTTACACATCCAGCAGTTACAGAGCAACATCATCATTCATTTGGAGTAATTTGTGTCCACACGATGAATGTAAGTCCAATATTCACTCTCTTTCAGCTCTGTTTTTGGTCTCCACCAACTCTTGAGGGACACATCTGGCTTTTTAGCTGCATAATACTCCACTATGTTCACCACCTAGTCACTAACTGTCTGTCTGCTGTTTGGTGCTGAGCAGGTAGTGTACAGTGGGGTTTTTTTATTGCTTTTTCTCTGAAAACAGCTGCCTTTTGTGACGGGAGACAACACTAAGAGAGCGGTGAGAGTGAACCAAAACAAAAAAGTTGGGGGCTGGACAGCTAAACAATGAGCTGAAACTCGCTATAAAGCTCCATAAAGCCGATGGGAGCTGCAGATTCAGGTGATAATTCTCTGTAGGTTCATGAGTGGCCCCTTCCGCATTGTTTTCACATTGTCATTATATACATTGTTATAAAAATATTGATTATAGACACTTTAAATGAGTTGTTTGTTTTTCACAAACATTGATTTTCCATAATTTAAAATGGAAAGAAATACGGCCAAGCTTTACTCACTAACACTGCTAAAGAATACAATAGATATTTTTACTATTATGTATTGCTTTATTGGCCAAATGTCACAAAATCACAATCTTTTCTCTGGAGTGTGTTCGATAATCATTAGACCCCAGGATGTCTTTTGCTCTTGTATCACCTAATATGACTCTCAGCAGCGTTTACATCACTGATTACACCCTCTTATTATATTCCCATTACGCTGCATTATGGGCTTCAGAGCAGCACAATGGTTCTTACGCCTTGCCAGGTACGAGCTGGTACACTGAAGCACACACCCAAATACACTCAGATACTGTCACCGACTCTCTATCACACGACCTTTCTTCAACTCTTTTCATTTCTCCCCTGATATGTCTTTTGTTTCGATACCTGATATGAACCCCTCTAGCTCCTGTTTGGCAAAGGCAAAGACCCACCCATTGGTTCAACCCTGCATTATTCTGCAACAACCTCTTCCCCGATTTTTTCCTCTCCCCTGCTTGAAAGCTCGGCGCAGTCATCCAGCTGCACATCAACCTCAGTGTGGCTGTTTTATTACCAGCTCCAGTCTCAGTGCTCCAGTTTTCCAGCCCTTGCTCCTGGCTCGGCCTTTGCCTCAGCTCCCAGGCCTCGTATCTGGCTCCAGACCTTCAGGCCTACCAGCAGTCTTTCAACCCTCCACCCCCTCTGTCCTCCAGCCCCAGCACTGAGGCTCAGCTCTGTCTATTCCCAGCCACAACCATACCACCCAGTCCAAGCTCGCAAGCAGGTTTTTAGGCTTGGCCCAGTGAGTGTGAGTGTGTGTCACTCCCCTCCCCTAAGCACAGGTGGACTTGTAGGGAACGCTGCCAAATACTTTTGGTTTAGGGGGAGGGAGGGGTGTTGGCTGAGGCTGGTGGGTGTAGCAGTTTTTGTTTTGTTGTGTTTCTTAGATAACCGTTTGGTGGAACGGTACCTTTTCACTCCTCCAAATCACTGACACACCTTCAGAGCAAATTTGAGTCTCTATCTCGCCCGCTCTCACTTTCACAAGTCTGTCAGTGCTGAGACAGTGTTGCGTTTCCTGACAGGGACTGAGTGCGCGAGAGAGGAACTGAAATCAAAACTTCTCTTCATAAAAGGTCAGTAACATCTAACTGTCTCTTTCACTCTCTTCTCTTTTCTGTTTTTTTTTTCTTCGTTGTACTACTACTTCGCATATCCTTAAAAAAAAAGTCATAATGAGAGGTTCATATTTTCTGTGTGTTGTGGCAAAATTTCAAAGCATGCAAGAGAGCTGTCGGCTTCCCACTGAGCACCAGAATCAGACTAAAGGATGGCTGACCTTTTGTAGAATCAGGTTCCTCTGTGTTCCCATTTTAAGTTGCAAATCCCTCCACGTCTCAAACTTTTTATAATAGGACACACAGTAAAAACAGGGATGTCCAGTTATTCTCAGTGCTTTCCAGAAACTTTCCTGTCTGTGTCTTGCAACAGATGTGCACACAATGAAAACCTCCCCCTTCACATAACAGCCGCACAGTGAGGAGGAAGCAAGTGAAAGCATGACAAAGCTGGAGCAGCTTGACAGACTGATATCATTTTTACATTTACTTGTTATTGTAGCAGCAGCTTGTAGAACTACATGTTGATTTATTGTGCACGGTTTAGATCTCTATATGATATTTTTCGTAAGATCAAGCGTAATACAGTCTGAGACACCTCTCAATTGACATGGCAGTAATAAGCTCATAATCTGGCAAACGGGACGACATCTGTCCTCCAGGAATCTATCTCGAAATTCACTTTCATTCTCAGATGAGAAATGTATAATCAGTTAGTGATCAATTTTAACTTCAGATTGAGTTTCTGTGTTCAACAGATGTGGGGGCAGAAGTGTGACATTCAAAATTATTTCAGTCTTCCTGTCTGTGACCCCCACCCCACCCCCTTGATCAAATAGCATGAGTAACAGTTAACCTTTAAGAGTGGGTTATATATAAAGTAATTTCAGTTCCCAGTTGTGGCCTAAAAACAGGTAAAAATGTAATTAATGCAGCTTCTCAGCGGGTGAGCCACATCAGCGACGAGTTGTTCATACAAGCACACTTGATGGACAGTCCATGAGAAACTAGGCAAGAAAATGTCCTCAAAACGTACTCTAAATAGGCCGATGTATAGGTGTGAGTAAGAAAACATGACAAAACTGAATGAAAAGCTGCACTTTCCTTTAAAATTAACTAAAAATACTTTAAAGCAGCACATATAAAAGAGACATGCTTCAGCCTGAAACCTTTATCAGACTTCATCATTAATGAAAAAAAACAAGCAGAACCTATAGAGCTCTCTTCCTGTCACAGTGGGGGTTAGATGGGGATAAAGTCTTGTAGACACTACCACTCCTACTCTCGTCACACACCCTAACTACAGCCCTTAGTCTGCCTCTATCTCTCTCCAGGATTATCTCAACTGAACCTGATCCCTTTGGTCTTTTGTTACTCTTACATTGGCGTGTTTAACAAAAATCACCTGAGGCAGATTTCATTCATGTTTGTACAAACTTACCTATAGCATACTGTATATGATAAGGCAATATTCAAGTAACTCTGTAAAGGAACTGGCCTTGTATAGAGTGTGTAAATGAGTGCAAAAGTACTTGAATGAGAGAAAGAGAGACTTAAGTGTCGTGGATGAATGTGTCAAGTGAATGAGGATGTAGTTTCATGATTGCAAAGTGATGCAATGCGTTCATTATGAGACTGACAGAGTGAATGAGTCCACACGCCTTCTTCCCACCTGACAGCGTGTGGGCATGCCCATGTAACAGCATTTACACGGGGATACACAATCTGATTTGAACCTCCTATGACACAGATGTCATCTCGTCACAGTTGTCTAAAATCAGACTCAGTGTTTTCAAATCCTGCTCAGACAGCTAAAACTGAATCCTATGTATGCCAAAAACTGTCATCCAATCAGCTGCACTATCAAAAACCTGACTCGCGCTCAGGTTAATGCACGCCTGTGTGCTTGCATGTCCACAATGGCTGCGTAGCCGTTTGTGTGTGTGCATGTGTGCGTGTCCGCCCTCCTCCGTAGGATCGAGGTCCAGGTTTTGTTGTGTGTGTGTGTGTGTGTGTGTGTGTGTGGAGTTGGGCTGGGTGAGTAAGCCGCCCCTCACAGATGAATAGAGGATGGGAGGAGGCTTGAAGAGGCTGCCGTGGGTGGGAGGCCCGAGCCCTGCCAAAAAAGCTCCTTCTGTGGGATTTGTGTACTTTTGCGTTCCTCACGAAACACAAGCGCCTGGCTCAAACGACAGAGCAGCCAGGGAGGCAGGCACTCGCACTCCCAGAGGTCGGCTCGATCGCACCCTCTCTGCTTTTCAAGCTATATTCTTTCTTTCCGTTTACAATTTCTCCATTTCCACCGTTCTCTCTTTTTTTTCCTCCCTCTGTCCCTGCTGCTGCTTTTCATCACTTTTCAGTATTTTTCTGTAATAAAGTGACTTATTATGTTCACACACCTACATTAGTGTTGAGGTATATTTCTATTTTAAAGTCTCACTTAATTGCAACTCACTACCAGCTGCTGAGACACAATAACTTTTGACTTTATAAATTACTTTTAACTTTTAATTAACCTTTTATTTAATGAAATCTTTATAGTACTTATGTTAGCATTTTATTTACTAAATCACAGAGGAAACTTTTCTTGCAGCGCTTTTTGTATGCTCAGCAGGGTCAAAGTCATCAGAGAAATATTTATTTGTCATACATTTCAACATCTGAAATGTCAGTGGTGGCCACAATTTGTCATGTGGTTGTGCAATGAGGCATTTTACATACAAATTGTGGGTGTTTCCTGAATCTTACCTAGATAATAGAAAATAGGCCCCTGTAACCACTGGCAACCCACCTAGCTTCAGCCTAGTGACAAGTGCAAAGAGACATGATTCTCAGCTTGGCAATCAGGCAAAATTATCACCTAGTAAATTTGAAAATTAAAGCTGTACTTTATGGAACAGAGCTGCAAAGACATTGCAGGAAACATAGAGTCGAATGTCATTCAGCATCAGGGAGTTGAAGGGAGGTGAAGAAAAGAAGAAAGGGAAAAAAAGAGCACGATTTCATAATGTCTAAAAGAAAGATCTGGGTTGAATAAGTGGGTCCACCCACCTGTGTGTGAGAGGCAGCGAGAGAGAAAGCAGGGCTGGATGGCAGTTTTAGAGACATGAGTGTGTGGGTTAGGCTAGCTGGCCTGCTTATGCTATCTAATCACTGGGAGAGAAAGGAGAGCAGCATGCCTTGATCCACCCACCCACCCCAGACAAACAGCAGTTAGCCTGCTAAGTACTATATGTGGTCGCCTGCAGCTCTGGGCCGTACATGGGGGAACAGAGATAAAATGTGACAGAGTCTGCAGGTAACAGATATTCAGCACAATTATGTCTCATTCTGTGCTGGGGAGAAAGAGAGATGTGTCAATCTGGAAGCTACCATGGGTCACGACTGCATGTGAGAGAGTGTGTGTGAGTGTGAGGCATGCTCGGTGTGTGTCACTGGTGAACAAGTTGGCCACAATCCAGCAGGTTTCAGGTAGACCTAAAACTAATGAGAGTTAATTGACTGATTTTTAAACCAAATTAGCCAAATGTGTTTTAACCTAAGGCTAACCACTGAAAATAAGTAATGGATTCACTCATGAGACTCTCATATACACATAACAAAAACATTCATGTATGTTAAAATTGTCTGTCGATTATTAGCAGCCTTATTAACATTTATGTTACTGCTGCTTCTCTTTTGGGTCAGATACAGATTAGTTACCTGTGTGATACCTGAGTGGGTGGGATGAGATTGGGTGTGAGTCCAAAAATAGCTGACCTACGCATCGCACTTGTGTATTTGTGAGTGTGCATGTGGCTGAATGCGGTCCGCCACCTCGTGCATGTGTGTGTGTGTGTGTGTATGTATGTGTGTGTCATGACAGGCATCTGTCTCCCCTGCCCTGCAGCCTGACTGGTTTTAATTAGGAGGTGCCAGAGTGCCCGAGGGCTCTCCTGCTGACACACACACACATACACATGCGCGCACACACACAAACATGCACACACACACACACACTACCTGAGGGCAGACAGAGGCTGTCCCGCCAAGGCTGGCCTCCTTCTCGTTATCACCATAAGGAGTTGTCCTCATTCACCCCACGACCCTCCCAACGCGCACACACGCGCGCACACAAATATTCACACCAAGCAAATCAAATGAACACAACACAATGCTGAGATGCATTCAGGGGCAGCAGAGTGGAAGTGGTTGTTGGACATTTGACTTCTTGTACATTTTGTTTGCAATTTCAGGTCCAGAATAAATGTCCATATTTTAGCACAAACAAAGAAATAAAAGTGGCTTCAAATATAAAGAATAATCACATTTGTTTTTAACAAACACAAAGCAGTGAGTTTGTGCAACGCATCATGGCCACCTGTGAAACACTGTAACTCTGTCTCCGTCAGTACTCGCAGTTCTAAATATGCAGCTTGTGTACTTTACCTCCCTTCTGGCAAAGCTTCCAATACTGATTAGGATGTTTGAAACGAAGACCAAACAGGAGAAAGTAAAAGCACAAACAGACAGGTCTGCAGAAAGGAAACGCCCTCACCTCACTCACCCGAATGGCATGCTCCAAGGTGAGTTCTAATGACTTCAGCGCTGTGACAGATAGGTGTGTGTCTCTGTGAGCATTTGTCTGTGATTGAGCGAGGTTGCGAGTGTGCAGTAGGTTTGCACACATGCCTGCCTCCCTTTATAAGCAACATTGCATCTGTGTGTGTGTGTGTGTGTGTCTCCGTCCTTGGACTTCTGGAGACAGGGGGTGTAGACCTGGGAGGCTGCTGCAATGCTCTATCTCTGGACTGTGGGGGGATGATTGCCTCCCTTTCCTGCTTCTCTCGCACACCAGGCCACACCTGGCGTCCGTGGCACCAGGGTAAAGGGCATAAGTCAGGCCGGTTGTGTTTGTCTGTCTCTACAGTTATTAATCCAGGGAAGGTCTGCTAAGTCCTTCCCTGAACTCTTTTTCCACGTTATTTTGCCATGTACACATTGCCACATGATTTTTGAACGTGTTGTGTACAGTTGGTCAGTGAGCAGTTCTTCAGTAGTTGACAGCAACTTTGGATTTAAGCTGCCAGTACGCTTCATCGAAAGTGGTTGTCGGATGGCCGACACCAACTCCCCCCACACCTTTCCGACATCGGAATTGGGGGGCGGGGGGCTGTGTCATTCCAACATTCATGCCCACAGTGATTGTGTGGCGGTGAGAGAGTGACAAAGGTTTGAACTTCTCTCTCTAGCTCTCTTTTTTCATTCTTAACACAACCGCTTCTGCCACTTTAGATGTGTGCAAACGAGTGGAACAATATAAAGGTCTTCCGAGAGAGACAGTGTGAAAATGTGGGCCGTTATCCCAACAACTCCTCCAAATTAAATGACAAAATCCGTTGTTTGTACATCCCCCGATGCCCCTATCTGCAGGACGACATAATTTGTTTGTGCCTTCCAATCACTGTTCAAAATAAATCTATTTTGTGAAGTGACAACGCTATGGTTGAGGTTTGGTTAGGTTTAGGCACAAAAACGACGTGGGTAGGTTTAGGGAAAGATCATGGGTTTAAATAATTACTTTGTTAAGGTTAAGGGACCTTCGTTGTCATAGTTACAATAATAAACACGTGGTTAAGGTTGGGGGACGATCGTGGTCATGGTTTAAAAAACAACAAGATTGAGTGTCGGCTGGAAACAGGAAACAAACAGCTGTCTCCCGTGTTAAAGTCTGGTGTTAGTACCAGTGCGGACTTTGTGGCTCTATAACAAGTCACCTGACTTCCTCCTTTGCTCCCAACAGACAAGAGTCATACTTACTGCGGCCACTAGAGGGCTTTTGTCCCTCGAACATAAACAAATATCGTTTTGGGGCATTTCCTGAAACAACTGATTTTTCGGAGGTCAGCCTCCCTCTCCCTATATTTAAACAATTATCGCGTCTCCTCCCTTCCATGACGGCAACTATAAACACTTGTTTTCCAATGTGGTCGGAAAACACATCGTACAAACTAGTTCTTTCCAACTAGTTCCGACCTTTAGCCACAACATCCTCTAATTTGTTTTTGTTGTACCAGTTTAAAGGTACAATTTTTCAGCTCTCTGTTGCAAACATTGGCTGGAATATATTGTTTATTAAGTAAACACTCACTAGTTTTGTGGCCGATGCTGCGACATAGATGTAATTACCGCACACTTCCGTACCAAAACAGCATCAGGGGTGAATGCTGTGGAGCTAACAAGAGCACTTAATTCAAGTGATTAACTGAGTGAATGATACAGGTCATCAGCAGTTTTTAAATCTCCTTTTTTTTTTCTCATAACTGAATGGCTAGTTCTGATGTTGTTATGAAAGTGGTAACACACTATGCAGAATAAAAGGGGGGGGAGGGACACTTGAAAACTAGTGATTTTGAATTGGGGCTTCTTGTTATATGTGTGTGTGTGTGTGTATTCAAACAGCAGCGATAGGGTTGCTGTGTGTCAAACAGCCCTGTCTGACAATCAAGCTGTTTTGGGATCACACACTGAAGAGTAAGGAACCTTTTTCTTTTTAACAGCATTGTGTGATTCAGGGCTTCAGGGCTAGTAGATCTTAACCTTCAAAGAACTGAATTCATAATAACGACACATGCAAATTGGTGATCTATGGTATGTGGCAGTAATAAAGTCTCAGATGTTCTGATGAGTTTTCTGAGCGACAAGGAGAGAGCCAGTTTTAGTTCAGATTCAAGATATTTTTCTGTTAGGAGTCTGCTTACTCTGTGTTTGTGAAACGGTACAGTAAGCCAAGTTGAGTACAGCATCAAAGTCCCCATGAGATCAACTTTATGTAATGATGCTTCACACCCCATCCCCCCTCCAAAGTGCCAATCTGGTGCCCTGGTACGTGTATCTTGCTGGGCGCAGCGGGTGGTGGTAAACAGGTACGTTGAGACGCGAGACAGACAGACAGACAGACAAAACAGATGACTCTTACTCAGCCCCTCGAATCCCTGTGTCGTGCGACTGTTAGCACTCAGGCTGAGCGACAAGACTCACCGCTTCATGGTGTAGCTCAACACTCGAAGGACGGAGGGGAGGAAGGAATCAATATTTAGCCCGATGATTTTATTACAGAAATATAAAACACTCAATTTTCCTTGCTCTTTAGCTCAAGGAAAATTGAATCGAACGCAACTGGATTTTTGGTTTTGTCTGTGAAGACGTTTCACCTCTCATCCAAGAGGCTTCATCAGTTCGTGCTTGTTTAACCAGTGGTTAAACAAGCACGAACTGATGAGGCGTTCGATTCAATTTTCCTTGAGATAACTATGACCTGGATGAATGAGAATATTCACAGGCTTCTTGCTCTTTAGACCATAATATAATTGTTTTCTTGTATTACAGTATATAAAACTGTTGTAAGCATAATCACAATGTAAACCTGCCTTTTAGCCAAGCTATACCGTGTGCACATGTATTTTACACATTGTATATCTGCATCATTAGACCACTGGTTTGTGTCAATCACGGCCTGTGACAGTTTGCAGTACAACAGCCTGCAGTTTCACAGAGTTTAGAACAACGCAGTCCACACAGGTACCACTTACAGTGTGTTGCTATGACGGCAGCAGCGTGTTTAGAATAGATAGCTGATCTTATAGGATGGCAAATGTTGTTTTTCTGGCCGTCTGGCTGGCCTGCTTGCAGTTAGTGGCTAACCCTGTTTATATATACTAGATGCCAATGCGAGCTGGCCTCAGCTCTCACCCTGTACAAAACAGTGTAAACCACCAGGGCATGGGCTGTGGTTTCCTTTGGTCCATGTTTTCCCCAGGGGGAAGTGGGCATAGCAGTCTGATGTACACTATGATGTCTACTTGTTTGTGGAGGTTAACTCAACACAACTTGACTGCTTTCACAGCATGATTGTTGGTTGGGATTTATGGATGGTTGGAAATATTTTAGTAGATTTGAAGGTCCAGTAACCACTGAGATAACAATGGCTGACTGCATATACTACCTTTATGAATGGAATAGGCTGCTAGGATTTGTTCTTAATTATATGTTAGCTTATTAAATTTAGTTTTATTATCTGTACCACAACTTTTGTTTTTAGGTCTGTTTGGAAAAAAGCAGTCCTCTTTAAGTGCAAAATATGTCCCTCAGGTGGTGAAGCCCTTCTGCTGTAAGCACACTTAATTGAAAAAATAAATAAATTAAGTAGTACAAAAGGCGTGGTTTAATGATGTCATACAGGAAAGCCCAATGGCTGTTTCAGATCCTGTGAATGTGCTATGTCATAACATTTGGCCCATCTGTGAACATACTTTTTCTAACCTTTTTCTTTCTCTCTTTCTGTTTCTCGCTGTGCCTTAAACACACACACACACACACTTTGACACAACCTGAGGAAGCAGTATTGGAAGCCGTCCTCTGTGTCGCTGGGTTTTGTTGCCATGAACTTGTCACAGCAAACTCTCTCTCCACTCTCCGCATTTTCTTGTCGTTGAATATCTCCCCAAAACTCCTGCTAAACAGGTTTCCTCTTCTTTGCTGAAGTCTTTACAGAGCGGCTTATTTCTACACCTTTCTGCATGAACTTCCTCCTCCTCTCCATAGACCGAGGTGGTGTTGTGCTCACCAACAGTTATCTTGCTTTGGCGCTTTCTGACTCAAAACAGGAACGTTGGCCCTCTGCTCTCCTCAACCTGGTTTATGAAACCTTGGTTAAGAAAAAACGTTTCAACAAAAAGGAAAATAAGTCTGCACACAGTCTCTTGTGGTGTTTTTCAGCATTTGTGGTTTAATTCTGTCTCAGATATAGTCAGCTTTTAAGTAATATTTCCATTCAAATTCACACCATTGACTGAATCAGCCAGCTTTATAGGGTTCTGAATGCAGGATGCCACAAGCCAAAGTGTGCTAATGTTTTTACGTGTTTTTACGAGTATTTAAGTGGGCTACACTTTCCAAGTGTGCGCCTTGTCGCCTTTCTTTCCCCCCGATATTGTCTGAACACATGCACAGAGGTCTCATACAGCTTGTTCAATGTTAGTTTGATGCAATGGTATTTAAGAGAAACGAGAGAATAGCAGGACTCCATTTTAAACAGGTGTAAAACTGAAACTAAATGGCTTTAAGTTGGGAGCTGTGTTTCTGCTTCTTTTAGTCTTGTACATCTCTTCATCTCAGCTTGAGACTAACCAACGGAGGTGCACAAAATAGTTTTCCAACTTTTCTCTCTCATTCTCCTTTCCTTTTTTTT
>NTHP01000073.1:531376-582562 GCA_003416845.1 Oplegnathus fasciatus | reverse complement strand
TTTTACCCTCCCTCAGTCTCCCCAAACAACCCCTTCGAGTTTCTGTGCCCCGGTCCCTTTATACCAAAATCCACTCTAACACAACTAAAAATTCATTTTGTCTGACCTAAATCAGAGGGTGTCTGCGCCATGGGCTTATTACACAGTGCGCTTAAACTTGTGTTGTGGAGGAGGATGGGGTATTATTATCTTCCAGCTACCCACCCTGCTATAAAAACTAGTGGTGCGACATCTCCACAGCGCAGTGCTGCTGCCCTCCCTCCCTTCCTCTCACTCTCTCGCTCGTCCTACATGAGCCACACACAACAGTGAGCCTGACTCTTAACTCCACACTAGCCACTCTGCTACACAGACAGACCCAAGAATCACACTCTGCTCTCCTCTGTTGCACTGCTTCTGCTTCTCTCCATTGGATATTCCTCCCCGGGTGGTTTTTATTTTTTTTTATTTTTGTGAATGGGCATCCGTGGCCGGTGTGGGGAGCTTGTGAATGGACTGACTGCCGGGCTGACTGATTGACAGACTGGCAAAGAGAGAGGCAGCTGTGTTTCAATTAAAAAGGGCAATGCTGAGAGGTCAAGCGAGGAGCAACAGAGCCTCTTAGTTGTCTGGAAATACAAAGACACGTGAGGGGAATCGAGAAACTGAAGGTACGGTAGGTGATGGTTGCTGAAAGCTGTGGAATGCTGGAGAACGTATCAAGACATGTGTGAATTTATGTGGAAGCCAGAGTTGTGCAGCATGCACATGGGTGTGTGTCTGTGCGTATATATCCATAATAATTTGTCACATTGTTACAGAGTGTGTATGAATGTGAACAAGCTTGCACTTGTGCGTTGTGTTACAGTGTGCACACGTGCATCACTTGAGAGTCCCTATTTACAGAGTGTTTATATGAGTGTTGTAGCTTACTGCTCCAGCTTATAATGGCCTGACAAGGTGCAAACAGGTCAATAAAGTCACTTAATGACTCGTGTAATTATTTAGGCTGTCGTGTAAATATTGTGCTATAAAATTCTGGAAATAGCATGAGCGTTTATAGCATCACAGCACGTCTTGGAAATGCCAAACATAGTAGTTTTAGTGGACTTAAGTATGTGTTTTGTCTCCAACAGTAATTATACATTTCAATTTTAGATATTCGGTATCTATACGACATTCTGCCTTAAATCCAAAATAAATACTCAGGTAATTCATAAAGTTAAAGGACATGTTTGTGAGTGAGGACAAAATAAAAACATGTTATGGATTTGAGGCTGAGCTGTAAATTACTATTTACAACAGGCTTGTTGTCAGCCAGCTTATAGACCTCTTACCTCATGAAGTTACAAAATGCCATGAGCAGTATTACCATTAAAACTGTTTACCAGCTGTTGTTTTTCATTCATGTATTAACATTTATTTGTACTCACTAAGTCCTTTACTGAAATTATGAGCAGAAAAAATTAAATGATCATTAAAAATATGGGATACAAGCCAGTATGAGTGTGAAAATACAGAAACTTCTTCAGCAAATAAAAATGTAAAATGAGGGTATATTTCATATTGTCGCTGGTGTATCACATACTGGAACATTTATAAAGTCACTTTAAAAGGGTACCTGTGGTCAAACACCTACTCAACAGGCTGACAAACTGACAGGGAATTTATAAATGTCATACCAATGACATGTTTGCTTAATCGCACATTGTAACTCTGATTAGATCTCATTAGCTGCAGTCAGTTTTTAACCTACACCTGCCAGTGTGTAATAAAGGCTTTTAACTTTTGTTCTTCAATTTTTAAAATTTTTTTTACAATACGTGGTTTACATGTTTATAAAAGACCTCTTGTTTCAGGGACCCATTTTTGGATGTCAGAAAAGCATACATTTTTAACGAAGGCTAAATTATAAAACTGCAATAATATCCCAGCTTCGAAAAGTCTATCCTTTTATTTTATATTGTTACAGTCTCACTTTCGGTACTGAATTTGATCTTCTGTTCATCTGAGGGTCCTTATTCAGACCAAAAACAATACTAAGAGAAACACGAGGTGATGTAGAATAAGAAGTAATCTGTCCTTCGTTTCACAGCAAATAGTCTAGAAGCAACATTCTTAATCACTGAACCGATATTCAGCAGCGAACCATGAACTTTTGTTTACTTTGGGGGTGAGAGAGATAATGGTGTGTAGCTGTGGGCCCCCCTGAAGGCTCGAGAGATGACACTTAGTGCAAACAGGCTCTTTAAGGAGCTGAGCGAGTTGAATTGGCCTCAAGATCTCTCGAGAACAGATCCAGTACTTCGAATTATTCCATTTTATCATACTTCTAATATATTCAAATCAAGTATTAATTAAAGGTATACATTGTTGATGATTTGCTGAAGTAATTGTAGTGAACAATGAAATATAATAATGAATTTATTGGTGCACCTGTTGAAACATTTAATTCTGTTGTTGAAGTTTATGCTGCTAGATTTTACGTAATTTGTTGAACTCAGCCAATTTGCTACTAAAATGCTAATAACATTTAATATAAGTTAGTTTATACTTACATTCAAAATGTGTATGTCAGCACAATAATTTCCTTATTTCCCCATTTGTTTTATAACAAAGTAAATGTCGTATAAATGGGCACCAAACTTCACATGTTTAAGTTTCAACTTTTAAGCAAAACTTGTGCAGTTAAATGCTCAAATTCGACCCTTGACATTTCATCATTATTGTAAAGTTAAACACACAACCCATGTTGTGCAACTGGCATTATATACTGTTCACCTGTTCAAATTGACAGCAATTAAGATACAATTTAAAAACTATAGGCTCCAGACAACTGTCATTTAAAACACCAACCAAGGTAGTGCCTCCTCCAGAAACAGGTGCACTGGTGTTATACTGGTGATAATGGACTACCTTACACAGTAGGTCAAATGAATGTCTTCTCCTAATAAGGAGGTGAATTTTGGCTGTCAATACTACAAATTATTGTCCGTGCAATTGTCCGTCTGTGACAGTTGTTTAGCAGGTGTTTGCTATGGGCAGTCGGTGACAGGGGTAAACTTTGGCTGCTGGTGATTTAGCATGTGGGTCAGGTGGATGCACTGGCCTGACAGGGATAAACTAGGCTTTGGGTGTTGTAGCTTACAGGCCAAATGAGTGTCTGCCCGTGACAAGGGTTGAGATGGACATTAGCTGCTGATTTGTGGCCTGAGCGGTCAGGGCTGGGGACAAGTTAGCCGCTCTACTCAGGGCATAATGATGATACAGCTGCAACAGGGACAGAGAGAGGAGGAGGAGGAGGAGGAGAGGAGGAAGAGGAAGAGGAGAATGATTAGGAGGAGGAGGAGGAGGTGGTGGTCAGACCCCGGAAAGCAGATGAAGTTCTCGGGAGAAAGACGACACTGAATGGAGGTGACACATAATTTGGGGTGGGAGTGCTGAGTTGAAAGTGTTAGTGACTAAGTGAGGCATGAGAGGAGACGTGGCCGGTACAGGCAGGCGAAAAGAGAGAGAGACAGAAAGGCAAGACTGTCCATTAGAGGTCAGTTTAATAATTGAGTTGAGCTCGGTGTGAATAGTTTTCACGCATGGAACTGAAATTCCTGTTAGGTAAATTAATTCAGTGATGCATGTGCGATAAACAGAAATAGGTGCCACAGCTGATGGTTGCAACAAAATATGACTTTCACTATTTATTCATTCAAAAGTTTTGTCACCTAGTAATGGCAGGTTGAGAACTATTTATTGAGTTTTATCAATAAAGAAAAAGTTGGATTGTCCTCCCATGACTCTGCTAGAAGAGTAAGATGGATAAAGAGCCAAATGACTTAAACAGTAATTATCAGAGCCCTTTCACAAGGCGTCCCCACCCTGGCTGCCCTGATGGGTGGAGGGGTGTGTGTGTGTGCAAAGGGTTAAGGCTGTTTGGCTGATGAAATGTCGCTCCAGGACCTTGTGGTGGGAAAGCTGTGCCCTCCTCCCCTCCCTGTCTATGTGGCACATCCTCCTTAGATCCTCTCCACATTGTAATTAGGGGCCGGCCGCTAAGAGCTAGCGCTAGCTAGTGGCAAGCAAACAGTGGGAACAGAGGGGAGTGGTGCTTGCTGGGGCACCAGGCGAACAAACAGCAACAGCAGCACGTGTCCCATAGTTCCAGGAGTGGGTGGGATGGATCGAGAGCAAACGAATGACAGTGGGTTCGCCAAGCCCTCCCAGTCAGACTCTTTTTCTCTCCCTCTTATCCACTCGGTGTTGTTCCAAGCTCCGCGCTATTGTTTGCCTTGGCAGGCTGTTACAGGGAGGGGCCCCTCCGCTGGTGTTTGTGCAACCTGTTAGGGAACTTTTAGGGCCATCTGATCTCTCCCTCGCTCTCTCACTGGAGATTCTCTCACCTTTTACCCAGGCTATTACTTTTATGGATGTTGCACACATTGTGTGAAATATAATAGAAAAAGGATATCGCTCTATCTTTGTAGAGGCAACATTAATCTGCAGGGGACACAACGGGATCAGTGAAAGAAGTTTTAATGTGGTGTGTGTTACCTGACTTTATAGTACAGGATTTGCACTACACTGTAGGATTTGTATGAAATAGACAGAATCCATTTTCCTTTCATTGTTCATTCAGTTCTATTTTAAATATATCATTTCATCAGCTGGCCTGACCACTGCAACTTTCTCTGTTGCTCTTTTGTTCCAGTTCTCCCACCGAGGTAGTTCGAGGTAGTTCTATGTAGTACGTCTGTGGGCCTATATCCTATACCACCACCCCCTCTATAGACATTTTAATTATGTCCACACTGTATCAATGGCATGAACATAGCAACAGTTACCTAGCAACAAGATCGACAAGAATAAACTACATGTAAGATTGGTATCCAAGTTGTATACCTGCAGGTGAACTAAGGGATTTTCTGAAATTGTTTTTTATTTTTTTCCTCCTCTGGTGTGATCTGCTGCAGCACAAAAGAGAAAGCAAGACACAGTCTCTGTGTGTGTGTGTGTTTAAGTCTGTGTGGCTTCAGCCCTGGTCCATTTAGAGCCAGTCAACAATGCAGCTGTGGTGAGCGGGCCCGCTTCAAAGTATTTATCTACACATGCCTCCAGTGACCACCAAGTGTGGATGGCTAAGTTTAAGCTCTATTCATAGATGTGAATGAATGAGCACCCTGCCAGAGGAAGTTTTTATCACTGTAACTGTAAACAACAGCTCAGTGAATCAACAGGTAGGAACTCAGGCAGCTGTGGAATGACGGTTTTAAGAAAAGCAAACAGAGATTTGTCTGTGCATCGAGACAATGTCTAGCTCTTAGTCACTGTGCTGTAAATGAAATGAGGGTGGAGAGGATACACTGCAAAGTAAGCATTTTGACAGGATACAGTATCTAGAGTACAATCTGACCTCTTTTGTCGCTCTCTTCATTTCTCACCACATCCCAATCACACACTGTATTGTTCAAATGAGGGTATCAGCTTGCTTCGTGTTCGTATCTGGTGAAGACAGACAACAGGGATGGACATTATCACAGCAACTCTCGTGCATTCATCATCAAACCTCATTCCGTGTTTAAGTGTCAAACAGAAAAAAAAGTCGACTCAGTTTAATGTCTTATCAAGATGATGGGTTTCCCTAAGTGACACAGTCGCAACACGCTCCTACAAGAAATCGTGACAGCACATTCAAGAATCAATATTACCCGATGTGATGTTTGCTCAAAATGAGACATGCTGTATTTACCACTTGTTGCCTTTGCTGCACAGATGGCACACAAACAAGCATGCCTACAGTATATTTTAATAAAGCTAGACTGTCACTCACTGTGTTAACAATATCAGCTTCGGTTAAGAGCCTCCGTCTATTCATACATCCTTCATTAAATGAATGGATGCTGCTTGCCGTCAGTGACACTTTATTTCAGGTGTGAGCCGAGCTGTGGACCACTCCTATTACACTCTTCAGATCAGTGTTTTAGGTCTCATTTCATTATTTGCTTTAACATGCCCTCATCGCCTTCTTGTTGGCACTTCCTCCTCCGGAGAATCCCTGCTGCTCAAGCAAGTGTTGCTTGATCACTAAAATGTTTATGATACTGACTCTTCCTTTGCTGAGAATCGTCGTCCACTGCCTTGTGTCATTGTGAAAATGACCAATCATCATGTGCCAACAGGAAATCAAAGAGGACATGTTCAAATTAATAATTGTATAACATTCCCCAGGTATTTTCAGATTTCTCAAAGACTCTTCTGTTCATGTGGAACAATAAATATTCAGTGAGCTGCACAATAAGAACTATTTTTTACTCCTTTCCCAAGACATGGCTCTATTTTGTAATCCAAACCCTCATGACATATCTCCTTGTTAATTAGTTAATTAAGCGTTATTTATTCAGGAAGTCTCATTGAAATCAAAATCTCTTTTACGAGAGAGGCCTGAGAACAAATTGTACAACATGAACCAATATTCAAAAGTTTTACTGCCAAGTATTATCTATATTTTATGTTATTTTTTATTATTTTATAATTTCTTGCACAATAACGCGGTCATATTTATTTGTGTGTTGTACAAAACGAGCAAGGAGATATGTCACTCATCTTTTTTTGGATTAGGAAACAGAGTCGCAACTCTTTTATTACTCATATTTTTTATCGTGTGGCAGACTGAATATTTTTTGATCCAGACAGACAACAGAGTCTTGAATACCTTCAAAAATGTTGTAAGTGTTAGAGGACCTTCTGGGTTTTTGACAAATTACAAGGATTACAAGGTTTGTTCTTTCAGAGCAACAGATGCTTAGCTCTCTGACACGAATGTAATGATATTACATGAGAGGCACAACGTTAGAGACTATTAGTAAAAATAAAACTACAAGTGAGGATTAATGGAGGCTTCGACAGCAAAATGTGGGTTGTGTTTTTCAGTTTGACCTTCTTATTTAAGGGTCACTAAACGGCTCATTGTTATTTCTATCTAGATATCCGACAGAGACAGAGAGAGGAGAATGGTTCATCACAGAGAAGAGGACCTGATCGGGATCCCCTTCCCGAATCACAGCAGTGATGTCCTCTGCAGCCTCAACGAGCAGCGTCGTGATGGGCTGCTCTGCGATGTCATCCTCATCGTCCGTGACCAGGAGTACCGCACCCACCGCTCCGTTCTGGCCGCCTGCAGCCAGTACTTCAAGAAGCTCTTCACCGTGGCCACCACCGACGGCGGGGATCATCATCACACAGCGGCCGTGTACGAAATCGACTTTGTGGCTCCGGAGTCTCTCACAGCCATCCTGGAGTTCGCCTACACCTCCACCCTAACCGTGACGGCGTCCAACGTCAAAGAGATCCTGAATGCAGCTCAGATGCTGGAGATTCCCTGCATCATCAACGTTTGCCTGGAGATCATGGACAGCGGGGGCGGAGGCGGCGGCGGAGGCGGAGGGGGGAGAGTGGAGGAGGGAGAAGAGGATGAAGAGGAAGAGGAGGATGCGGAGGAAGACGAGGAGGAGGAAGAAGAAGAGGAGGATGAAGAGGAGGACATGGGGTCAAGGAAGGACGAGCAGGATGAGGAGGAGGACAATGTCAGCGAGAGGTCACTGCAGTCGTCGGAGAGCAGAGGGGAGCAGACGCCTCTGGGGACGGAGGACTCGCCGCCTCCAAGCACCTCCACGTACCACCAGCAGTTTGACCTGCACAGAGAGTCATCACAGTCACAGTCTCCAGACACCATGAGAGGAAAACAGGTATAGTTCACTGGATACTTTCTTATTTCTCTTACTAATCTTGTATTTTCAAGGCAAAAAATAGTTCAAAAGGCTGATGATGCTGTCTTGTGTTGCAGGAGAGTATGGAGAGTCGGGCTTTGAAGGATTTCTCCATTGAGTCTCTCCTCCAGGAGGGGCTGTACCCCCGTATGTCAACACTGGACAGGAGGGCCAACTTCTCTCCTCTCCTCCCAGGCTTCTACCCCTCCATGTGGGCTGCCGAGTTCCCAGCCTTCCCCAAGCAGCTCCTGGACCCCAGCCACCACCAGCATCCCCATGCAGGAGCCTCACCGCAAACCAGGCTCCCGCACGCCTTTCCCACCTCTGCACCGCTTGAGGCCTCCCGGCCCCTCGATCTAGCTGTGAAAAGAGAGATCATAAAGGAGGAGATGAAAGAGGAAGTCCCACTCAGTCTGCTCCACGGCAACTTCCTGAAGGAGTTTGTCAGCTCGGGCCTGGGCGGCACCATGAACGCTGGGTCAGCGCCGTCAGAAGGTCATGCGCTGGGTCAGATAAAGGATGAAGCCGACTTCCGGTCGTACCTCAGCTTCCTGAGCTCCGCTTCCCACCTGGGGGCGCTGTTCCCTCCCTGGCAGCTGGAGGAGGAGAGGAAGATGAAGCCCAAAGCGTCGCAGCAGTGTCCAATCTGCAACAAGGTCATCCAAGGAGCTGGGAAACTCCCACGACACATGAGGACACACACGGGAGAGAAACCGTATATGTGCACTATCTGTGAAGTACGATTTACCAGGTATGTGAAGCAGCACGTCTTCTCACATCCTCATTACTTCACCACAAGAGTGTCATATTCATAAGCCAAACAAAGATCATCTTGAGATCGTCTTGTTCCTTTGCCTTCTGACTACAAAGCACCAGGTTATGTAAAACAGCAGGGTTAACGGAAAAGTACCCCAAGCTCTTTTGACTGTGGTTAATCTGTTTTCACCAAATCTGACTATCAAAGAGCTTTAAGTGGAAAGCCCCCTCCGCTGGTTTCTTTGCATTAGTGATATCTCACTCACCTACATCCTCCTGCTTGGGTATACTTTCCACCTGTATCTTAGAGCCGAACTTTAATGTTGTCAGTGGAGACAAATCGTCTTCACTGGCTTTTAAACTCACTCACAAAGGAAAAGGAAAAAGAAAAGAAATGCAGTGTTGTAATTTATGTGTTAACCTTTCCGCCCACAACATAGTGTATGACAACATGTGGTTTTGTTCTGTTCTCAGACAAGACAAACTCAAGATCCACATGAGGAAGCACACAGGTGAGCGCCCCTACATCTGCCTCCACTGCAACTCCAAGTTTGTCCACAACTACGACCTGAAGAACCACCTGCGTATCCACACTGGTGTCCGTCCATACCAGTGCGAGCACTGCTACAAAAGTTTCACACGGTCTGACCACCTACATCGACACATCAAGAGGCAGAGCTGCCGCATCTCACGCCCCCGGCGGGGACGAAAGCCAGCTGCTTGGCGGTCCACACCCACGAGCAACTTCCTGTGTCCCCCCACTACTGCCACCAACCGATTTGAGGAGAACGGGTTAAGCCCTGCATACCAGGGAGTCAAGAGTCACGGACTTGGGGAGATGCTTGGCCTCGGCAACAGGGGTCTGGGATTTAAGAGTGGGGACGGTGCGGGCAGGGAGAGCAGGGAGGAACGGCGAGCAGAGGGGAAGCACGTCGCAGAGGAGGAGAAGGCAGGAGCAGGGAGGCAGAGGGGAGTGTTTGCCTTCGCCCTGGCTGGAGAAGAAGTGCTTACCCACTCTCCATTTTATGCTGCAACCTCTGACCCCTGGACCATGAGACTGGAGCGTGCTCCACCCATCCCTGAGCCGGCCAAATGAACTGTGGTCTGTAGAAGAAAAAAACAAAAAGACAAGAAAGAAAGTCTCTTTAATCTCCGTGTCTGTTCTGCTCCAGGAAGCTAAAGCACCTTTTTAAAAAGTGAAAGAGAGAGATCAATGAACCTTTTGAAGCCTGCTGATGTGGCAGCAGTAAAACAGACTTTTTTGGGGGGGAAAACACAGTCTAATTAAATAATTTCACAGATGTAATAGTGAATAATTGTTCCAGCCCTGTGAATGTTTACAAATATTACGATAGCATTTAAGAAGAGGCAAACAGTTTGACACTGCTAGTGAGGAAAACATATCGGAATGCTGTTATATATGTTATTTGCATTATTTATCTACAAGGTTGTCTAAAATGCTATTAATTCAAAAACTACATAATTCTATAATGTCCTCTGAAGCAAGATGAGATGAGGCTTTTATACTGAAAAGTATTCATATGCAAGAAAATATAAATCTACACCCAGAGCAGGACCTATTGTAATTGTTACAATGTTGAATTAGTGACTATGATGAATGTAAAACAAATGATTACATGTACAAAAATTATCAAACACTTATTGTAGAAAAACTATAACATTTCAGTCTCGTAATGAAAGGGAAGTAGACATAAATAAATACAAAAAAATTTAAATAGATAAATAAGCCTTCATCCAAATAAATTCAAGTGACTTTTATTTTGGATAGTTGTGTTTAAGTTTCAAAAAAGGACCACTTCTTTCAAAAAATAAAAAAAATAAAAAAAGGTTTATTACAGCGGGGCGTAGTCTGGCACATGTCCTGCAAGTACGTAGTGATTTTAATATGGTTATTTAATAATATTCCAAAACAAAGGGAACCCACTTGAAGTCCACTAAATCAGGATATTTGATAATGTGTTATTATCCATCCACTGCCTTGTTCTGATTTAAGCTCCTCGTCTGCACTATTGTACATAGACACAAACTTTTTGGCCATGGTGGTGTTAATTACGGTTGCGTTGCTGATGATGTAAAAAAATAAATATTGCTCTTAAAAGACTTTGAGGCATCCATCCAAAGATGTGTACTTTGATATTTCACAGACTTGAATAAGACTTTGTTTTAATGTTTATGAATATGTGTCTTCAGAGGATGTATATTTCTGACTAATCAACTGCCGCTTTAGCTATACAGTATGCTTGTGTTTTTTCTGCTGAAAAAGAGGGTTTCAGCCCCATTTTTCATATAATGTTCATCTCTGATTTGTGTATAAAGAAGTTCAAAAATGATTTGAATTGAAATGGGAAAGTATTTTCTTGCTATTTATGCGTATTTAAATGAATGAGCCTTGGCTATATTTTGCAAATCTGTTTTATAAAGACACTAAATGTTGACCTTTGCTCTTGTTTGGGAGTATCATTTTCATATAATCTCCAAGTTGTGTGTGTGTGTGTGTGTGTGTGTGTATGCATGTTTATACTGTTATCTTTCTATCTTTGTGAGGACCATAGATTAGAGAGATTTAGACCTTGATAGTAACGACAGTTTCGGAAAATTAGGACATTTTGGTCGGTCTCCACTTCTTTAAAGTGTTGCTCGAGGTGAAGACTTAGTTTTAAGGTTAAAGTTAGGGTAAGGGTTGGGGTTAGACACATATTTGTGATGGTTAAGGTTAGGAGCAAGGGAATACACTGTCAGTGAGGATCCTGTTATATGTGAATGCACATAGAACAAAGCAGAAATTACGAAAATATGGTTGTTTTAACGGAACTCAAGTGTTAAAACCGTCACAAAGTAGTTGTACAAAACAATGTGTGACATTAAAAACTGCAAAGGATGCAACCCATACCCAACAGTAATATAAAAAATAACACCAACACTGGGTCAAAACAACCCATTGTCTTGGTTTTGATTGGTGACCAAATGGTTTTCTCCCCATGGGTACTGGGTGGAGTTACCTCAGTATTGAGTCACATCAAAATTGCATCAAATTGGGTTAATTTTTGACGTGTAATTTTTTTCTTACATTTTTGCATTTTCCATAATAATATGAAAGTGATTTAGTGGTAAAGTAACTGGTAAGTAAGTAATAGTATTTGCTTTTTGTTATTGGGACATATTTTGTCACAGCTCACATCAATCTAAGAGTCATTAATATCTATTTATTCAATTTTGATTTTTATAGGGACTATGTCGGTCCCTGGGTGGGTCTTTAAAATAACAAACAAAACTCAACAAGAAAATACATACAAAACAACACAAACACTGAAAATTACCATACAACTCGAAAAACAAGCACCAGATTCATTCATGACTGATCGCTCTTTAAAAGCTGTTTCCACATATTGATCCCCTGAACAGATAAAGACGTCTGTCCAAAAAAGGATTCACTAAGGGGCACCTTACAGTTCCCATAGACGCAAGAAACCCTGAGAGGCACCACTAAGTCACTGAGCACCTTAGGAGCCTGGTTATTTAGGCATCTATTGCTGAGTTTCATATGAGCAAAGTAAATTAAATGAACATATTTAGTTTCTTAAGAACATCTTATTGGCTTCTTATCCTACATTTTAATTGCATGATTATATATCATCTTAGGAAGCTTGACTGAACTTTGCTTCATGTAATAAATCTCGTAAATAAGCTTTGTTAAAGTGGGTACTCTACACAGCCTGTCACTATTCTGTATACTCTTCACACACTCAGAAATAAGACCACAGATGGAGCCAGCTCCTCCGCCGGAGGCTAATAAGTAGGTAGTATTTACCGTGATGTTAGGTCGCACAACAGCTGAAATCCCTGCTGAGGTCAAAGTCAACAGCAATGAGCTAAAAAAAAATCAATGTTACATGGTGAATATTAGTCTTTTAGAGAAAAAAATGAAAGTTAAAATCAAGTAAATATGCATATTAGAATACTCTGACAATATACTGTATGTGAGATTTGTAGGACTGATTTTAGTTACAAAATTATTAAGTAATTACACAATCAAGTTAAAGGATATTAGGGTAAATTCAGGATAATTTCTTTCTTCCACAAAAGGTGCTCATCAAATAGTGCATCACATACAGTATATAATATTTCAATGATAGAGTTTTAAAAAGGTGGATTAATGGATCAATAAATAATTTAACAATACTGATAATGATGCTGCTGAGACTCATTCAGTGCTCTCTGATCACCCTCGTTGCTTTGATATTTTAGAGCTGGATCAATCAAGTCTTTATAGTCTGATCATTCACAGTGTCGCAGTTTTGTTATTGACTGAGAGTTTATTTGTCTTCTAAATGCACGATCACCACAAAGCAAGTTGAAGAGTGTTTTTTTCCCCAACATTTTGGTTACAACACTCAACTTGTTTTCTCACAAAAGCCTTTTCATGACTTAAAGTGCTAATTTCATTGGCCGTGCTTCTTACAGTACAGTGCTCGTCTGTTTCTTTGCCCTGACCTCTAGTGGAAAATAAGCGGTACTGTAACTGACCCTGTTTATATTTCCTCATATTAAAAGAATATCTAAGATTATATGTTATATATCTGAATATACTGCGTGACATTCAATAAACAGAATGAATGTCTAAGATTGATGTTGAAGTGACCCAAATACATATCTGAATATAAGATTAGCACATTAAAACTACTGTTTTTCACCATTTTAAATGATTTTCCACCCAGCAGCTCATTAAAGTAACAAAATCTCATTGGCTGTTTGAAACGTCCCTTTCATCCTGATACGACTTTATCCCTCTGGAGGGCGCTAAAGATTTAAGTTAGACTCCTACAGAAAGGCACAAATGAAATGGACTTTCAGACTCTCACAGTGAAATACAGTGGGCTTGGAAGTTGTTTAAAAGGTAATTAATAGCTACTCGTTCATAAGCAGCATCAAAAATGAGTCACAAAAATATCTCTTGCAGTGGAAGGTGTGTTTCTTTCTTTTTAAAATCCTGGTAAAATAATAGAAACAGAAGAAGACATAAAAATAAGAGACTGTGGTTGAAGCTTTTTAAAAGACACACATATAGAACAAGCCACATCCTTTCATGTGGGGCAGAGACGGTCTGCAGCAGCTGCTTCCTGGTGGTTTTACTGATTTCTTTGCACAGGGTTTATTGATGTGATGAATGGTTGTTGTGATAAACTGTGCGCCTACAGTAATGGAGTGAGCTGTGACTCATGAAATGTCTTAAAGGAAAGTCCCAGTATTTCTTCAATGAATTCAAACTCTTGCAGCAGAATTTCTTTCTGTAAATGCTTTTGTAGATTTCGGACAGGAAAAGGTTTTGAGAAATTCGAAAGCACTGACTTGTGGTTCAGGTGGGCAGGTGATGCCCTGAAGATATTTTAGGAAAGGTTGACTCAATTCTCTCCTCACGTGGGAACTATTTTCAGTAGGGGGGGCTGCCATGGATATGTGCACATGTATATTAATATTTAAAATAACATGTTGTACATTTTCTAGTTAAATCAGAAACTTTCTAATAATAATATACCCGCAAGCAGCAATGAGTGGGTTCTACCCCTTTTGCGCTCAACAGAAGGAAGCAGCTCAATTGAGCTCAATTGAGCTGGATATGTGTGTCAAATTTCAAGTCAATCAGAGTCACGGTGTGAGGGGCGTGGCCCTTCCAAAAATGATGTCTTTGAACGTTAATTACAGCGCCCCTTTGGGGTTAGAACCCTAATTACAGCAGAATAAACTCTATTATGCATATAATCGAGGATATTTAAACCTGCAACTTGCTCAGCTGCTGCTGACTCAGTCAAAACGGCAAAACTGAAAAGAGAAAAAGTATCATGTGCGGGCTGATTACCACTTTGGTGTTTTATTCCACATGTTATTAATGATGCTAATGATGTTTCAATAAATGTCCATCCTGTCTGTCCTCAGAATCAGCAGCTGTCAGTACTTTCTCTGCCAGAGTCCAGAGTGGGTTAGTTGCTGCTCTGTGCACACAAGAGGACACTGAGATGCTGTGTTAACAACATAAGAAAACACTGGATTTACAGGCAAAAAGCCTCCTGGCAGCGTAAAAGCGAGTGTAAATTCCAAATAAATGTGCCTTTTATGTGCCATTATTTGCTGTTAATGTCAAGCTGCTCCTCTAAACTTTCAGCTGAGGTCAATGCACACAGTCACATCAGGATACTGAGGTAGAAAACCATATATATGTTTATGCCTTCAAATTTACCTTATTTCTCATACTTGAATAACAACACAATAATGCATCTGCAGGCACTTTAAAGGAAACTGTTTTTTTTTATCAGTTTATTTTAAAAGGTAAAAGGATATTTCTGGCTGCAGTACTATCTTGCCTCTATTGTAAGTTTCTGTACAGCTGTAACTTTTGTCAACTGTTAAATGTCAACGCATGCGTCCTGTTAGGATGCAAATACTTAAAATAAAGTTCAAACCACTGGCAGGAATGTGTATTGCTGTCAGACACGTGCACAAGAATTGGGCACCCACTCTTAAATAAACTGCACTTACAGATATCAAAACCACCACAAGTTACCTTTAATCAAATAAGGCATACTACAAAAATGCAATAGAAAACCTATTGAAATGAGGAATCTAGTGCAATTGATTAAGGTTTTAGAATTAACTGATAATCAGCAATAATTGTTGTACAGTTCAGTCAAAAGTAGCTCATTAAATATTTTTTAAATATAGTCTTCATTTTAGAAAAAAAAAATGAAGACCCAATCTAGAAAACTAACATACGTGACATGTGGATATTAGTGTCCAGTAAAACTGAACTTAGAGCTGCTCTAATTAACTATGGCTCTGTTATACTCGAGTGTCCCAGTGAGTCCTGACAGTGTGAGAGTGGGCCAGCATACCAGGACCCTCAAACTGAAGCAGCTACGGTAAATAGAGTTCAGCCATCATGAATTTCATTATTTGTGATTTTCCTACTGTGTCAAAATGTCTTCAGTGAAAAAGACAGAATAAATAATGGCCTAATTTATCTTGTCTTTAATTTGAGTGAACAGTCATGCCACCTTGTGGTTCAGTGAACTTAATTGTTGTTATCTGACCACACACACACTTGTAGGAAATAAAATGGCTTTCTGTGAACAGTGTCTGGTGGTCTGAGTTGTCAGCCAGAGCGCTCAGTAACTGGAGTGTGAGACAGACAGTTAACTGTGGAAAATTTACACCCACAAGACAAAATGTAAGATGTGTGTCTGTGTGTACATGACTTCCTGAATCTCAACCCTCCTGAGGTGTGACTTCCTGACCCATTAACATGCAGTCCTTTCTGGGTTCCTCTCTCTGTTATTACTTAGTCACGACCCTGATGATCCTCTAAAAGGCCCGCTCGGGTACACACAGCGGCCCTAGCTGTGTCTTGTGTGTGTGTGTGCGTTATTCTTGCACACACAAAACATTTCTAATGGGACATCCTCTGAGGAAGCTGTGTGACAATGCAGCTACACAATGCAGCTACAAGTTAGACCACAGGGACTGTTGAAAGTAACACGGTCTGATGTTCTCTGTGGGGTTTCTGAGGGGGCAATGAGGAAACACCTTCAAAACAAAGGGCCTTGAAAAAGCAACGGTTCGTCTGTGACAAGATCTCAAATACAGGGAACAATATGTATGACATAATTAGAAAGTAACTTGCTGACATCAATGTCAGCGGCTCCAAATTTACTGAGCGCTCCAAATATTTCAGTGCTGATAGAAGACTTTATCACATTATCATTATTATTGAAATAATTCATTTGTATTTAATTATATAGTGGTTATATCAAAAGAGGTCACAAATGCCCTTTAGAGCGCAGGGACGTGTGCACTGACTGCCTGGGTGGTGCAAAAACACCTCAAACACTTCCATTTTGAAAGAGGTACATAAATACATAAACACAGCTTAAAAGAGGCTAACCTTGCAAATAAATAAATAACCACATGAAGCAGTTTGCACTGAACAAACCTGAAACTGACATTATAGCAACAGTCTGATGACAGATGTCATATTGAAGAGTGTATTCGACAAAAAGCTGTGTCTGTACATGGCTGTCCCAATTCCTTAAACCCACAATAACAGATTTTTTTGGCCAACACTGACATTACCACCTAAAAAAGTTGACTTGGGGAACATGTTGCTTACTTACACATACAGTAGATACGCGACAACATTATCATTCATTTGGAGTCGTGTTTCTCGCCACCTGATAAACGAAAGTCTCTTTTAGCTCTGTTTTTGGTTTTCACCAACTCCTGAGGGAAATATCTGTTTTTTTTAGCTGCTAAATGCTCCACTGTGTTCACCAGCTTGTTGCTAACTCTGTCCGTCTGTCATTTGGTGCTGAGCAGGTAGTGTACATTGGGCTTTTAGATAATTTTCGCTGAAAACAGCTGCCTGCTGTGGCTGAAAATGATGCAGTGAGAGTGAACCAAAACAGTAAAGTTGTGGGCTGTAAAACCAAAATATAAGCTGAAAGGCATTAAATGCTCTGTAGAGCTGAGGGGAACTGTAGAGTTGGGTGATAATTCTGTCTGGGTTCATCACCGGGAGCCATGCCTTTCACATTACACATAATTATTTGATTAATTGTTAATATAAAAATATTGATTAGAGCTGCTTTAACGTCTTTTCCCAATAATAAGGCCTTCAGTGAAGCCCTCGGTTTTTCTAAGGTTTTAATATCAGTAGGCATATCTTTGTCCTCTTTTTGCACAATATGACTAGGAGAGAAAGCTGAGTCATTTTTCATTAATTGTTTCATATTGTGGATGTCTTAAAAGCTCTTTGACGCCAACTGTTGACATTTACAGAAACGTGAGCAGAGCAGCCTAGACATCCTTTGACCACAGCAACTACTCCAGAGCTCTTCCAGTAATCTCTCCAGCATGTCCTGAATTCACAGTAAGGTCTTCTCGCAGTCATCCTGCCCAACAATTGCATATTGACATTTAAGGGAAGCTTTCTCCCTCTCTCTCTCTCTCTCTCTCTCACACTTAAAGTTGAAAGAGAGATATGAGATAGACAGGCCATGTTCAAGGTTCTCATTTTTATCTTTAGTTTTGCGTCACTTCTCAGTAGAGAATTCTATTGAAACTATCAGAAATTAATGGCTACTATTCATAGGTATTGGCATTGACGCTGTTGTATTAGGCACACAAAACAGATTTAACTCACCTCCACATACATGATTCAACTTTAAAACAAGCCATAAGTTAGTTTTTACATATCTAATAACTATTGAAAACACTGGTATGAAAGTGAATTAGCTTAATTGTTTAATAACTGTTAAAATAAATTATAAGTTTTAGATTATTTTTGGAATCGACTACATTGGAAGCTGTCTGCAAGTGCATATAAAACACCTTCCTGTAACAGAAAGCAGTTTCAAGTTCTTCTTAATAGAGAAGTATGTTTACACTTCCTGTCTCTTGTGGCTTTTTGACTTCACAGCAAGATCCTCGATTATATTAACAGACATTACAGATGTGAGACCTTTCCTCCCTTAACACTTCTAACACATTATGAGAAACTCACTGCAGACACAGCATCTTTCTCAGCTGCAGACAGTTTGTCAGCTGCCCTCTCAGTCTTTTATTCGTCGGCACCAGACAATCACTCTGACTCTGAGACAGTCATTCTACAGTCGTCAATGGCAGACTGAGCTAAAGTGTGTGTGTGTGTGTGTGCTCTGAGAGAGCCAGGGTCAGGAAGGCACCAGTCATACGGCAGCTAATGAAATATGTATACAGTTTAGGAAAGGGATACACAGCTGGAAGGTTTTACTATGCAGAGCAACTTCACCTGTGAGGACAATTCCCCATTAAATATGTTGTGAACGTTCACTCAACGCCTCATGAAAAAACCCTCAGGACATGAGATACAATACGCAGACATGTACAAGAAAGAAAGGACTGATTCTACTTTTATAGTTTATTCATATCTATTTTTAACAATGAAGTGATGGAGTCACAATAACTGACAATACTGCAGGAGGTATTGTTCTCTTTCAGGCCTAATTTTATGGCTTGGCTAAAATTGGATTTTTCAAAGAATACAATTGGACATTTTGATCCTCCTCATGATGCACCTCTTGCTGGAAACAAAACACACTCGCAAACCACTCAAGGGCAGCAGAAGAGCTCAGAGAAACACCTGATTGTCTGGTGGTCTAAATATTTGTTTACATGTTGTTGTTTCGGTCAGCCCACACAAGCTGGACTAACTTTAGACATACGCAATCACAGAATTTGCTGACTGTGTATAAATGAGATGAGCTGAAACATAAGAGTCAATGAAATGTCATAAATTCATTTACATAGCTGGGTCATCCTGGGTCAGTTGCAGCAAATTTGTGACAATTTGTGTGCACATCTTCTTCCCCATTTTCATTACAAGACACAATAAGATAAGATAGAACATCAATTGCAGAACAAAGTAGGAAGAGTGCAAATATATAGAGCGGAAATAATAATAAAATTAAGTAAAAAAATGACCAATCAAAAGGTCAGAGCCTTTATTATGGTGGCTATCTTGTGAACAGTGAGTGTCAACCCGTGCATCAGAACACCTGCTTTGTGTCACATCCAAGTTCTCCCTTGTTTTTTATGGTGGTTTTTACATGTCAGGAGCAACTCTAGAGCCAACTCAGTGCTCAACTCAACTGCTTTCATCACCTGGATGCACAGCAGGAGTTTGTAGTGTAGCCTAATGTGCACCTACATTTAATCAGGCATGCTATAATGCTTTCCTGTACACTTACTATGCACCTTAGTAATTTCCTAGCTAGCTAAAGAGTGGTTTTATTGATTCCACCAACAGGAAGCGAACAGATAACAAAGATTATTCATCTCTCTTGAAAAGAGTCAGCCTAGTCAGCCTTTGATCTCACATGAGAAATTTTGAAACTGTGTCACTGTGAGACGCAAACATAAATGCAGAAAAATGAAAATAGAAACATAGCATAATATTGTGCAGCAACATCTGCCATGCTGTTACAACACCTCGGTGTCCAGTGGACGTAAATGGAGATACCGGACATTGATCCAACCAAACATCTACTTTAGATAATCTTATTATATAAAACTAATGTTGTCTGACTTGTGCAGATAAGCAATATGAACATGTTAACTGAGGCTTTCTTTGGTATATTTTAGACATAACTGGTTTTAAATATGCTCTTATGGTTATAGCACTAAGACATGAATGAAAAATGAACAGTGGTGATGACAGAAACATTGATTTGTGAAGCATTTTAAGCTAAGTAGACAATTTTATGTGGCTCCCCGGTATTTGCTCACCTGCAACATGAGAGCTGAACTCTTGAAAAAGCCTATTGTTTTTGGTTGGCTTTACAAGTAGTTAATGATTTAAAAGCCTTTGTTATACAAAATGAGGAACTATTCAGACTTCCACCTTTTTTTTTTACTTTAGTTCAAGTTTAAGTGTATGTTAACTGATTTTGACCTATTTTTGAAGCTAGTTTGAACCTATGGTTTGTCCTGTGGTTACACTGTGGGGATGACACCTACAGACAGCATTAGCTTTTTAGTAGGTTAAAATAATAATAGAGTTTTTTTCAGCTGCATAAGCAAAGACTGCAGAGGAGTTGAAGTGAAAGTGCAGATGTAGGTTTGCCACCTACTGCCATCAATTTAGATCATTGGGTTACGGTGGAGCTGCTTGAGTCACTGCGAAACTATGAAAATATTATTTTCCTTTCCTTTTCAAAAATGATTCTCATATAATTATTTACTTATTTATCATACATTTGATTATGTTTGGTTTAAGTGATGTAATAAGGAAAAGGACAAGAGGAGTTGTAAGAGGAGAAGCAACTGAGTGAAAGATCAATAAATATAATGCATGTAAGTCATATTTGGGGTTTTATATGAACTTTGCCCTGTAGTCCACAGACTCCAGACTCCTCTCTGGTTAACGACAATGTAATAGCCATTCAGCAGTAAGTCAGGCAACGACCAATGGCTGCTGGACATCAATACAACAAGCTCTGAGTACTGTAGACCTAATGGGCCTGAGAGAGAAAAGCACCGCCCGGCCTCGTGATAAATGGGCTACTTCTGTACACTCACATTAACTGTCTGGAAGACCAGTTCAATTTCAGTCAACAAAAAGGACAGGAAACGGCTCGCTACCTAATGCAGCTGCGGCGTATAGTAGCCTGACTGACAACTTATCAGGGCCAAAACAAAGTCTCACCGTAAGGTCAAGACAGTGACAAAATAAATACCAGGAGATGCATTTACAATATGAAGCACTGCGAAGAAAAGTAGTCTCAAAATCTGTCTGACACTGAAGGGACCAATCAAACTTACATTTTGGAGAACTATAATGTGTAGTAACTAAGTTCCCATTATGCAATTGTAACCCCACGTAGAAAGTCACTTGTTGCGCATACCTTAACCACTTCTCTATAGATTCTATTAACTCAAGATAATAATATTATTTTGATACATGATTCGATTAATGAGTCATCTACTAATGCTTTATAGGTCAGTTATAAGCCATTACTAAGAACAACTTTTGGGTTTCCAAGGTTGTGAAAAATCTTTCTGGCTTGTTAGATCATTTTTGATGTTGTAAATTTATTTTTCACACAGTGACTTGTAAGATTTAGAATGAATTATGCTTTCCTCATTTGAATTTTAGTATTTCGTATTTAATTTTTTTTCTTGTTTGTGCCACATTTCTTGATAACGTGGACATAGGCCTTAGGTTGATTGGCATATTTGTAACACCTGTCCTAGTTAGCATAAATGCGAGTCAGGCGACTTTGGCTCTTATCCTGATGAAGGCTGTGTGCTGAAATGTTGATCTTTTTAAGTTGAAATAAATGCATCAGATTAATGAGTGTGCAGCCTTGCATTCTCTTTTTTCGGTTAGACCACCAAAATCAATTTATTAATAATTTATTGACACTTACAACTGCCGACTTGATAATTACAACCCCTTATTAATGACATTTATAACTGCATTAGTACAAAACAGGAAAAACACATGCCAACTGAATTTTCACTACCTAGAAACCCCAAACTTGTTCTTTTTAGAGGCTTAACTGATCTATGAAGTACAGGTTAATCATTTATTAGACATTAATAAGCCATGGGTTACAATAAATGAACCCTTGAATGTATAAACCCTTTATAAACGGTGCCTTATTAGACAGTGATACCACAAAAACTTACAATCAGAATAATTTCAAGATGCTATCACAGTAAAAGTCTACACGTGGGAAGCTTAAATGTTCAATTTTTGGGTGATGTCGGTTTGCATGGCACTATATTAAACTGTATTTCTGGTATTTTGTTGCCATATGCATGTATGTGGAGGTGAGGAAAATATTATGTGCACTCACATGCAGCAGAGCAGACAGTAACGTTGGCTGGGAACCATGCAATTATCACGGAAGCCCTCAAAATGAGTCTACTACAGAAAAACTGTGGCTTCTGGGTTTTTTTCCATGTTCAGTGTTAAGTGATTTCAGTCCATTAAATTTATGCTTCTATGGTAATGTCAGCCAGTTTGACACTGGATAGTCTGTTGAGGAGCCACTGTAGTATTATTGAAGTCAGAGCCATTGGCAGAATCGAAATAAAACCATCCAATTAATCTCTCAGCTGGAAGCAAATGAAATGGAAAATTAAAAGCGCTGCACTTAATGGTGAAAGAACTAAAGGTAAGAGCACTAAATATCCCTGAAGCAAAAGGAAGTGACAGCACTAAAGACCTATTTCTGTTTGTGTGGCCTTTTAAAGTTGGCAGATCCTAGACTAAACTGTGCCACAGCTGAAATTATGCCTCAGAAAGTCTCCAAGGCCTTGTTCTGTTAAGTTGCATGCAAGAGGCCGTTGTGCCTAGAAATACTGCCGCCACAAAGCCACAGGGCAGGAGGGGACAGTCCGCCTCAGATTCGTATCCCAGACTCACGGGGTGTGTTTTTGCCTCAAAATGGCGAGGGTGAAATTAAAGGCAGGGTTGTCATGTAATTGCATATGGATGTGCCCACTGCCCACGGCTCTGACCCCAGCTCTTGCACTCTAATGAAGGGTTGAGAGCTTGAACAAGGCAAACCCTGGCAAAGTAATGGCTACAGTGATGCCGGCCAAATAGATTTTGTAATGTGCTTATAGTACTAAAGCATAGGGCCCTTACCTTTATTCTATCCGGCCATTCTCATTTAACCATTAGTTCTCTGCTTTAAATGAGAGGCTATCATGTTACCAGTCACATAAACTGCATTATAATCAATTATGAATGTCCGTAGAATACTTTATACATGTGGGCATTTGTGAGTGTGCACTGCTTTCATATTGCATTATGATTAATAATAAATATCCTGATATGTTTATGCCCTCAGTCGTTAGTTAAATGCTTTATATCGACATCTGCAGACAGCAAGCAGATCCTGTACAAAACTCTTTAAATAAAAAAGTAGATATATTTCTATGTGAAATATCTCATCTTCAAACTCTGTTGTATAATTGTATTTTTTTTCTGTCATTAAACAATGTCCACTGGTGGAAAGTAACCAAGTACATTTACTCAAGTGCTGTACTTAAGTACAATTTTGAGGTACTTTAATTGAGTAGTACAGTTCAGAGGCAAATATTGTACTTTTTACTCTACTTTTATTTGACAGCTGTAGGTCTACATATTTTATATATAAATTTTATGTATAAGTAATAATAATTCAATCATGTAATATATAATAATATACCACTGACAGGGGGTATTCTGCTGCATAATGAGTACTTTCAGTTTTGATTCTTAAGTACGTTTAGCTGATAATACTTCTGTACTTTTACAGTACATTTTTAATGCAGGACTTTTACTTGTAATGGAGTATTTCTTCAGTGTGGTACTAGGCTACAACTTTTACTTAAATAAAGAATGTGAATACTTTTTCCAACCACTGACAATGTCACACATAAACTGTATACTGTATAAGGTCTAGGGCGGGCTGTAGTTGAGCAGTGGAAACTTTCCCTGAGGAATGGTTTTACCAGCTGTGAGGCCAGCTACTCTGAGGGAAGGAAGGTTATATAGTACAGTACTTTGAAGTGAGGGGTTGCAGCTTGTAGGTTTATACTTAAATAATATAGCATTATAATAGCAGGAAATCACACATATGGTGTATTGATGATTTAGGGGAGACGTACAGCTCCTGATGCTGGAAAATGGCAGCAATAGAGAACTTTAATTACTGTCCTGCTGACAAAGATGACAGGAACATTCAGCCTCGCTTAAACCAAAGAAGTGGTTGCCTACAAAGTAACATTTTAGTGAGGGTGGTCCTGCAAATGTGAAAACCCTCCACCCATGCTCCTCTTCAGTAGTCTATGAATACACATAGACATAGACTCACTCTAACCACATATTATGGGTTTGTACTTGCTGATGGTTTCATATTTGGCTCAAAGTTTATGTAAATGCAGATGTGAGCCCAACATCACTGTAGTTTGCTGAAAAACCCAAGGTTTTTCCAACCATGTTCCCGGTCTGTTAATCCAGCTGCCTTTACGTAGACCCACTCTGTGATTGGTCCCAGATTTGCTGTGGGTCCAGAGTAACTATTTGGCTTTTTCCCTGAGATTTTCCCATTGCTGCTGGCACAGTGCGACCTGCAGGAAACGACTGAGAATTGTGATTGTAACAATGCTAATGGACCAATGCCAGACCACAGCTGTTTATTCAACCACACAAAACATTCCTCTGGGTTAATAACCACAGACACTGGAAGAGATCTACTATTTAATGATTTGGTCTGTGACACAGTACAGTATGTGCTTCGTTTGGGGAAAATTGCAAGCAGCTAAATGTGTGGCACTGTATAAAGTAAAGCAATAAGATTCGTAACGTTTGAGGCACAAATCCAGTGCACAATGCTCATGACTCAATTATTCTTGGTGCAATTTCTGGATTTTGTTTGACAATAAAGTTTATTGTTTCAGTCACATTTTGGTTATTTTATGTTTAATTTTAGTCAGGGAAGTCTTAAAATCTGTGCAGTGTATATTCCACTTCACCACATCTATTTCAAAGAGTCATCATCTGTCTTTCTGCCTCCCAGACTCTCTGAGTCCTTCTGCCAGCCCTGCCCATCCTTCCTGGATATGAGGTCACGACTGAAGGACCAGAACAAAGGATGGGCTGCAGTCATCTTAACTTAAACTCTTACAGCATATTGTATTCTCGATATTTCTCTTTTTTGTCCACATCATGCAGAACAAGCAGGGAAAATCCACTACTACAGACTATAGGCTTTTGTTAAAGTTTGTTGTATTTATGAGTAAATCTGCAGAGACAAAGCTTTTATTGCATTGTATTCATATGAAATTTCCCTAAACATTATGCATAATATTACTGTGCCTTTAGTTATTAGACAGTATGGACCATGTCTGAGTTAAAGTTATAATCTCAAAGATTTTCATTTCGTTCTCTTTCGCGGCACCTATGACAATAATTGGTAATTGCAGGTGTGTTTTTGGACCTCGCATCAGTTTCAAGTTTCATCGTCTGTAGTCATCGACCTGTTCTTTGTTTGTTCGGCCATAGTAACTGTTTACTCGCAACGCTAGCAGAGACGGGAAAAAACAGCACGCCGCTTCACACACAGGTGAGTTGAAGAGCAAGTCTGTTGCGTTACAAGCCTTGTTAAAAGCCTAACTGTGTGCCACTTGTGATTTTTTCGGGAAAGTCGCTGCCGACACCCATTCGTAATACTGCAAATCCATGGGCTTTCATCAGTGGGCCATAGGCTCAATCACCATTGTGTTGCATCATTCGGCGACAGATAGTGACTTAACAGACATTTATTTAAATTAAAATCTTTGATATTATATCTTTAAGTCTCTGGCCTAAGTTTTTATTTTATTCTAATTTAGTTAGTTATATTATTTGTGGATTTTTATTGTATTTTTATTGTAATTTGTACCTACCTAATTTGTTTATGCCTGCTGTAATACTACAGTTTTACAGTTTCCCATTGGGATTAATAAAGTACTCTATCTCTATAATCTATCTATTCTATCTCTCTATCTAGCCAGCTACCTAGCTAGAATAATTCAAGGTAGCTAGCTGTCTTAAATTAGTTAGCTGTTAGCTAGCTAGAAAACTTTAGAGAAACGACAAGATAGCTAGAATAATCAAAGCTTGCTAGCTGTCTTAAGTGTTTTAGCTAGCTAGCTATCTTAAATTAATGTAAGCTAGCTAACTATTTTAAATTAATTAAACATTATAGCAAGCTGGCTAGCAATCTTAAATTATTCTCATTCACAAACTCAAAAGTCTTTTAAGCAAAGGAACAAAAATCACTTAAATTAACCATTTTCTGTCTCATATATATGAAGATAAATGACAAAACTTGAGGATATACAGTTAGCTAAATGCCTGAATAAATACGAAATGCTAACTAACTTCCACAAAACATACCAAAAATTATATTTTAGTAAAAACTGAATACAATTTATATGGAAATTATATTTTTAGGAGTCTTGTTTTTACTTTATCCTGCAAAATACCTGCATAACCTGCAGTACTCCTTCACAACATACTTTTTAACATAGTTTTTAACACGTCTGGGACAAGAAGAATGAACTACTGCAATATATCTTTAAAGCATGATGAGTTTCCACATACCTCCTGGNNGGGGGGGGGTGTGACTTCCAGCCAACCGTCGACAACTCCGGAGTTTAGAGATCAGTAAAAGATGAGGAGCTGCCCTCGTCCACTGAGCGAGGGAGAAGGGATTAAACTCCGGCATCAAATCAAGGAAACACGGAGAATCGACCACTCAGCAATGAAATGTATGTCTTTGTGTGCGCGTTTCAACTAAACCCCGACAGCATCCCACGGTAAGTTTTGTTACAGCTCTCTTTTGGGAAAAGTAGACCGCTGGAAACGGCACAAATAGGTCAATTACATCTGCGCGGTCCACTTATATGTACAGTGTAAGATTGTGATTAAAAATAAAGCTAATTTCATATCTGAAAAGCTGAAGGTAAATATTAATTTACATTTTGAAATGAGCCCCTTGTAGTTAGGGCAGTGGTCCAAGATGCATATGTAAACAAACAAACAAACAGCATCAAGGTAAATTTTAAGCTGTAGACTTTAAGTTTCATATATTTTTAAAAGTTTTATGCAGGTATTTGCTGGTTTTAATGACCTTTTATTTCCATAGGAGTAAGGAAAACTTGATTATTCAGTTAAAATCCATCAGACAAAATCATGAATTGCTGGAAACTAAAAATATACTGATCTATGAATTCTTTCTGTAATAACACTCACATCCTCCACCGCAGCTGAACACGGTGGATCTGCTGACACTGGACTCCTTCGCTCACTTCTGACATCCAGTGTCAGCAGCCGGTGCTTTGAAGATGATCAACCCTCAGATATACCTCCACTACAACTACACAGGGAAGCTGGACCACCGGCCCAGCGTTGGCACAAGCCCCGGCGCCGTGGACACCAAAACCGTCGTGTTCCTCATCATATGCAGCTTCATCGTCCTGGAGAACCTCACCGTGCTGGTGGCCATATGGAGAAACCACAGGTTCCACAACCGCATGTACTTCTTCATCGCCAACCTGGCGCTGTGCGACATGCTGGCTGGAGTCACTTACCTGGTCAACCTGCTCCTGTCGGGAGAGAAGACCCTGCAGCTCTCACCTGCCCTCTGGTTTGTCAGAGAGGGAAGCATGTTTGTAGCACTTGGAGCCTCCATTTTTAGTCTCCTGGCTATTGCTATAGAGAGACACCTGACTATGATCAAAATGAGGCCTTATGATGCCAACAAGAACTACAGAGTGTTTCTGCTCATAGGGACCTGCTGGCTGATCGCTATATCTCTTGGAGCTTTGCCTATTCTAGGCTGGAACTGCCTGAACAACCTCCCCGATTGCTCCACAATCCTGCCTCTCTACACTAAGAAATATGTAGCTTTCTGTATCATAGTTTTCATGATTTTGCTCTTAGCCATGTCAGTCCTTTATGCCCGCATCTACATCCTGGTTAAGTCCAGCAGCCGAAAGGTGAGCAAGCACAGAAACTCTGAGCATGCCATGTCCCTGCTGCGCACTGTCATCATTGTAGTTGGGGTCTTCATAGCCTGCTGGACGCCCATCTTTGTCCTGCTCCTTGTGGATGTGGCATGTGAGCAGCGCTGCCCCATCCTCTACAAGGCTGACTGGTTCATTGCAGTGGCTGTGCTCAACTCAGCCATGAACCCAGTCATTTACACCCTGGCCAGCCGCGAGATGAGACGGGCCTTCCTGGGTCTGGTGTGTGGGGTTTGCTGCAGGGAGAAGGCGTCTGGGAATGGCAGTGGGAACAGGCAGTCTCTGGAGCCCAGCCGCAGCAGGAGCAAGTCGTGGAGCAGCCAGAACAACCCCAACCAGAGCCAGCAGAGCTCCAGGCAGGCGGAGCCAGGAAAGGAGCAGGAGGCGGACACGGCCCACGGTGAAGTCTCAGTGGTGGCAGGAGGGGCTGCCCGGGCCGTCCTTGAGAGTGACAGAAAATACTGAGAGAAGGGAGCAAGATAGGAGAGTGAGGGCGGTCCTAATGTATAAGCTCACTGAGCTGTGACTGATTTAGATTGAAGGATTCCTTGAATGAAATGTAGACTGCAGGGCAGCCGTTTCTCCTTTGTGCTTGATATTGATACATCTGCATCTTCCATAATTGGGAAGCTCATTAAAATGTCCACACTTGGCATTAGATTGATTAATGTATGAGGCCAATATGTTCAATGACATAATCAATATCACCTGTCAAGTACAGGTCATCACCATCCAGTGAGAACCACATATCTCTAAATTTGGTAATTTTGCTGTTAACTGAAGGATAAAAAACACTTTATTCGTTGAGAAAACAAACCATCTAAAAACCTTTTGGATTATCTGAAGAAATGCATCTTTCTTAACTCATAAAAAGTGGACATTTTGGAGGTTCATGGTTTTTCGCAGGACAATGGCGATTTGCGAATGAATGGTGCTCTTACCCTTGACAGAAAAAAACATTTACCTCGGTTACAGTTGTGACCATCTAAGACAAATAAGAAGGGAAAAGTCACCTGCAATGAATTAAAGTGCAATTATAGTTCTGCAACATCATGTTATGAAGAATGATTGTAGACAATTATTAGTGTAACAATGGAAACTATTTATTATTCTATGCAGTCTACTCTGAAATTTTGTATTTACTCCGTAATACTACAGCATACTGTGCAGTTACTGTAAACTGCATTATAAATTGTATATGTGATGTAAGTGAGGTAAAAAACCCATTTCATTATATCAGTAGCATCATGTTCAAACTGCCTCTGTTATCGCTGTACAAACTGATGCGGTTCATTCAGCATTAGTAGTGATACCAGGGCTCCATCTGCTGGTTAATAATAGTAGTTAATATTCTCAATGCCGACTAGATATTTTCACAACATGCTGCACGTTCAGTACATAATCTCTCCAGTCCTCATTTTGGTAGCAAACTGAAACTGTTGTGTTTGTCTGTGTTTTGTCTAATTGTTCCAGATACGTTTTGTATCAACTGTAAAAGCATGAAGCTGGTAAACTGAAGGAAGAGGCCTGTGAATGCAGCATGTGAAATGCAAATAGTTTACTACATGCAGCTATTTATATGATGCAAAATACTAGCTTTGACACAATAAAGTAAACAAAAAAGTAAACATGCTGTGTAAGGATGATTCACCTCATGTTGCCAGTAGAGAGCACAGGTCTGCTTTTTGAAAAAATAACTTAAAGGTTAGTTCAACCAAATTACAAATAAATATATATCATTTTCTCACTTATTTGTAGTGGTATCTAATGTTGATCTTTTGTCCCTATTAAAACTTAGTGTGTTCTGTGGATTATCCAGAATAACAAGGACATTGGTTATGGATTTTTAACCTCATAAATCTGGGCAAAAATAAACTGAAACTATCTGCATGGTAAGACATCACCAGAAGTAAGTGAGAAAACATGTTTTTTTTAATAATTTGGATGAACCAACCCTTTAAACTTTTAGAGGAAACTGTGATGACTGTGACTAAATGCTGTGTCTACTATAAACTGAAATTACTATTGATTATTACAGCAGAGGCAACAGCAGAAATTCTACACATTCACGGTTTTATTGCCAACAGTCATACAGAATAATGATAAACCCATACAACCAAAAGATTAAATCTGTAAACATCATTTGGACTTGTTGCTTCTTTGTTTTTATTTCCTTTTTTTTTTTAACTATACCTGTTCCAAAATAGTGAGTTTCTGTGTGATTCCCTCTGACAAAGTTTTATATTTAGAATCTGGAAATGATACATTTATAATATATAATAGAGAGGGAGGGAGGGAGAGAAAGAGACAGATAGAGAGAGAAAACAGTAGTCTCAAGCAGCAACACGCAGCAGGGCAAAACACAACCTCTAGTGAACAGGCATGCCCCATTGAAGATCAGCTATTGCACTTTGAAGAGAGAGAAAGAGAAATAAAAATACCATTTGTACAAATAAAAGGCACATTTTCATCAACAGAAATCTGGAAAGAAGCCATGTTCTTTTTGTCTCCCAGCGTGTTTGGTTGTATAATTTCTTTATGCCACACAGCAAATCATCATGTTATCAGAGAGATTCAAGTATGGAGTTGTTCCTGCTGTATATGCTTTGTTCAAAACTTTGCACATTTTGCCGAGGTGATTCTACAAATTTGCTCCTCAGAAATAAAGACTAATCTCAAAAGAATTCTTTATATTAGCATAGTGCTTTTTTTGTTTTTGTTTTTTTAATTTAGCGCATTATTCCTTCTCCCAAGATATTAGATTTGATGAAATTATGTCACAAAGAATTGGACAAAAAGTTAATGGCGGATAAATATATATATATATATATATATATATAAACCTCGATGATTCTTTGCACCCTTTTCTTCTCACCTTTCTCTCAAAGAAATGCCAATATGTGAGGCTCTTCCTTTAAAAGCGACACAAGGAATCAAGGAAAGTCTTGTCAGCTTAAACCAAAATGGATCTGGTGGTGGATTTGTTTTTTTCATAATGATCCCGATACTGCTCTTTGCTAAAATATGTGTTGTTGTGAGATGCATGTACTGTACACTCCCTCTTGCAGCAAAATACAGGCACGTTATATTACATTGCATCTGTCTTGTCAAACTCATTGAACACATGCTGATTTTGGTTCAATCGAAGTGGTCCAGTGCATATCAAATACAATGCCCCATTCATTTGGTATCCATCAGAGTACTGACAATAGTAAGGATGAGAGCATTTTAAAAAGTCTGTTGCCAGAACTGCTGTGTATTATTTCTATGAGCCATTTCAAAATTTTGATTCCCACTCTACAAAAACAGTCTGTATAATCTAAATACAGTGAACTGTTCTGAGGAACGATTGTGTACAGTGGACTGCAAAATGCAAATTAACTCTGACCTGTCAAGCAATAATGGTTGAAAACGTGCTTCTTAGAGTTGGATTTCCCCTTGCACTGTAGTACATCAAGCAATACACAGTCAGCATCCTTTGCTACTGATAAGTGATAACACAAGAGAATTGAAGTGAGTGACTGACAGGGGTAAACAAGCATTTCTGTGATGACATCTAGTGGCAATACAGTAGTCTTGCCATGAGATATGCACACACTGAGAAATGAAATCTTTTTTGTTTAACATCAATAAGTGAAGGTGATCCAATATTAAACATTCTGCAGTGAGCGCACACTGTGTGAACTCAACATTCGTCTAATTCAGTCTCTTAAGTGAAAAGTAAATTACGTCTCAACACATTGGTAATTTGTCTTGGTACAACTGACACAGATGATCTAACTGATCTAACTTTCTGATTGTGCTATTCATTTGTGATCATTCAAATGAGAACAGTAACTTTTAAAAGTTCACCCAAAAAAAAAAAAGCCGAAAATGTGAATTAAGAATGTGAGAATATCCATTGCATGACTCAAGCCCCAAAACTAATCATTGACTACACACCTAAAAGAAGAATCCAGAGAAAACCAATTCAGAAATAATCACTGGTTGAAAAGCATAAATATTTTACAGTGTCAGCATACACAAGCACCTCTTTCAAATAAAGGGGTATCAAGGTCTACGAACAATGTCCACAAGAACAGTTGATTTTAAGTCATGCGACTGCAGTGACACGAGAAAATACTTCATAAAAAAAGTTTATCTTTAAAGCCATTGACAGCACTATGAAGGATGTCTGTTTGCACCCCAACACTTTGCGACTACTGCAAAGCAAAACACACTCAGTTCTAATCCCCAATAAAAGCAGATTTCATATAGTGACTAATTGAGTGAGCTGTCACGCTATTGGTGAGATTAAAGGACATTTTTCCTAAAGTAATTCATTATAAACAGCATTTGTTGTCCAAACTGTTTTTGTTTCCTCGACCTCTTAGCCAACGGTTCCTGTAAAAATGTGGTTGTGCTTGACAGACAAAACTAAAATTTCAGGTTTTTATTCTAAAATACTCTTGTTAACACCTCTTTGAGGTTTGATTTGCACTTCATCTAAACTACAAGAACAATTGTCTTTTTTTTTAATCTTTTAAAACACCAAATCAAGATATTATGTCCAAATGCACCTATGTCTTCTCAAAAATATAGCATTTCAGTCATCACAACAAAATAATAACAGTTCTATAAATAATCTTTTATCTTAAACAAATCTTGCATCTTCCAGTGCCTCCAGTAAAGTAACCACGGGCCAATTTCCCAAAAACACTGTCAGCGTATAGAGCCTTTAAGCATCTTCTCTTCGTTTCATCTTCAAGTTTCAGGATGGTAGGAGAGACTGTCCAGAGCTTCTTATTTCCCTTCAGGCATCGCAAGCATCACTGTTTCCTTCCAACGGGCTGTAGGAGACACAGTTCACTCCCAGCTGACACAATCGGCAGATTGTTGTCACGGTGATGGCCAATAAGATGGCTAATGCTGTCAAATACATGATCTTTTGTCCGTACCTTTGAAAAAAGAAAGAGATGTTAAATGTAAATTTTTAGCAAAGTTGATTTTTTTTTCTTGCACAATGAAAAATCTTTCACTTTATGCATTTCTACTCACTGACACCTTCACAAATCAGTCCTTTCTATCTACAGTATCTCCCTGAATGTCCTTTAACTCCATCTTACCGTGCCCTCAGGGTCCACCAGCAATAGGTGTTTGGCAAGTCCATTGTGCATGCCCGTCAGTACGTAGGACCCCGGGTTGGTAGTGCTCTTACGAACCAGGAAGTCCCCGTCGTCTTTCAGCAGTTTTTCAGCGTCACGGCGGCTCATTTTGCCGTGGTACCACGTCTGGCCCTCCAGCTCCTCCTGCGCCCGGAAGGCCAGTGAGCGCACAAGAAGAGGGCTCGAGTTGTCCACAGATGCTGCCTTGTGAAGACCAGAAGCCTGGGCCTGGGACCCTTGGGACGACGGATGGGACTGTGACTGAATGGCATCCTCGAAGGGCTCTGGTAGAGGTGAGGGCAGTGCCAAAATGATGAATTAAAAGAGGAAGGATACCTGTAGCACAATTTTTAACGTGATATCTGTCTAGACTTGTAAACTGTAAAATCAGCTGCTATATTTGTTAGTATGAAAACCTAAACCTGTCTCTTGGAAGCATAAGGACAAAGGACATCAATGCTTTAAACTTGAGAACAGTGTCTTAATTTCTTAACGGTAAAAAGAATGTAATTGGATTATTAGTTATTAGTCTTTCTTCTATTCTTCTATTAAAATGACAGCTGTTGGGGAATCCCGTTTACCCAGTGGACTAAGAGACATGCCACATAGATGCAACATCCTCGATTTGAATCGGGCTAAGGAATTTTATGGCATATCATTCCTTTCTCTTTCTTTTCACATGAAATGAGCTCTTTAAAGGTACTCTGTGAAGTTTATGACCATTAGTAGTGGTATGGACCAATGTTTTGTTTGTCTCACGCACAGGGGTGATGCAATACACATTCCTGCCAATAGTTTCACACTATTCCACTGATTGACAGGTGGCAGTAATGTGACCGAGAAATACAGAAATGTACCGGGAAAAGGCAGAGAAGAAGTACACTGCTAGCAAGTAAACATGAATGTAAACAATGCAGGTTTTAAAACGTTCAAAAAATTGGCTTTGCGAATGCTTTATGAGGAAGGAGGTGCACTCAACACATTTGTTAGACCTCAAGGATACGCGTTTTGGTGAGCATCACTGCCTTACCTATCAAACTAAACTGCCTTTCTTCACTGATATGTGTAAATATACTTCTACTTGTGCTTCAGTCAAAAGGCATCTCTCTTCCCCAGATCAGGATATCTATATCAGATACTCAGCGTTTCAAAATACCCTGCTATCCTCTAGAGGATACACAAAAATATGTGGGTGCATTTAAAGAATATAAATGTCTCGAACATCTGATGTAACTTTTGTTGACCATTCACCTTTTTTTAATCACTCCACTGATAAATGTACACATGCAACATTTTTTCTCACTTAAAATAATAAAAAAAGAAACAGTTGTACACATAAAGTAAACCCTGATTTATTTTTCAAATTGAAGAGGATGTTATTTATGGATAGTTATGGATTATGGAGTAACCTTTCTTACTCTGTATACGTTATCAGTAGAGTACCTCAAAGTAAAATTGTAGACATTATTTATATATTATCTAAATATATAAATTATATATTTATAAATTATATATTTATTTTTCCTCCTTCTATACACTCAATTTGTATGTATATCTGTATGTACATATTTCTGTATACTTACATTGTATGTCATATAATTTGTAAACTGATGCGATGATATGCTGATGATACAGTGTTGTACATGTAAGCCTGGTCCATACATTTCTGTGCCCACTTATTATTATTATACAGGGCCAAGGGCAGAGGCATGTATTGAGTTAGAGGCAGGGAAATGCACTGGACAGTTGCAAGCTAATTGAAAAGGTAACACGACATTCAGCTTAAAGGTGTGGTCTTTGATGCTAGAGAAAGCTTGTTGATATTTGAACTCCACAGCCAAACAAATACACCCCTCCCTTCAGTGCTCCTTCAAACTCGCGCGAGTATTAGTTTGTCCTGTGCACGAGCACAAGTTGTGACATATTTTACCGAAGTGTTTAGTGGAAACGTCGGTATTTGACGACCTGGGTTGGCGGCTCTACCCGAGTCGCTCTGTTTGTTTCCCGTTTACAGAGCCAGAGCTGTGTATGAACACCAGACTTTTTTTTCAGCACACACACAGAACAGAAAGCTAGCGGACCGTGAGGAGATATTCACTGAATTTGACAAAAACTGTTTTGGATTAGAATCGTAGACTACATCTTTAATCTCACACCAAAAGGCAATTTAGAGTCACCAATTAACCTGACAGGCATTTATTTGGATTGTGAGAGGAAACTGGTGCATACAGAACATGGACAGAGGGAGAACATACAAAATTTACCCAGAAAGGACCGCGGCCGTGTTTAAAGCCCAGAACCTTCTTTATATGAGACAACGGATATAACCGCTAAGCCCATAGTCTCTTACTTAGTCACATAATTTTGTACGTATTCTTATTCTGTTATGCTGATGTTACATAAAACTAAAATAAAATCTAAAATACAGTAATGAAATTATTTTTGATACTCTTATACAATAAATATAATTCACACAATAGAATTAAGGTTGGGGATCTTTTTTCTGCTGAGATAATAGTGTAAATCAATCAATTAAATTTTCAGCACTATATAACAACCTATTATATAGTACTGCAATTAATTACTTATTTAATAACTTTCAGAATCAATTAACTATATTTTTCCACACTGTATTGTGCTGTAATCTGAATCCAATTTGATTTGGTCAATTTGAAGTGCTGGAGTTTGTTAGTGAAGTGACTGTTAATAGTACTACAGTAGGTGGACAGTGACGCATGAACTTAGATTTCACATAAGAACAGTTCAATTTTGAATTGTATGGTTCACTGCTCACATGTAATTTGTGTCATGGATTCTTCATACATAGTTACACACAACTTTATGTAACTGATCTTTCATGTATAATAATAGCAAAGCTACGGAGGAAAGAATAAAGCTGCACACAGACATTAACACTGTCCTCCTATTGTCTTCATGCTGATACCGTGTTATTATAATGCCACACCGAAGTCACTGAGAAACAAAAGCTAGGAAACCTCTATAATTAAGAACTCTGATTAGAAAGTCATCTTACTATGTTATTCTGAAAGCAGGGCAAAGATCCTGTTCAGAGACTTTGTAATGCTTCAACAGGTACTTCCAAATCCACTATTCAAATCACGCGACCAACAGAAAATAAAGCTTCACCACAACCAACCAAGACTTACTCATGTCAAACAGGTCCTTCTGTGGGCTCTCTTTGGCTGCAGCTGCCATGCCCTTTGTCACATTTTCCGCCTCAGCCTGAAGTGCTGCGAGCACCTGGGCGTCAATCTGCTGAGTGTTCACATACGCGGGCATCTCTCCTGTTTTTGGTGCCTGTCCTTTACACTCAGGCAGACTGCTTATATCAAATGATCCTACAGTAGACATTTGGAGAAACAATCAGAGCCATAGCATTGAACTGATGAAATTCTGCAAAATTAAACATGTCTTATGTGTTTAAGTAGTGGGAAGCATGGATTTTCTTACCCTGTTGTATGAATATGGGCTTTCTTTCATCTCCCCAGTTTTCTCCACAGTGTCGCCCTTGGTAATATGTCTGATCTACTGAACCTGGGCCCATCTGATGACATACAGACACACAGTTATCAGTTAAGATATATTACTAAATTAAGAAATGGAGCTGATATTTCAAAAAGATTCAATGTTAATTATGTTATTGAAATTACATCCATGAGAACAGGCGATTAATCAGGAGATTAATCCACATAAATTGAGTTGCACCTGGCATCCATCTGGTGCTGCATTCTGACTGGTCAGCCGGGTGTCGATGAAGCCTCCGGGGGGTGGCATCTTGCCAGGGATGTTGTTATAGTAAGGATGTTCTGCTGACTCCTCCTCTTCCTCTGTCCATGGTAACTCCTCCATGTTTAATACCCTGAGGGAAAATAATGGTTTGATCATGAAACTCAATACTGTCTGTCTGTGTGTGTGCTCGTGTTAGTGAATATGTACTTTTGTGAGTGTTAACGTGTATCATGAACACCTCACCTGTCATGTGTGGAGGACAGTTTACTTGAGGGACACTGCAGGTACTGCTGGAAGCGAAGGTCGAAGGCCTGGCCGATGGTGCTGATGACGTCCTGGGCCAGCCCGTCAGAGCACTCCAGGATGTGACATGCTGACGAGGGGTAGAGCAACAGATTTTAATGAGCATGTTGCATGTGAAATATAAGACACTCTATAGAGTATTAAAGGAATGAACACCCACCTCTTCTGTTAACAGGGTCCTTTGCTACATAGGCAACATAATCTGTTGTGTCCTAAAAAAACAAGACACATAACTGTTGTAATAATCTCCAACTAACTATAAAATATCATAATACCTTCATACCACAGACTTTAGTAATTAAATCTAGACTATATACAAATTGTATGATGGCACATGCTTCTTTGCACTGTAAATAATTGTACTGCATGGGGGTGTGTTCTAAAAAATCCCAATCAATAAAGATGACTTTTGATAGATAATTGTAAATTGGTCAAAGATATGTTTTAATTGCATTGGTAAATCAAATCTCTTTGTTATGAAGTAGTTAAGGGTTAGGGTTCATTATCACAAGACACAGGTGACTGAGTTACTTACAGGGTCTCCACCTGATGCAAAGGAGATGGACTGCATGTGATGGTTGGCTATGATCTGTCAAGAACAAAGTTTTACGGTAAATATGAGTTAGCAAAGGCCTCTTTATACACACAGATAGATACAAATGCACATGCTTTCATTCTACACACTTGAAATGTATATCAGAATTTGGTTAATTTCTTTGCCTTTACCCAATAATTCAACAACAGAGGACTGTCTGGTATCTAACACACTGTGAGGTAGCCATATTGCAAGTATTCAGGTCTTAGCAACAGTGGCCTATAAGGGAATAGTTTGACAGTTTGAGAAATATGCTTATTCGCTTTGTCAACAGCTTCTCTGAAGCATTCTCTGCATCATCACCAGAGGAACTGGTGCTCAAGATATCAGAAATGTTATTCTGTCTCGTTTGAGTTACTGTGTGCAGGATTTGAAGTATTTTTTGCTTTGGCACCATCTGCTGGCAGTATCAAGAAGGACACTGGGGTGGACAGCAATGCACAGTGAAACCACTGACCACCCCTGCCACAAAGCAAACTATTTTATTATCCCTATAACTAGCTAAATATAGTGATGTGCATGGGGAAAGTCAAGTTGCCAACCTCCTCTGGTAATTGTAGCAACATCTGGAGAGGTCATGTGCTCTTGCTTGTCTTCCTCTTTGAACTATTCTTTTATTACATAAACCGCCTTAAACAAATATCCTTAATTCTATGACAAAAAGTCAGATCACTTTAGCAACAGCTAAAAATAAGATTTCCTCTATCGCATCAACCTAAATTTGGAAACAAATGCCCTCTGATTACTTTTTCATCTTTTTTAGTTGGTGGTGGAGATTCATTCTTAACCATGGGGACAGATACTGTATGTGTAATAACTATTCTAAAATGTCCACTTACTCAGCTATTAACTGAGCTTTCAAGTGTATCCCATGGTCTTCTTCATTGAATCTTTTTTAGGTGTCTTTGTTTTTTCTCATTTACTTTGTATTACTTACAGAGCACACAGTATATGTTGCTGCTAGGGGGTTTGTGCAGACTAATACAATGGTACTACTATTTTCTTAAACGTACTACCGTAGTAGTATCATTTTCTTTTATCACAGAATCCTATAATTTTTTATGAAGGTTGCACACTGACCTGTTTGCCGTCAGGAGTCATCAGGTTGAGGCTACTGGTGGAGATATTTAGGTTGATGGACATGCCAGCAAACTGCAGGTTGCTCTTCCCCAGGATACTGGACAGAGCTTTGGATGGTGGCTGAAGAAGACACAGACAGACACACATAAAACAAATTACAGCAACAAAGTCTCTTTTTTTTTTACCAATTATACAGTATATCTTAAAGGAATAATTCAACATTTGTTGGGAAAAATATTTGCTTTCTTGCTGAGAGTTGAAGAGATGAAGATCGATACCACTCTCATGTCAGTTTAGTAAATATGAAGCTACAGCTAGCAGCCGAGTTTGCAGACAGAGCTGCTTAGCTTAGTTTAGCTTAGTGTAGAGACTGGAAACAGGGGGAAAAGGTTAGCCTGGCTCTGTCCAAAAGGAACAACATCCACCCACCAGCACCTCTAAAGCTCACTAATGGACATGTTACTGTATGTCTCTGGACTATTTCTTGTGCAGGTACAGTGATTTTGAAATAGTCAGACACATAACCCCCCGCAAAACCAGAAGTTGGTTGTTTCTATGCTTGGGTTTTTGTACAGATTAAACAAATGAGATATAATGTGTTAATTATTGAGCTTTAGAGACACCGGCAAGCAGATTTTGTTACCTTTGGACATAGCCAGGCTAGTTGTTTCCCCTTGTTTCCAGTTTTTATGCTAAGCTAAGCTAACTGGCTGTTGGCTGTAGCCTCACATTTTCTAATTCTCTGCGAATAAGTCACTAAATATAATCCCCAAAATGTCAAACTATTGCTTTAAGGAGTATTAACCATTAAAGTGTCATTTCACCACTAGTAAATAAATACAGAGAAAACATTATTGTACAATATTTGTATCAATTACAGTTTGGGCCACCCACATTTAATCTAATAAAAGGGGGCTGTGAAGTGTTGGATACTTAAAATACTGTGATTTTGATGAAGAGAAGAGCTGAAGAGGCCAGATAAAATTAGCCAAACCCATTCAAAATTCTCAGTGTGAAGCTGATGTCACCATAGTGCATTTGTCACACAGCCAAAATAACATTATCTTATATCTTACATCTATTCTGAGAGAGAAACTAGTCGGCACTGATTTTGTGTTATATACTCTTCCCTGACATTTGAACAAGCTCTGGAGAGCAGAGTAATGCTTCATTTCACACCCCACATTCAGACACAGTCTCCTCACACACTGTGGACACACACCATGCACATGCACGCACACACACAGAAGACAGGCGCTCGCACAAACATGCACATGAGCACACACATACACACGCACTAGCTCAGCCTCCTGATCACAGATATTGTGCACTACATGAGTCACTAAGCACTGTGCGCAGTGTGCAATGCATCGTGGGCTGGAGCTACGCCCACGCACATACAGTCCCATACCTCTTCATCTCTCTTCTCTCTCCTCAGCCTCTCTCTTCTCTAAGTACAATCTCTCTCTCTCATCATTTCTTCCTCTCTCTATCCATCTCCCTGTTTTCCCTCTCTTTTTACATGAAGGAAGGATGAGAGGAAGAGAACTTACAGAGGCGATGCTATATATAGAACGTGGCAGGGTAAATGAATATCTAATGCTGTTTCCTCTTTTTCTCTCTACTGTACCTTTCACTAACATTCATTTTCTCAGCTCTCTCAGTGTGGCCATCACTTCTCCCGTGATCACTCCATCTCCCTCCCTCCTTCCCTCTCTGTCCATGTACCTTTCTCTTCCGCAGACCTCCTTTGGTCCCTGGAACAGCCTCACACACCAGGCTGATGGCTTCCCTAGAGGGAGGGCAAGAGGAGGATGAAGCCAAGATGGTGACCATAGACAGCCACAGAATCACACTTATTTTGGCATTAAGTTAGACCGTATTTACAGTTACTATTCATGATTATGTACTTTGCCAGGATAACAAAAAGAATATTTTGTTATCGTGGAAGAAACAAGAGTCTACAGCCATGCTGTGAGGCTGTACATAGGCACAGAAGAATTCAGCTAAATGCTAACGTCATCATACTAACATGCTCTCAATGACAATGCTAACATACTGATGTTTAGCAGGTATAATGTGTACCATGTTCAACATGCTTACATTAGCTAATATTAGCACTAAACACAAAGTAGAGCTAAATCTGATGGGAATGTCATTAGTTTTGCAGGTATTTAGTCAGAAACCTACGGAGCCCCTAAGGGGACATGGGCAAAAAGTTTCTGGTGTGCATGGAAAACTATCTGGTGCGCACCAGAAACAGGAGACCACCCAGTGCATTTCAGCCTGCTATGTTTCTGTGTGGAAATGACAGTACTAGTCTACTGGAAACCCCTATATGGCTTATATGAAACCCAGCAATGTTGTTTCCTATGAACTTTTATTATTAAAATATCATCTATAGGCTTAGCAGATGAGATTATGCTTGGTTGCTGAGAGTATGTTGGGTTGTTATACATGTTATACAGAAGTTAGCTATATTTTAAGCTTGGACTTCATCATAAGGACATTACTGCTTTGCATGCAAGTCGTCCCCATTATATTGTCTCCGAACGACACCAGCAAGAAATACACCAGTTTTGATCGGGTAATTACTTTCATTTATGAACAAATACAAACATCTGGCCAACTCCATGGGTATAGGTGGATGTACACAAAATGCAAGGAGAATGGATTACACGTCAGGAAAGAAGACGTTCGTTTAATTATAAAAGAACTAGACCCAAGGGGTGTTCAGAGGAACCAGACGTCTCTATCACCTGAATCTATCTGAAAGAGTTTCCCATGAGCACGGGAAACGTCTTGTGAGCATGGGAAACTTTCTCGTGCCCACGGGAAACCACAAGAAAGTATTGCGTGCCCACGGGATAGTTTCTCATGCCCACGGGATAGTTTCTGGTGCACACCAGATAGTTTTCCATGCCCACGAGAAAAGTTTTTTTTTGCCCATGTCCCCTTAGGGGCTCCGTAGAATTAAAATGTTGACCTGAGTATGACGCTAGATGAAAAGTCAGGTCACCAAAGTTATTACAGTTCAACCTGAGGGGGACATGAATGTCTGTACCACATTTCATGGTAATCTATTTAATAGTTGTCGTAACATTTCGCTTAAAATGCCAATGTCAACCTGGCCAGATGACGTCTAGTCAGGGGATCACCAAAGTCATTGGGATTCATCCTCTGGGGAGCATGAACATCTGTACCAAATTTCATGGTAATCCATCCAGTAGTAGTTGAGATATTTCAGTCGTGACCAAAGTGGTGGACTGATCAGCAGACATTGCCATCCATAGAGCCACACCGTTAGCTTGGCTAAACATCTTCTAAATTTAGGATGTTCCTTGATCAGTTACCACAATTCTTACGAGAGAAATTAACTCTACACAAGCAAAATGGGGGCATATTTAGAATATTCCAGTTGTGAAGACTTGTATCTGCACTCACTTGTATAGGGGGTGTTGTCAGGCAAATTTTATTTTAGGGAACATGAGCTGGTATATGTTTTTTCTTTTAATGGTTTCTAATCGTTGTGTGATAATCTAATAATTCAATTCTTTGCATTTTCCCATCAATTACTTATTATTATTATGGCTAGTATTTTTTTCTCTTCTGTTACACCTTTGCATAGTCTGATCTGAGAGAATCAGGAATCATTGGGAAAGAAAGTGTTGGCTAGATATACAGTGAGTGCAAGTTTATATATTTTTCAGACTTGACATGTGTAACTGCTTTGTTCCTGTTTTAAGTTACTTGGGGGATGAAATATGACATAAATAAATGAGAGAAGTTAAATCAAATCAACATTAATCAAATTAAAATTTAATCAAATAAAAACAACAACAACAAATAAACAAATACACTTGCCTAAAAGAAAAAAAAGATGTATTTACAGTATGCCTGAACTCTACAGGTTGTTTCACATAAAATGAAATCACCTTGGCCACAAGAGACCCGAGTCAAGATTCAATATGCAGTGTAGAGTGTTTTATATGGTGCCATAGGGAATAGTGCAAATGCGTTGCACCTCTTTAAACCATGCAACTGTATCTGATATACAGTGCTACATATCACAGAGTGAAATCTAAAAGATGTGAAGTGAACCGTTTTATCTGAACCATGCTCTAATTTAAATGTAAAAGATAACAATAATGTGGATTAAATAGCAGCTAAAGATAGAGCTGTTTTGATGCAGAAAAGTCAAATTCCCCTCTGACAGAAACAGAAACGTTAATTTCTGTATCCTTTCTACCTGGATAAATCTCACACAGCAGTAGGTTCTTTTAGAAAAGGAGAAATCTAATAATAGCAACAGCATGAAACACAGCTTTCTCTTTCTGTTTTTCTATCTTTCTCTTTCACTATCTCTTTCTTTTTAGAGGGAAACAGAAACACACATACACACAGTGAGAGAGAGAGAGAGAGACTACCGCTGTGTGGCCTTGCAAGCTAACGTTAGTCTGGACTGACTTCAGGAAGTCAAGCATAAAAGTGGACATGACACAAACCGATTCACTGTTGGCCTTTGCCTCGCTGCACATTGGTCAATGATTTCAAAGATACACGTGGAGTCACAGAAAATTCCATGCAAACAATTTGTGATAACAGGCACCCTAAATGTACTCTAAATACATATAATATCAAAATACTATCACATTTTCGAATGTTTTTTTTTTTTAGAAGAGGTGGATTGCAAATAGAAACCTATCAATACTGAGAACTATGTTTCTGCTTGTAATTATAAGTTTATATCTGCTAAGACATGACAGAGACCAGTGATTTTCTTAAAAACACGTTTTAATAGAAAAAACTAAATGAACTAATTATAAGGAAGTTATAATATTAGACATTTTGGGCACAGACAACTCAGAAGCTATTTTTTAAATTGAGACACTAAAACATTTGGTTACATCAAAGACTTTCACTGACCAATGTGAACTCATAATACATACAAGTTTTACTAAAAATGCAACAAATTCAATTTCTGCACGTTAAAAGTTCCGCATTAATTGCTGTCATCACTAAATTAGTGACAGTATGACAGTAACAAGCTATAGTATGTATGTTTTAGGATTTAGTGTTAAGTTCAACGATCTCATGTTTTAGACCTGGTATAAACAACAGTTTTCTGGATTCAACTGGCATGCATACATGAAATACCATGTAAGACTCAGTCGTTTATTGATCACAACAAAGTTGAGGCCAGTTTAATATAATTTTTGATGGAAAAGTAACCAATTAGTGTCTTGAAACTGCAAATCTTCAGAATGCCCTTTACTATGGGTAGTTACAATAGTTCTTTTTTAGGAATGATGTTATTGTACTTGTTGTAGGGGACATATTAACTTTTATACAAGATACAATCAATTTCACTACAATTTCAAATTAGATACAATCTTCAAACATGTTCTTCAGACATGTGTCTACATGCGCTAGGTATATATGTTATGCATAAGTGTTATATAGACTGTTGTTTTGAGGCGTCAGTAGATAATGACAAAATGAAGCTTTACAGTGGCCAGCTCCTTAAATAGTAAATAGCTCATTAACCCATTCAAGACTTTTACAGGTTTATTTTCTCTGAGTTTAAGGCGGTGCCACTTTCATGTACTGTACACAATAAATGGTGTTGAAATATTTGAGAGCTCTACTGTTACATTTTCTGCATTAGAATCAAAACATGGGCCATTAAATGAGATTTCACATTTCAAATTATCACACATATTAATAAAGCTTTTCACTTTAAATTGTTTATAGTGAAACTAAAAGTCAAGAGGCATTATATAACTTTACAAAACTTTATATAATTTTATATAACTTTAAAAAGCCCTGATGTGATTTTTAATTTGAAATACTCATATTATTGAGTCTTGAGGAAATCTGGTGAATCTTGAAAAGTCAGAAAACCACATGTGGACATACCTTGTAATTTGTGATCTTGTGGTAAAATCCAGGGATCTCATCGACCGAAGGACTTCTATACAGCCCAGATACTGGAAAGCAAAAACAAAAGCCTGTGTGAAATACATGGTCAATAAGATGTCAAAAGTTACATTCAGATTTTCATGCTTACCATATCATCATCACCAATCAGTTATTATTGTTATTATTGTTATGCCAACATATAGGTGACACAACCACCTCCATGTGTTGGAAACAATATAATTTAGACTTGTTGTCTGTCCCCTTGAACTCAGATCTCAGTAAAATGTTAAATCTTTACCTTTTACATTTCTTTAATCTTACTAAGATTTTATGGTATTTCAAATGAGAGTAAATGGTAAATATGAATCTTTCACAATGTGGCTATCAATACTGGTCTAAAATTATCTCTGCAAGCTTTAGTTTTATAGAAATTCTAGTTGTCTTAAAATACATAAATACAGCAATATTTTTAAATTTAAAAAGGGCTTTGCAAAAGAATTGGTAATACTGGTTGAGCTCCATGTTTGAGACTTACAGCATGGCATCAGGGGTTAGGATCAATTTAACCTGCCATATAGCAGGTTAGTGTCAGGACTTCGGTTGCCATAGTAACAGACACAGATTTTCAGTGATTCTGGTTTTTGAAACAGAGGTTTTCCTGTGAGCTTTGTTTTTAGAACAAAAATAAATCCTCCATTCCCTGAATTTTGACTCGACCGATCCAGTTAAAGGTACCCTGTGGAGTTTCTGACCACTAGTAGTGCTATGGAGCAGTGTTTTTGTGAGCGAGTCCCTGATCTGTTTGTATCTGGTGCACATGCACGAGGACACACATGGCATGCTAAGAGTGTGCGGCAGCGCAATACACTTTCCTGTTGCCAGGTGCAGGCTAAACAACTGATCGACCACAATACTTGTGCCAAGGAAAGAAGAGTGCTAGCTTGCAAACATGGATGTAAACAATGCAGGATTCAAAACGCTTTAAAAATCGACTTTGCAAATGTGAGAAAGGAAATGCATTCAATTTGATTGTTAGACGTCAAGGACACATACAATGCATTTTGCTAAGAAACACTGAAAAGATTAGCTTGTTTGTTTACAATAAAACTCCACAGGGTAACTGTAAGTTGCTAATCTTGCTTTTTGGAATACCCAACAGTCCAACGACAAACAACAAACTAATTATTTAAAATGTGTCTTGCACAAAAGGGTGATCCACATTGACAATTACAGCAATTGAATTCTCTTCTGATTGCCTTCTGCAAAAGTTCAAGACAAGAACAAAAACATGGAAGTTGATATTGGTGACCCTATGTCACAGAGAAAAGTTACCCCTGCCAGAGAAATCGGCCTCTTTCTGACTAAGTTCATCATTATTAAGTAGTGTCCCAGGATGTGTTGTCTGAGTGGGACACTGTGTTTAATATCCAGCCTGCAGAAAACACACTGAGTACACATTCCTTTAATAAGCATTACATTGATCTTATAAACGGATATATAAGGAATGTGACTGAATATTAAATTGGTAATTTCAGCTATTACCCTTTCATCCTCACCTTCATCTGCTCATGCACGTGTAAATAAGAGTTGCGAACAGACCTGAACCTGTATTACATCAGCAAATGTGTCTCCATACTCTTGCTGGCATCATGGTTTTCTACTTTCTAGTTAAAAATAGAAACATCCAGCAGGAGTCTGACACAAAGTTGATGCAAAGTTGGAATAAAAATTTAAGGCTTGTTCAAAGTGAAACTGCATCAATGTGTTACTATGCCACATGAGGTGACTGTAGTCGTCCTACCCCATAAAACCATCTTCAGCACCAGCCACCTACTCACATTACAACACCTCTTCTGATTAATATTGCACAGACTGGGAACATTTTGTGCTGACGAGTTCCTATCGTTATCAGAATCACATTCATAATCTGGCTGTAAACAAAACAGACATCCAGACACACTAACGTTTCTATTTCCAGTCCTGCTCAGAGAGAAGTTATTAGAATCATAACTTTCATATTATGAGGCCCCTTCTCTCTGGTGAGCGTTTTGCAAGTGCCAGCAAACAAATACCATTTTGTCAACATGACGTTTGCAAATTTTTTAATGTTATCTATTTTTAGACTCAGTGAGTTTGAAGTGCACAATTCCGCAGGGCCAAAAATATATCAAACAGCTCTAAAATTGGTAGAGAGCTATTCTGAGCACAACATGAAGACATTTTTCTCTCATGCTGTACAACAAACAAGTACGTGGTTCACACAGTAAAACTGAACTTCAAATTAATTATGAAAATCCATGGGAGGCCAGTTCTGAAGAGCCCATAAATGATCCCAGTGAACAACACAACTTGTACAACAAAACTACAGACACATACACAGTACTGGTTTTATAACAGGCAAAGACCTTCTGAAAGTCATATGTCATGCTGGCTACGGTTGTTGCTTACTGGAGTTTAGATGTGTTCATAAATTTAAATATTTAGTTTATCTCCAAGTATAAAAAGTGGCTTTCATATTATTTAGTTAGGTTAAAGTCAGGTTAAAGGTGTCACAAAACTTGTTGTGGTTCCATAATGCGTACAGATGTTACTTTAGAAACATTATATTAGATACAGTCCAGTTCTGTACAGTCCAGACAGGATATGTCAGGCCAAGATAAAGATAAAGATAAAGCACTTGTTCGATAAACAGGCTAAATGAAATAGGTTGATGAGATGAGTATAAATAAATGTTGTATAACGTGAAAAATCTGAACCAAATAAGGATGATAAACTGGCATGGATTATAACATGATCAGTAAATAATTACAATACACTAACCAATGCAAAAAGGATGGTGATTACTATAATTAAATAATTAACAACGGATCACACCACTATTTGAAAGGGGTTGCCCATAGTGATGAACCCACAGAGAGTTATCACCCAAATCTGCAGTTTCCCTCAGTTGAAGGTGCATGATTCTTGCAATTTTTTGGTTTGTATCCAGATAGTTGAATGCACTTGTTGTAAGTCGCTTTGGATAAATGTAATGTAATGGAGCTTTATTGTTGTGGTTTTTATCTGTTGTTGGACAAAATCTGAACTAAATGTGCATTTTTCTTTGCATGAACACATAGCTACCATGGACTAAAAGTGTAAGTGTAAACAGTGTCACTGTCAATCAATGTCCCTTTAGAGTAATGGTGCATGATGTGCGAGGAGTGACCACATGACGCTAATTAAAAGTGCTGTGAGCATAACACCACGTTGAACTCAATACACACAGGACTCAAACCACAGGAAAAGCAGAGGGTAGGATGGGTATGGTGGAGGGGGGTGGGGGGGTACAGACCGGACCCATTTCCCCCCTCACAGTGTGGATGCTTTCAGCAGCATTGACTGGACAAATAAGCGCTCCCGTCCTTAATGCAGTTAATGGAATGTCACGCTGGTCACAGATACTGGAGGCTTTGTTCAGGCAAGTTGCAGAAGATGTCATATGATGGCAATCATACTGTGTAACTTGATTTGGAATATAACACATTTCACCTGGCAATGCTGTTCAGTATGCTCATTCAGCCCCCTAAAACTAAATGTAAGTTTTTGTTTAATGTGCTGCATAAATAAATAGGGTTAGGGTTAGGGAAGATTATAAGGAAAATGCACGCTTTACTGCTACGGTTCAGTGAAAATGGTTTGTTCCATTTTTTTCATTCACTTTACACCTTCAAGAGCCAGGGCTCAGCATCATCACTCCTCATGCTTGTGACTCATTGCCGGCATGATGACATTCACAGCTCTCGTAGTTGTGCGCCAACTTGTGCTCCTTTAAATGATGTATGACGGCTGCACAACGTTAACATGAGATACGGATGTGATGAGACAAACATGCGCTGCGTCTTTTTTTTTTCCTATTCCACCATTTCATCTACCTGCAAGCTAAAACAGCCATACAGCTCATAGAGATACACAATGTACAGAAATAACACATCACCATGGTTACAAAAGCATAACGCTGCGGCTCCACATACACAAGACGGACAGAAATACGGTATAAACTGAAATGTTTACAGCATCCTCAAAATGGCACTGATGACTGCTGTTTTTGTTTTCCCATCGCAGGTTTTTCCTCTACTTTTCCCCATTGCTGACCTTCTCTATTTCCTGAATTATTCAATGTCTATTTTCTAGTCGCTGCTCCTTCACTCAGCCTTCTGCCAACCTACATACACCCACTCAAGGGCATGTTGTGATGTGCCAATGAAACTACATTATCACTCCTTTATCCCCTCCTTGCAGGTAGCTACGCTTGAGTCATTGAAAGAAAAGAGAGAATGGGTGAAGAATGAAAAAGAGGGAGAGGACAAAAACAGAACAGGGGGAGACAGAGAGACCACCAACCTTCACAATGTATGTCACTCCTGGACCAGAGATCTTCTCGCTCGAGTGTAGCCATCCTCTGGAGGGTTTGCTCACCAGTCCGCCGCCTCCACCTGGATTCCAGTCCTCTCTGCCGGGCTGGAGCTCGTCCAGCCTGCTCTTCTTGCTCATGCTGACGGCTGGCTCCAGCTGCGAGCAGGGGGTTGAATGGGAGGCCGAGCTGCACAGAGAGCCGCCCACACCAGAGGCTGCTGCTGCTGCTGCTGTCGCCGCACTGGGGCTCGGGCCACTGGAGCTGCCTGAGCCCGATCCCCCACCCACCTGCAGCTTAGACACAGCCAGGTCCTTGACAGCCGAGGGCAGACCCTTGATGCCCAGCAAGCTGCCTGAGTTGCTGAATTTCAGGCTGGACACCTTGTTGATGAGGGTACAGAGGGTGGTGCCTCCATCTTCCAGGTGGTCAGAGCCGTGGCTGGTGGGGGTGCTGGAACCAGTTGTGGTGGAGGAGGGCTGCACCTCAGTCGGGGGTGTGTAAGATGTCTCGGCTGCAGACTGGGGGGTGGCCGAGACCTTGGGGTTCATGGACAGGCCGTGGAGAAGCTCATCGACGGATGTTACTGACTCATTCCTGAAGCGGTTGTATTTGGTACGGTGAAGCATACCCTTCTCTCTCTTGCTCTCTCCCCTCTCTCCACCAACCGACACACACAGCCTGCCTCTTTCACAAGTGTGCTGGCAGACGTGGCTGAGCCGTGCTGATTACCCTCTCCTGTAACATAGCAGCAGCGGTACAGGCAGAAAACGCCTTTTAGCAATCACAGGCCACCCAACTGTAATTTTCTCTATTGAGGTTACAGTTGTGGTTGTGTTGAGCTGCTGCTGCTGCTGCCGCCAAAGTCCAATCTGCTCTCAATGAAATCCAGAGCTGCAATCCAATCCGTCAGAGAGAAATATACAGACACAATCCATGGAAACACAGCATTGAGGCAGAAGAAGAAGAGGATGGAGAGGAAAAAGGTCTCTAAAAGGCTGCCAGTGTTGTGGTGCAGCTTGTTTGGTTTCCAGCGGTGGTGATGCTGCTGCTGCTGCTGCTGATTTCTAGCCTCAAAAATCCAAAAAGTAAGAGAACAGAGAAAGGTCTATGTTGTCGATGATCACGGATACTGCGAGGGAAGAGCAAATACTCTCTACTGACTGCTGCCTGCCTGCCGGCTCAGAGCTAAAGCATGACTCACTGATCTGAGAAAACCTTCTCAACAAAAGGCTTGCTGAACACTGCAAATCACTTCCTGTCGGAGGGAGAAAAAAAACCTCCCACTTACAGCACACTAGAACCAATCAATTTTTAAATTCCCCAGTCTGATATTTATTCTCTGTAATTCTTTCCCTCTTATTTGTTTTTCCGAGAAAAGGAAATGAAGAACGAGAGGAAACGTGATTATTTAAATTAACGACATGATTATTTATAATAATTTCCTTGAATTCATGTTATACACAATAAATATCTTTTTAAATGGAAGAGCCGATAAAAGTTGGGAGAAAAGGATGATACACACAATGAACTAATCACAGAGATGATAATACATGAAATAAGTAATGAAAACTAGCATCCATTTCATTGACAGCTGACTGCCAAAATACAGACGTCTTTGATTCAAGAATAAAACCTATTTAAATGTTTCATAAAGATGTCATTTTCCTTAAAGGGTGTAAAAGAAACCTCTATAAATCATTGAAAGCAACAATACAGTAAAATTTTAGCATGACCGGAAATACGCAACATCATTAATATATTGTCCATGTTAATTTATAATAGCTGCAGAATATGGGCAGACATCACTCCTCTCAGTTATGTACTTTCAAAAACCTACGACTAGTTAATACATTAGTTGTTTCTGCACAAAATATTCATAATCAGGCATTAAACAAAAAAAAATGAATCAAGCAATTTCTTTCCATCAAATTGTTTTGAGACCATTTGTCTAATGTGTAGCACTAATTCTCTATCAGTATTCTGCAACAAAGGAATAAAACAAACAGTTCACAACTAGGTAGCAGATCTCACAGCTCGTCTAAAATACCCAGCAATTGGTCCAGGTTGAACTACATGAATGATACAACTGAAAAAAAATACAATATGAATGACATGTTTCTCAGGCAGAGGAGTCAATGAAACAACCAAAAGGATAACAGAAAAAGCCCATGAGTCTCCTTAAAACCAGCAGCAATGAAGCATCTTTGTCTCCCCGGTAGCGGAAAGCACACAGCCAGACACCATTCATGTAAAATGTCCTCAGGAGCATCTAGCAAAGCCGAAAGACTGACACTCATTCATAAGCAGCTTCCGCTCTCACTCTGCTGCAGATTTCGCACTGCAGTCCCTCCCAACATCTCTCTTTCCTGCCTGGCAAATATAGAAAAA
>NTHP01000073.1:508140-530827 GCA_003416845.1 Oplegnathus fasciatus | reverse complement strand
TCACCATTGTCAGCTTTTTTTTTTTTCCCCACATTCATTTGAACAGTTACCACCTACACATTTAATTAGTAATTTACTGTTTATGTATGAGGGCACATAGTACAAATGCACTTAAATAACAAATGTATTTTTGGGTTGACAGATATGGTTAGACAACATTTGTCTTTTGAAAATACATAATTAGCATCCTATTTGATTTTACCATTAAAATGACATCCAGACATATTTTATATGTTTTTGTTGTGAATTTTAATCATATATGATAAAGTCCTAAATGTCACCCTTTGCAATATTATTAATATTAATATTTGTATTTTTTTTATTTTTTTTTGCTGCTGCTAGCAAAAATATTTATCAGCTTATACACTGGTTAAATTATCAGCAAACATTACTAGTCAAGCAAGAGTATTTGTCATCTATTCGTATTTTATATTAGCCTTAACTTGCTAGTATACCAAATGAAAATAACTTGAATGAGGAAAGACTGTTTGAAAGGTTCGATATTGTACAAAGGACTAAAAAAACATCACCATCTTCCAGCTTTATGCTCTTGTCTTGTGGTTATTCTTTCTATTAACTTAAACGTGTGCCACAAACTGGCTTTCAACATCCTGTATCCAAAAATAATGCACGATTGAATGATAAGCTGTGATCAGAGCAAGCTGAGTCAGTGCTGTATGGAAGCTCAGGGATGTCAATATTAAAATTAAATAATTTCACCAAATTTTACTTTATTGGTATTCATTTTCACTTTGAATTTTTGAAATATCACTACTGCCAAAATAAAAGTAGAACTACTAACTATACTGTCAAATAATTTTCAGTGTTCCTGCTATATAACCCTGTGTAACCCTGCCATATTTATAATCAAATTGAATGTGAAATGGACCTAGCATTTACATTGGCAAACATAAACTTGAAAATTAAAAATGCAAACTGGCCTTTTTCATTTGACTTCATGATTTTAGCTAATATGAAATAAAAATAAAATGGAAATGGCAGTTTGATGGTTTTATCTAGACAATGCCAGCATTACATGAGGCTTGTTCTGTGAAATCTGTCAAATCACCCATCAAAACCAAAGGGCAGGTCACTCTGATAGCATGCTGTATTATAATACCAGGGCTAAATTCTCCTCCTTTAGCTTTAGCCTCAGTCTTTTAGCATGATATCCTGTATGTAGCCATCAAGTGCATATTCAAGACCCTTTTATAGGGTTCTCGCTTTAAAACAAGTCAGCCTGAGACAGAGTTTTCAAACCACTCACGGATGTAACACTAATTAGCTACCTAGCTACAGCTGACACAATTAGCGATAGTTGTCATTTTAGCCGTCTAAATCGTTGATCTCTGACTAGACACGAAAAGCCTGCTTTTGTCTACCTCTGCCTGAAATTAAGGGCCCATTGTTTCAAAAATAACCCACTACCCACCGTTTCCCTTCCACTGTGGAGAGAAACACAAGAAGGCTGAGTTGAAAAGAAAGGCAGGAATATCTGGAATATCTGATATCTAGATATATATATCTATCTAATTACCCAAAGTTCATAGCATTTAATAGATGTAAGAACTTGTAGTAAGTAAGAGCATACTGTATGTTCCATTGCAATTAAACATGTGATTTAATATCAGTTTTTCTATCTCATTTTTCAGACATACATTAAGAGCGAATGAGAAAGGAGAGACAGAGGAAAAGAGCATCCATTGGCAAGGAAAGCAGCAGACACTTCTCCACTTGACTACTGTTGCCAGGTTACCAAAAACATTCAAAAAAGCAAGAGTTATTTTCAGACTAGCTAGAAGCAAAATAACTAGTGTTACAGAAAGGGCAGACACAGGCAACTGGTAAAATGTGACCATTTTTTGTTATTACCAAAAAGAAATGCATTATTCACAAACAGCAATGAAAAGCTCCAGAGGTTTGGCTCATGATTTAAGTTTGTAATGTTTGAGGAGACTTTTAACCTTCACAATAAAACATGAACAAAGGATGAACAAAGGGTACAGATGACAGCAGATTATGAGCAATATTGATAAGTCAAGGGCAAATTACATTATTGCAGCATTCCATTTATTTGTCCTGTCAAATATATTTTAAATAAGCTATTTTCTTTGAGGCCATCTGGTACTCATTATCCAGCGTCTGACCAAGAGTCTAAAACGGGGACAGCTAGCTAGAGTTGTAGTAAAATAAGACGCAAGAAAATAAAACAATCATATATATATATATATATATATATATTATATATTAGGGGAAAAACATAAATGTCCATTGCTCCAACCCTGATATGTTCTAACACAGCCATCTACTTGTTTCTTTGTGGGTCACTTCCCACTGCAACTTTTGTTACAAGATATGGAATGATGGCAACAAATAGTCAAAACCATATATATTCAGTCTACGTATATCATATGGACCAGACATACCTCTATGTTTGATGAAAATATAAATAAAGGTTACAGAACATTTGGTTACCATTATGTTCACATCTGAATGGAATTTCCAGAGTGTCATTTTCTTGCCCTACATCCATGACCTAATATAAGCCTGTTTGTGACCATATTTCAATAGCATTACTGCCTGTGGTTATACAATTGTGTGTCATGTTTCTTAAAAGCTCAATGAAACACAATAAAATGAATAGCAGAGGGAAACAATGTTGATAGCCTACTTGAAGAGAGAGCAGAGTGATGTAAGAATTTCCTGTGTGGACAATAACATCCACAGCCTTGAGAGCTCATTTTCATAATCATGTCTGGGGCATCATTTGAGCTTTCTGTGAATGGTTCATTAAAAAAGCAGCAGAAGCAGCGGAAACACAAGAGGATCATATATGCATGAGTGTATGCGTGTGTGTATGTGTGTGTGTGTGTATCCCTATAAATACAGTAAGCTTATACTGTATACACCATCCAAGCCATTTAAACCAGCTAACCAAATACTGATGATAGAAAAATGAATTCAACAAATTAGTAATTGCCAATTTTAATTTAATCTCTTTAGTGAATACAGCACACCTCATGAGTTTATTGTTACTGTATTATTAACACAGTACAAGACCTGTGCAATATGGGAAGGGGTATGCAGGAAGTCTTTCCAACAAGTGTATGAATGAACTGGTTGCTACTTGATTCTCTATTTTCTTATGTGATATAGAGGTAGTCTATATCCATTGGTAATGTTTAAATAATTACATATATACTGTGATTACAGAACCAGCCCATATTCCCATATTTTTACATATCTATCTTTTTTTCTGTGGGCGGCAACAGCTCCCAAAACTGGTCACGGTAGAGCCATTCCATGTATTTTTTATTATTATTATTTATTGTTAGGCATTGACACATCAAATCTTTGGAAAAGAATCAAGGTTATATTAATCATGTAGCTCTCATAAGTTGAACCACCTTTTTATTTAATACATTTATGGGTATAAACCATTTTATATTGTCTAATGTATGACATGAGCGCATTTTTGGTATTTTGACCAGCTGTTATTTACTGCCAAATATGAATGAACTAATGAAATAAAAATATAGGTGGGTAGCACTTAAAGCCCCAAAATACTTGCACCATTCAGCACTGAGAATTGTGGCTGTTGTAGTTTGAGATTCCACATCGTATCTGTGGTCTTAAAAACTACATTTTAAGATAAAACCTTATTAAAAAGAATGACACAATAGTCTTTTAAGTTATAATCTCGAAGATTTTCATTTTGTTGTCTTTCGCCGCACCTATGGCAATAATTGGTAATTGCAAGTGTGTTTTCAGTTTCTGTTTCGTCTGTAGTCATCGATCTTTTCTTTGTTTGTTTGGCCATAGGAACCGTTTACTCAAAACTCTAGCAGAGACCGGAAAAAACAGTACACCGCTTCACACACAGGTGAGTTGAAGAGCGAGTCTGTTGCATTAAAAGCCTTGTTAAAAGCCTAACTGTGCGCCACTTGTGATTTTTCCGGTAAAGTCGCTGCCGACCCCCGGGTCGTAATACTGCAAATGCAAGAGCTTTCATCAGTGGGCCATAGGCTCAATCACCATTGTGTTGCATCATTGGGCGATAGTTAGTGACTTAACAGACATGCATTTAAATGAAAATCTTCGATATTATAACTTTAAATACATGAGACATGAGAATGACATTTATATCTCTACTTTATATAGACTAGCTAGACAAAACATGGGATATGCTGTATATATGTACTTAATATATAATCAATCTTAATGTTGTGTTAATGTTCATATAACTATTATTGTGTACTGTCCAAATATGTGGACAAATTGTATTTTGATGCTTTGGCAACATTGTTTTTTGAAACTTTCATGCCGATAAAGCCCTTTTGAATTGAGTTAAGTGTCAAACAAGATAGTTCCTGAAATGACCAGTAGAGATGACAACAGAACAACATTCTAATTTGGAACGTTAACATAAATACTCGCCTGTGATTTGATGAGAAGATGGAACGGTCTGGTTACATGACCTAAATCATCCAATCAGAGCGTTGGTGCAGTTTAAAGCAATAAGGAAAACATGAGCTGTCACTTTGTAATGGTAGTTAGTTTGTTGTTCAAATTTTCTAAAGAACCAGACTTTATCTGAAAACATGTCTCACAGCCATATATACTATTCGGACAGGTACAATGACGACCACTATGAGTACAGGTGAGATACATTTATCACTAATATCGTTAACTTAGTGGAAACATGGAAGTTAGCCAACTGTCAGCCTGTTTAAGCTAACTTCTGCACGTTAACCAGACGTTCGTTTGCCAAAACAGCCACTATGTCTTCATTCTTGAAGCGTTTTCTTTTGTAAAACAGAAAAACTGTTCTTGAAAACACTACCGATAAAGCTTAAATCTCACCTTTATGTCGTTTGACGCAGTTTGTTGGGTGTGGAATAGCTCGTTGTTGCCCTTTGTGGCCGTTGGGGGGAAAGACAGCCACCACAACAGTACTGTTGGTGGGTGGTTTCTGCCCTCCGGCCTCAGGGGACAGTAATGAGCCCGTTACGGCTTAGAGCACCACAATGAGGAAAACTTAACTCGGACTAGCACCACAGTGGTGAGATTTAAGCTTTATCGGAAGTGTTTTCAAACAGTTAAGGATGAAAACCAGCGGGTTGTTTTGGCAAATGTGCTTCTGGTTAACCGCCCCACCTCCGTTAAAGACCGGTTCACAGCCGCTTCCCCATGCAACCATCTGCGACTGTCTCATCCACTTTGTGTGACACAGTCCTGAGCGGGGCTAACCACAGCAGTAACTTACGTCCTGTGTTATTTTCATAAACAGTTGATGAATTTGCTGAAAGACGTTGGCTCTTTATAAGATGCCACTCTTAATTCAGCACCTATGTGTCTTTGTTTTCACAGGGGAGCATTTCTAATACTGACAAAACATTAAATATCATTAAAAATAAAAATAATGCAGTCCAGTACAGCACCACCACCTGGTTAACTACAACCTGTAACAGTCAACAGCTTCCTGACACTCAACCAAACCTGAACACGATAAGCTTCACAAAGATGAGATGTGTTGCAGAGCCATTATTGTAATGTAGCACTGTAGCCTGCCCTGCACAGGTGCACCTAATGAACTAAATTGCTAACTCCATGTATACAGATGAGAAATGTACAGAACACACATCACTCATGATCTTTTACAGTCTTTGTTGCTCTGCAGTTTTCAAGGTGTGGCATGGATACTGTTATATTTACATGAATGTGTACATGCATATTTATCCATAACTGATTAAACGATTTTTTTGTTAGGGCTGCATTTTAATAAATAATCACACCTCACAGTATATTGATTGAACCTGTCATCACCGATAACTAAAAATAATCTATTTTTTTTTATTACAGACATGTTGTTCTGCCTTGGAAAATGGCTAAATATGTTCCAAGATTGCATCTGATGTCTGAAGACGAGTGGAGACAACTGGGAGTGCAGCAGTCCCAAGGATGGATCCACTACATGATACACGACCCAGGTACTGTTTGTAATAACTCTTAATAGGTAACCTCATTATGCCAAAATGAAGGAAGAAATTTTGAATTTCTAAATCTTGGTCTTCATGATAGTTGTATAACCAATGTGTAATTAATTGTTCTTGTGTCCACTCTGATGCCAGAATCATCTTTTAAACGCATATCCTGAGAACAATGAAGCAAAGCAGTAATCTCTATACATATAATTTGTCTGATGTCCTTTCAGAGCCCCACATCAATCCTCTTCAGAAGACCTCTACCGAAGCATTGACATGATCCCACTGTCACTCATCTGGAAGATTCCTCCTGTGATTTTAGTATTCAGTGAATACTGTCTAGCTCTGCTACTTATTGTCTGCTGTGCATTAGCTGTATTTTCTCAGCGGAAGAGCTCAGTTTGTATAAAGATGTGGACCTTGTTTGTTGCTCATTGCAGCATATTAAATCCTGCTGGCTATGCTGTCAAACAACACTACATCCAAAGTGCCAGACTTATCAACTTTTTGAAATGATCCGCAAGATATTTTTTGTTTGTGATCAGCTTAATATGTTACAGGGGTTTGCATGAGTTCAAGTTCACAACACTGATTTCGTACATTCAGGAGGAAGAGACTACTTTAAACAGTAATGCTGCTTTTTTTGAGATTACTGAAAATCTACATGGCTTGTGTTATTGTTACTGTGTGGCTGAAGATTCTTAGACCAGTATCAGACAGTACTGACTTCCATCACAATGTTTAAATAACTTTGCAGCTGTGACGCTTGTCATGTCCTGACCTATTCGATAACTATCTACGCCATGTTTTTTTTTTCCTTTTTTGCCTGTGCTGCTTTACTTGGTCACTAGAGGGTGCTATCGGTCCAGTTGTGATAGATGGTGCCATGAAAAATATAAAAGCATTACAGAGCCATGCTAAGCTACAGAAACTTGGCCTATAAACAATGTTTTTATAAATTCCTCAGTTGTATTTCTTTTGTTGTAAATTAAATGTCCTATACTGAACATAGCTATTTATTTTTTCTGATTATTCCTAGTTATATTGTTATTAAATGCCCATCTGTGAGGCATAAGCATCTCAGGTTTGGTCTTGAACCTACATCTATAAAGGAAATAAGTTTTCAATCGAGGATTTTACTGTATCTGAAAATGTCTCAACTGGCTTGCAAGGAGAAATGTGTGGTGGAGGTTGGTTAATAATTCAGATGGTAGAAAGTGTTCCTGTGGAAAAGGCTGACGTGTCACTGTGCCACTCTAGTTTGATCCTGCGAGAGTAATAACCTGGTTATAAATGGGTGAAACGGGTCTGTGAATATTTAATCTATCAGATGACATAAAAAGCAATAAACATGCTTAATTCACAGATGTGATGCATTGATGTTTAAGTCAATGTAAGCAACAGATAAAACAACATTTATTTCTGCTTCAAAGGCAAATAGGTAGTCACCGTTTTAATGTGAAGAAAAACTAACTGCAGACAGAAAGCAGTACAGACTCTATTATTCCTCTATTATTCAACCTATGCCATCCCTGGCATTTTGGAAGCTAGGTTTTTATCTGAAACTCACTTTCAGTGATATAATCTTGCTTAATGTCAAACATAAGAGGTATACTGAGGTTGAAAAGAATCCTACTTCCCACAGTAACCTAGTCAATTCCTGCAATCAAAATCCTGTGAACAATCTTGGGCTTTGACTCTCTGGAAGGAAAAAAATTAAGATTAAAGACACTATAATCTCAAGTGAAAATGCCAAACTGCAAGGTAGCTTTGAAGGACTGCACTGAGGCTTTGGAAGTCAGTGAAGATGCAAACATCTGAGACCTCTGTAAAATAAACCAAACTATAAACAGGCCTGAACTGTCACAGATGCTGCATCACTTACAAATACAGATCAGTGCTCCTTCAGTTTCATTGTTCCATACAAGCACTGCTTTCAGGATGTTCATTCTCATCATAAAAATAGAAATAAATGCACATTTGGTAGAAAGGCAAGCCCACAAGTCCTCAGACCGAGGCAATAGATGAGCTTCGTCTCCTCCTCAGAGTCCCAACGCCATCATCACAACCAGGTGAGCCCCTGCAGAAGGCAGGTGTTGTGGATTCTTTGCTGCACGGTCCATCAAACTCCTGAGTAACAAGAAGTGACACTGGGACATCATATTCCATCTGCTCATGATAGTTTCAGTGCCAAAAGGTGTGGTCCGCCTGGGCCGAGGACCATGTTCACAACCAGATTCAACACAAGTGAAGCTCGTGACATCTTCACAGAGCTCAGTGGCCATCACAGCTTTCCTGTGGAGGGAAAAGCAGAGTTGTACTGTACAAGTAGTGGTATATGTAAACGATGTAAACGTGGAAAAAATGTTTTGGGATTGATCTTAAATGTGCTAAAATCTCACAAAATGTAAGTACATGCACGTAGTCCATCGGCATTCAAACTAAACACGGAGAGACGAGATCTGAATCTTCAAACTTTAATGTATGTTTATCCAAACTTGTAAAGCTACAGGTACAGGCAGATGTGGAAACATGCCCTTAAGGATGGAGACAGAGTCGTCTTAAATGTGATGGGGAGAAAAACGTAGAAATAGATGTAATTGTGAAGTCAAACCTACTGTATATTGATAGATCTAATGATTTTCTTCCAACAAGTGAAAAATGACAGATTTTTGGAGGAATCCTTTAGTAATCATTTTAAAAGGAACATACAAATGTTTCATTATCTACAACACAGTTAGCTGAATGCGGTTAATAGATCATGTGGAACAGAAAACGTAGTTAAAAGTAATGTAGTTAAATGTGATAGCTAAAAGTAGTAAACAAGAAGAGCTGCAGGAACAGCTAGTAATTCAGTTGAATCTCAAACCCTGACTTAGTTTTTAGATCCCAGTTTGCAAAAACACCTTATTCACACTGTGGAAAACACAGTAGAATAAAGATCATTTGCAGAACATTAAAACAGTTTATTGTCCTGAATTGTTTGCCATCGCCCCAATAAATCTGGACTTTGCACTCCTCTCGTGCTCCTGAGAGAAAAAAAACTGGCAGAGAGGTCAAACCACTCGCCTGAAGCCAAACATGCAGAGCAGGTTAAAACTGGTGCACATGATGTAAGTCGACCCGGGCAACTGCACAGCAACTTTTATGAGATTTGGACAAAACACACTTGCATGCAGGAACATAGACCTACCCAGGCCTTTTCCCATCTTTTTAGCAGCTGCTCATGCTCTGTGAGTGCACCCCTCCATTGGTTCAAATCCCTGGATGGAATGCTCTCCTCATCTGTCAAATAACAACATCTTTTATGGATATAAAGCATCAGAAATGCCCATCTCTGGACAAATAAGATGACGGCAGTGGCATTGCTGACAACCAATCCCAGGCACTCTACTCTATTACCTCTCTGCATGCATTACTGTGATCACAATATAGCTCATATTTTGGAGATATAATGGGTTTTAATACTCTAATACATATTGTCAAGGTGGACAGATCCATAACGTTCTGCACACTGGACAATTTCACATCCACACAACACCAGATACCTCCAATAGTGAGGCGGAGGTCCACCTCAGACATGTCATTTCCTGTGCTGGCCTCAGCGACACAGTGGTAACGGGCGTCCTTGATCAGCGGCCCCTCTCGGAGCCAGCTGCTCACTAGTACCTCCCTCTGACCCAGCGGACGGCGGTACTCCATTATGGGGGTGTCCAGACTGTGCCCATTTATTAGCCAGTGAATGTGGACATCACTGGGACCTGAGGGACAGAATCGGACTTCATGTTGACCCCTGAAGGTCGAGACACTGACACGCCACTGACACTCCACATAGACGTGCTGCACAGGAAGTGGGAATACTTGCCTTTGTCCGTTTGTGGCGTTCAGTTGAGCCGTACACGTGTAGTTTACATAGAATTTGTAGAATTTGAAGGCTGATTCAACACTAGTAAGATTACCAGTATTTTCCACAATTTTGACTATATATATTTTTAGCCACACACAGTTTTCTTAAGTACTTTTTGCCTTTATCCTCACTAATGAATAAACATTGTTAAAAAATGCAAGCGATGACTGGAGTCAAACATTTAGGAAAACAAGCCAGTGTTGAAAACATTTGACAAGATTTATTTAGCCTCCCTACCAAGAGCAATAGTCCCGAAATGTCCCCTAGATTTATGTACATCTTCAATTGTATTTTTCCATATATACAAATATATTTACACTTGTTTACAGGCACAAAAAAAATGATCCAGATAAAGTATTGAGATGTAAGACATTTGAGCATACTAGAATTTGTTCTGAGGAGAGATTCTCAACACCCCGGATAGAAAAGGATCCATTTCTAAATTTTACATGTTTCACCTCAGACTGCTGTTACACAATAATATACACAAAACTGTACCGTTCGTTAACATAGAGTTGAGAACTGCGAGACAACCAGATCACTGAGAGGTTGACAGCTTTAATACCGAATCCCAGTTTTGTCTTTTTAAACATTCACTCATTCTGCAGGCATCTTACGAGACACCTAGGATGGAGATGAACAGTTCTCCACGAATCAGACACCTTGAAGCAAAAGGGCAGGCTTGTTTTAAACAAAGCTAGAAACACACACACACTCCCAAGTTAGTCTATGTTTGGGAAATGCAACATGCAAGGAGAAGAGAGGAGAGAGATTGAGTGAAAAATAAAGNNAGTGAGAGTAGATTTCCAAACCGAGCAGTAGGAAAAGTCGGGGTTCGGGGTGTGAGCTGAGTCAACGTCACAGGCACCACTCACCCAAGGCCAGGCAGAAGAGCAGGAAGGCCTCCTGGGCATGAACCCCCCAGGCCTGGTCCTTCAGAAGGGGAGGCAACAGTCTAACCTCTGCCTCCCGGGCCTCCACATTGTGGGGCTTGGTGGAGGAGGAGGAGGTGGAAGAAGAGGAGGAGGAAGAAGGGAGGGCAGAAGGAGTGCTACCTCCAGAGGAGGACAGGGAAGATGAAGTGTCGACGGGAGAGGAGGCTGTGAGGGAGGGAGTGACGGAAAAAGAGAGCGTATTGAGGAAAGGAGGAAATCTAAACAAGGGACGACATGCAAAACAGACAAAAGGGGAGACTAATAAATGAGGGCTAGGATCTAAAAACCAAATCGGCTGCAATAAATAAAATCAAATGAGGAAGACCACAACTACTTACACAATAAACATAATGATATTACCACAGATGTGACTCATCTTAAATAATAATTCTCTGAAAATTTTCTAAAACTGAAGGCTTCATTAAAAATAATTATAAAAAAAATACTTCAGATTGTTTCCAGGGCTGTTTTAGAAAAAGCACAAGTGATGATCGATATCATCGACCATCATGTCACACTGAACATATTTATGTTATATAAGGGAGGATGACTAGTAGAGGTTAATACACAGGACCATCAGAGTTGTATCCATGTAGGAATGTCGACTTCACAGGGAGGAAAAAAAGTAAAATACAGAGACTCAACATTGTCACTCGAGACAACTCGACACAAGACAGTGGTTTGATTTATTCCAGCATTTTTTCTATTATGCAAGTCGTCGCTTGTCCACCTGTTCCTCTTTTTCTGACCTTCAAACCGTACACTGCCACCTCACTGGGCGAGATTAAGGCCCACATACCAGGTGCTGCAGATGGCAACACAGTACCAACAAAGCTAGGCCATAACGTACTGAGCAAATCTTCCCTGAGAAGTTACTGTAATGTTGAAGCATTTACCCAAGTCCAATAGCCTACACATTGCTTCGAAAAAAAGAAAAAAAAAAAGAAAAAAGCTTCAAGAGATTATTTTTCACCCAGGCTGTACAAAAACACGACTCCAATTTGGAAAACATCAAGGTAACTTACCAATTTGGTAAACAATGTTTCCAATTTGGAATTTAAGAAATAGCTTTTCTTGCTGGACTAAGCTGAGAGGGTGCAGCTTCTGTGAATACAGTTCTTGCTTTATCATCATAAGCCCTAAATCAGACAGCAGGAGTTAAATCTCTACAGGCAAGTGGGACGCCTGACTTAAGCCTTATAATGATTAAACTTCATGTGATGCTGTACACTAAACATACTTCATATAGGAGGAAACCACTTAGTAAGTCGTGGGAAGATGCAGCAAGAGCGTGACCCCCTATAAAAGAGTCTCTGTGCTAAGAGGCTTCTGGCTAGCAGTAAGGTTCATCTGCATCTGCAAACTGGATGGGCTGAGATTCACAGTCCACATCAAAGGGTTTCTCCTGGGAGGGGCTGTCTTCTCCGAAACTGTGAGAGGGGATTCGACCGTTGCCACACTCCGGCTCGGTCTCGTACCCGGTGTCACGGAGCGCCCGGAGGTTTTGAGTGGTCTGGCTGCCATTCTGCGTCGGTTGCTCCGTCATGTTAATTTTGTCCGTTGCAGACACTTCCATCAGACCTGCTTCACAGGCCCGATACTCGGGCTGATGGGCGCTCTTGTGACTGCCCAACAGAGCGGCCCGCAGCCGCAGGCAGGGAGCTGGGAGATACTGCATGTAGCAGTTGTACACCAACGCAGCCAGGAAGAGGAGGAAAAACAGGAGGAAGAGGAAAAGGAGGGCGGTGCTGTTGTTGTGCTGCAAATACTCAGCCGCTGGGTCCCGGCTGTCGGGGCGCGGAGCGTTGGAGCTCGGGGGAAGATGCTGCTTTGGCTGGAACTTGATTGTGCTGCTGGGGGGCGGGGTTAGTGATGAGTCAGTTTGGGGTGGGGAGGTGAGTTGGACTGTGGCGGTGAAGCTGGGAGGGGCAAGGGCCGAAGTTAGTGGGGCTCTGTCTGTCTTACCATTACCTTCAGCTGCATGCGTGCTAGATGGCTCCTGGCTGCTGAGGGTGGTGGTCACGTGACCTGTCCGGTGTGGGGGTCTGGGCGGGAGATCCAGAGTCAGGACGTATGCAGCCAGGAGGCGGCTGAAGTTCTTCCCAGCAGCGGGGGCCCATTCCACTGACCAGCACTCGTAGTGACCTTGATCCTCTGGAGCCACGCTGTAAATAAGGAGACCATTTTCGCCTATGAGGTGGAAGCGAGAGGCCTCAGTGAGAACCGAGCCGTTGGATTTCCACATCACCTGGGCTAGGTTGGAGTGTACCAGGCACGGCAGCTCAGCAGAGCTCCCCGGTTTCACTGTGACGCTCTGGTAGTCCTTCAAAGACCGGCCTGACACTACGAGAAAAAAGAGAGAAAATAATGACTTTTGGCCCCGTTAGAGGTTTAGTGTATCCTGCTCAAAACAGATGTCCAGTAGAGGACAATCATACAACAAGGCTGACATCTAAGCTTTTTTATCAGGCCGTATGTGAGCATGTTGCACCCTACCTGAAGGACACTTGTCTGCGTCACCATTCAGGCTCTGGATTAGCCTCCTGAAAAAACAAACAAGCATTATTTTCACAACAATCTAAAATGTGCACTCACTCTGAAATGAAGAAATATCTAGTCTGAGACACTAAAGCAGGTCAAACTGGATTGAGTATGAGTAAAGATGTCTATCGATGGTGTTTTTGCTTTCGTTAACCAGTCTAATAATGCATGAGTGAAGTACCGGTATGTATAAGAAAGACAGAGTGACAGTGATCGAGAGCGAATCTTGTCAGTCTAGCTTGATGGTGACTTACCGAAGTCGCTGGCTGGGAGCATCAAAGATGTTGACACAGGCAGCAGTGCGGGGGTCCCAGGCACAGTACGGGTCTCGAGCCAGGACGCAGTCATCGCAGGACAGATACCTGCCACAGAAGGCTGTGGGTGACTGGACTACACCCGAGTCTGAACCAGCGTACAGGGATCGTGTCTGTGGGAGCCCAAGGTTGTTCACGTAAATATGCCAGAGAAAGAGAGTTAGTAGTTTCAAAGGTCACAAAGATGAGCTTAACTACACGCAAGACAAGCCTACAAATCACTTTAAAAAACAACATTTCTCTCTGCAAAAGCTGCAATGCAGACTCCAGACAACCACAAACACACACTACTGTAAATATAAATGTGCAGTCTCATCTGATTTAGATAACTGCTGGTTTTGCTGGTAAGAGTCATCTTCTGGGTAACTTCTTATTGTGAGCTTTTTCACAGCAGAGTAAGCACTTTAGAAAAAAAAACACGCACACACACTTGCAAGTTTACTCGCTAGGCTGTATAAACTTGAACTGAGTGTATTATACCAACACATAGACACGCTGCCCGTCTGTGTGTATTTGCAAAACACATTTTCTAACTCTTGTGTCGCAGTTGTCTCTTTGTTACTACAGTTGCTAACCGTCACAGTAAAATAACTGACCTCAGAGGACAGCAGCAGGTTCTTGATGGACTCGGACTTCTTCAGGAGCTGAATCTCCTCCACAATATGCACTTCCCCTTCAAACACCACTGACTTGTGCAGGACCCCCTTATCTAAAGATGAGAATAAGTAAGAGATAAGATTACAGTATGGGATGCTGAATGAACAGTACACGCAGCCAATCAAGGCACATGCTGGAAGCTTTTTTCTTAACACAGAGCTATTTAATTGTATATATCAATAAATACTGGATAAAATAAATATCCTAATTTACTTGATAAGGACATCCTTATTTATAACAGTTTCAATCTCAAATTTGTATTAATAAGTGTTAAGTGATGTGTTCTTACCTGTTCCAGTGAAGATGACGTCGTAAATGTTCCCATCAAGTGCACGGACCCTCTCCACGACGATCTGAGTGTAGTTGACGTCTTTGGTGATGAGGCGAGGCCCGTTGCCGATGGGCAGGACGGGATCCTCCAGCAGGGGGTGGTCCTTCACAAACTGAAGGGTCTTGTCTGGCAGGTGGAGGGAGCTGCTAATGTTCTGCTGTCGCATCAGGTTGTTAATACACTGGTGGAGGAAAAAGGCAGGAGATGTTCAATATTTTATTGTTAAGTATGCATTTACACAAAACTGAGCTCAGTCGCAATTATTCCAGCTGTGCTACAGGTACTTACTGCTCCAGGACGAGGAGAAGGGGTGATGCCGTTGTACCGGACCCACTTGGTGTGGGACTGCTCCACTGTGGCCTTCTGCATGTACTTGCCCTTAGAGAAGACCTCCTCCACAGCTGTCAGGTTGTAAGCGCACACTGCTGACAAACCCACATTACCCCTGGGGGATGAGGATGGAGTCCGGAGAAAAGTGGGGGAGGGAATAGAAGTGAATTTAATGACCTGCATTATATTGCAATATCCCACTTTCTTTCCTTTCGTGACCCCAACTGATCCCCTACTCAAGATCTCCAAATCACTGACCACTGGGAGGTGAAGACCCCGTAGATGACCGTGTCCCTCCAGTCTGCCCCCTTCAGGATGAAGACATCATGTACTACGTTGAAAACAAAGTTGAGCTCAGGCATGGAGCACACCAGCTTGGCTTTCAGGAAGGACGTCCATTTCTTCTGCAGAGTGCGCTGCCCCCCGAGGTCACCCTGTGGAAGACGGGTTTATCAGCACATTAGGTGGTGTGGGGAGAGGCAGGGGAGGGAGGTGGGAGAAATTTCCACACAAGACGGGGGAGACATGTCACCCTCACTCTTATTGTTTCAGGTTGATTTTCTTACTTTCCTACCACAATAGTCCAGATAAGATAAGAGAATTGGTGACAAAAATGGCTGATAGACCATTCGCTCAAAGTATTTTGGATTTTGAAACCAAACCTACGCCCTTCAGTAACAGCCGTTAATTCAAGTCTAATAATATAATGAAATTAGCTGCTGTGTCCTGTTTCAGATTATGCCTCTGGCTTTGTCGGGAATATACAAATTGCATCACAGTTTATTACTATTTGATCGTTTCTGGGAGTTCGCAACAGTTTCAGCCATCAGTGGTGATATGGGATGGGAACCTCCAAACGTCAAGACATAACTGTGGAACAGACTTGTGAATATGCCTCTCTTTTTAACACCTTTAAGATCTTCAACTAGGACATTTTGCACAGAGATCCCTTAGCTTTAGAAACAAATAGTTTTGGCCACCAAATGCTTTGTTTGTTATGTGGTTTTGGTGAGATTGAAGAAAACCTTTTCATGTTTTAAAGCCAATTATAAAATGATTCAAGGGCTTCAACTTGTTAGTAAAATGTCCCTTCATTTCTGGTTGTGGTTGAAGGATTCTAAAAAAAACAACAACAAAAAAAAAAACTAAAAAAAAAACTCAGTTATGTTTTAGGAAGGCCACTTTTTTGTGGCAGATTTTATTTGCACACAAATGTTTGCTTGACTAATGTTTCACTCCTGCAACAGTATTTTTGGTGTCTTATAAGACTATCTGGGCTGGGCACTTGGAAGTGACACAATAAATATCATAACTGACTAACTGTAGTTGATTTGTACCATGATATGAGCTCAGGTTAGATCAAGAAAAGGGATAACGGAAATAGGGCTCACGAGGGGTCTACACAGAGAAACACACATACACAGACAACAGGAACATAAGGGCTAAAGAGGGATGCTGCTGGTATGTGCAGATGGTACGTGACGTGTACTGACCTTACAGACGCGCGCCACCCTGGGGATGAGCAGCTTGCCAAAGAATTCATACTCCACTGACACCTCCGTGAAGAAGTAGTAGATTTTATCATCCTCGCCATCTACTCCGTTTCTCCCTTCCCTGATCACGTCGGCAAAAACAAAACTGGGTTCTGCAAGGAAAGCAGAGAGGGGAAAGAGAGAAAGGTATTGGTAAAAGGGAGTATAGGAAAGGAATAAAATTGATCTGCTATTGTGAAAGCCTCTTAGTATTGTATTGGAATATGTTTACTTGTTACATATTGTCCCAACTCACCATTGAGCCATGACGTGGAGTACTCTGTCCTCAGCAGGGACTGGGATGGTGAGTATCTGGAAATAATTGGTTCACTGCCTAAGAAGTTATAAGCTGTCCCCGAGTACAGCTCTCCATCTGATAGAAAAAGCAGGGAATAACACACACACAAAAAAAAGCAATTTATTGTCCAGAGAGTCCATTTTGCCTCCCAAAAAACACAGAGATTATTTGGGATTATTATGCATTTTAGTGCAGGGCTGACAACCAGGAGAGCTCTTTGTGAAATGACATAAAACTGGCCTCCACTCACCAACCATGACAGTAGTAAAGCTTTGCGAGGGGTCAAAGGAGCACTTTCCCCTGCCGTCTTCAGGCCGACCGTCCAACGTGAAGTCAGCGAGGTTCTGAAAGGGGAGTTAGATTAAGATTAAATTTCAGTTAAAAGGTTGCCACGATGATTGGCGAGCTGAAGCACATGTTTATCGGTACGGTGCGCTGTTCCCAGTGAAGGAGGGATTGAGCATTAACCTACCAAGTAGTCACACTGAGGTTGAAAGGCGTGTGTGCCGCAGACATACAGCCGCTCATCGTCCACAACTTGGAGCACTCGAATGTAGTTCAGACAATCTCTCTGAAAAGCAACATTCAACAAATTAAAACACAGATATTTTACTGTAGACTGTTCATTTATAAACACTAGAAAGAGTGATTCACCACATAGGTTATGACAGAAAAACCATTAACACATGAATGACTGAACTAACCTCTTTTGATTTTCCTTTAAGAGTGCACATCATCATGGGGTTTTCTGCAACTGTCCACTGAACCTTAAAATGGTTCAAACAGAAAATCATAATTACAATTTTTTGAATTTAGTATGTTTTTTGTATTTTTTTCCCCTCCCATTGTCACAAATTTTATCCACGTTTTGATACCTTATTGTTTCTGACCGTCACATTCTTCTTGCTGAGCTCAAAGATGGCCTCCCGGGCTCCCACATACAGGGCATCCTTTTTCTCACTCAGCAACAATGTGGAGTAGTTGAAGATCTCGGGCTCCGAAAACTCCATCAGATCTAAATCTGAGCACAAAACCATTTGATCACATTACTTCAGCATCCAAAATTACTTATCATTTTACTTATCAAACACATATTCAACTGTATTAAGAATTTAATTTAAAGCTACTATAATGAATATTTTCATATCAACAATGGATCAAATTACTATGTGTAATGTGAAAGGGGTTGCTTGTAGTAACAAACACACAGGTAACTATAACCCAACTCTCCAGTTCCCCTCAGCTCTACAGAGCGTTTTAACGTCTTTTAGCTCATTGTTTTGGTTTTACAGCCCACGACTGTTATGCTGTGTTGGTTCACTCTAATTAGTTAGTAGCTACTCAGTGGTTAAACCCACTGCACGCTACCCGCTCAGCACCAAACAGCATGCTAGTGAACATGGTGGAGTCAGGAGATGGTGGAGACCAAAACAGAGCTAAAAGGAGAGTAAATATGGGACTTGATAATATGTCTGATATGTCTTGATAATATACCTGATAATATGTCATGATATGTGTTGTGTTTACAGCTGCCCCCAAATGTCCAAAAAAAACCCCAAAAACAGTTAATGCAGGTTTAAAGTTGCACATTGAGTTCATCAGTAGAGTAAGTAAACGAGTAAATATCAACACTGTCAACAAAGGTGACAGATGGAGATGAGATGAGGTCACCAAAACACAACTTTGATAACTGTCGAGGCTGAACCTTCAAACGTAGTTGTTTAAGACACGTTTCTGCCTTTCTAAGTGAGACACGTCAGCATTGTGTTGAGCGTATCTCTCGTTATACTGTGTGCTGTGATTGATGGCAAACCTAGCGGAGAGTTCGTGTCTGGCTGGCTTTGGTTGTGCCAGGTGCAAGTGGGTTCGGGTTGCAGGTGCCTGGGCATAAACACCACAATGATGAAAGCAAACACCCTCACTGACTGACTGAACCGGTGACTGCACCACAGCGAGTGGAGAAACTTGACTTTGTTAAAAGGGTGAGCTGTACTGGTTCCCACAGAGCGACTGAGTTACTGGAGCTATTTCTGTAAACGGCAGCATGCAAACAGAACGTCCGCATGACAAAGTGCTCTAACTTGAGAGCTTGTGGTGAGACTGAGGGGAGTCTCTTGAGATACATACAGGGGAACAGGTGTCAAACCGTCTATTGTGAACCTTGAGTTGAAAAAGAGTTTTGATACATTATAAAGATCTATCTACACAGTATGAAGGCTCAGCTCTCCATGCATTAGTGGAGCAACTGAACTTAACATTAGTGTATCCTGTTTCTTGTTTTAAGATTGTGTAAGCTCATAAATACCAACTCAGACTAACAAGTATGACTTCCTACATTGAGTGCTCAAAGCAAAGTTTCAATTTAAATCAGCAGAGGAGTTTCAAAAGAACAGTTACTAGAAATGGTTTAGACTTCTGAGGATGGAATTTACTGTAAAAAATGATACAGAAGTATAGGGATGTTGCTAAAAACCCTTTAATAATCACTAATATCAAATATTTGATTAGTTGAATTAGTTATCAGACCCCAAATGCATGTCTTTGTTGTATTTTATGTTTTTTATGTATCAATATTAGTAGTAGTATGGCCTAACTTATACATTTATTATTATCAGCAAATGTTTACCTAATGAATTATTAGTTATCAAAACTGCAAACAATTTTTCTGTCAATCATGTAACACCTGATTACATTTATATAATGTATAATAATGTTATACATTAAGCCTTACCTTGGTGTCTCCAGGAGGTTCGAGGCACAGCATGGGGTCCATGGGTGGAGACCTCTAGGAGCAGCCCCAGAAACACCCCCAGCACGCCAAATCCCATATTAGACTCTGATAACTTCGGAACTGTGAAGTTTCCTCTGCAAGACAGAAGTAAAGCAATACACTAAAACCTGATGCACGAAAAAAATAAAATAAAAAAATTTTAAAAGGACGTAGACATGAACGAGTTCCTCACTGGCTGATCTTATCATGCAGCACAGACGCTAAAAGGGGACAGGCATCAAATCCACTTCCCTCATACTGAAAGCTGGCAGGGCTGATTCATCCTCTTTTGTATCGCTTACGAGGTTAGTATAGTACGTCACATGCATTTGAATAAAATCAATGAAAGGATATTTAGGACAGAAACTGCACAATTAAAAAAATCTCTATCAATAAAAGCACATGTGGAATTCATGTTTTCACATGAAAAATACAGATATTTCTCATGTGAAAACATGTAAAAGAATAAAAATTGATTACTATATGGAAAGAAAATGGGATTGCGTAATTTTTTTTGAGCAAAATTTTTTCAGTCAGTTTATCAGCCAGTGAAATATCTTTGGGTTTTGGTCACTTTAAAGAGGACTCTTACAGCTCTGGGAAGTTGTGATGGGAATTTTTCACTGATTTTATGACATTTTATAGGCTAAATGATTAATCAATTAATACAGATAATAATGTGTAGATTAATCAATAGTGAAAACAATTGTTAGTTGCAGCCCTTTGACACTTAGGCATGTCGTTGTGAAATATCAGAAGACCCAGCGTGCCTATATGATGTGAGTTTTTGATAATACATGAAATGTGGACACATCTGTGTGTCAGTTTCTTTTATTTCACTTTAATACATGCTTTATTTGTATGGGTTTTTAAGCAAATGGTGCACATAGTTGTCAGCTGGGCTCTGCAACAGTCACCTATAAATCAGTAACTAATGCTACTCGTGTCCTTTCTCCTTCGTGCTCATGAATCAGTACTCATGTTGTTTAATAAACCACAAAACAAAGGAAGTTAACTCTCGCTCGTGTTCAGAAAAGAACAATGTTCAGACTTTCACACCGATGGACATCTAAAGGCAGTCTTGTAAATGACTGTTTGCTTTTACAAACACACAGCTGACCTGACACTGTGTGTTTAAACTCTATGAACAGTGAAGTTAATGTGGTGCGTCTCGTGACCACTGTATGACACTTCAGTTTACTGTTGGTATGTGTGTTATGCAACAACTTAACTCCTCAGGCTTAAGAAAATCCCCCTTTTATTCAAAACTTGTTATTCTGCGCTGCACTATTGTTGAGCAACTACTAGGTGTATCCATTTGCCTCAGTTGACGATGGCGACAGCGACGATGATGATGATGACAGCATTCCGGGTAGCTATCAGCTCTTATCAGATGCGGGTGTTGTTTTACATTTGCCAATTTGCAGAGCATCGTGATCTCCCAGCCTTTTAACAGCTCTCTCCTGGTGCGTTCACTTCAGGATGTGCCTGATAAGGACTCCATTAGGCTGCTCTATGCCATTTGTGTGAGTGTTTAACTTATCCAGACCCACCTCAGGAGGTTGATGTTGTCATATTCAATAAAACCTGAAGTTGTCATCAATGCCTGGTTTTTGTCTTTGGCACTTTAAAGTGCAAATGACTGCAGATTCTGTACACTGGTAACATAAACAAATTGTTCCCAATTGCTGAGAAGTGATATGATAAATGGTGAACATAGCCTCAATCAATCATGAAATCTTACAAAATAGAAAACAATGTCACAGTTCTCACAATAAAATTTAGGACAATGGTTTTACCCTGAAATGCTGTTTTTTTTTTGGAAGCAATACATCTCAAATATAGAGGATTCAGTTACCATAACTAATGACATTTTTGTGCTTTCAATCATTTTGTTGGGACTAATTTGTCTAAAACAATATCTTCTGTTGAACAAACTGTATTTCATGTTTTAGGTCAGCAGAAAAGCTGCAGTAAAAAGCTCATGCTTTAAAGCTTAAGTAAAATATTAAAATAAATCTCTAAATCTGTTCTCAATCCTGCGTGTAATACACGCCATGTTTGCCAAATTTACTGCAATGCAGGGCACGTGCAAAATAATCGTGGGGTCACTTTTCATGACTGTCAACTAAATTCATTCTGACATGGATGGAAGACTGATTACCTTCTTTCACTCTGTAAATGTTATTACCCTGTAAATATTATTAACACTGAAATGGTATTAACTCAAAGTTACTGACGGACATGATTGAATTGTAAGGCTCAAGTGCTTCCTTTCTCTTGATCCAATCATCAGTGTGGGCGGTGTCAGCACAACTCCAGCTTTGTACCCGGGCTTCTCTCTCATTTAACGCGGATGAAGTTGGCTTTTACAATATTTGGAGATGACCCTAGATTGCTGATGGAGCCCAGTGGAGCCTACATGTGTGTTCACTGAAGGCCAGTGTTGTTGTAAGTAAGAAGCAGGTGGGGGGTGATTGCGTTGCACTTCTCTTCTCAGAGGAAGTAAAGTGATCTGGCACAAAGCAGGTTATTCTAGTTTTCCACCATATGCTCAAAAGAAGCTGAACTACCCGCAGCACACCTCCGCAAAGAAAAAAAAAAAAGGGTGGGCCGGTCACGCGAAGAAGGGGATAAAAGGTTATCGGATGTCTTGTAAGACGAGGATTGAGATAACAAAACTTTTCTCTCACAGCCAGCAGTCTCACCATGTCCCGATAATATGGATTTAATTAGCATTCAAGCTACTGAAAAGAGCTGTGTTCACTAAAAGTTGCAATTAAGCGGCTGAAAAAAGACCTAATGAATATAAATAACATAAAAGATACTATCTTACAAGGAAAACGCAGTGTTTTTAATACTTTAGTAGGTCATTTGTCCTCATTTTAGATTTTATAACCAAAATTACAGAACAAATGATTAAAGGACACAGGACAAATAAATCATTGTCAAGCATTTTTAATGACCTAGTGGCACCATTGTGGCTCATCCCACTTAAATATAGGTTAGTAATCAGTTCCCCACCCGAGGGGGAGATATATCATGTGGCACAGCATGTATAAACAATCAATGAGAGCCACCACAGCTA
>NTHP01000073.1:474873-494916 GCA_003416845.1 Oplegnathus fasciatus | reverse complement strand
CCCCCCACACACACACACACACACACTCATCTGTGCAGTCACCCTTACTGTCCATCTATAAACATCCCGAGTCTCTGACAGGGCTGTCAGTGTGCACCACCACAGGTGGGGGAGGGAAGGAAAATGAGAGGGACAGAGGAAGAGAGAGAAAACAGGGTTTGCTACGAGAGAGGATATTCGAGCGTGCAAATTCATACAGTGGTGGAAGAGAAGGAGGAGAGAGGACAAAGAGAAGAGAAATGAGTAGGAGGAGGATTCTCCTTATGGAAAACAAGAATGGAACCGTTGCATAAAGAAACATGAACATAGGGCTTGAGGGCTTAAGGAACAACATATTTTTCCATCTTGCTTTTGTGTTTTTCCCCAAAGAACAGAGGCCCCCAGTTGGAGGTACCATTCACAGCTGAGAGTTTTACACTTAGAAATGTGTTCTGGGCAAAATAACACGTTTTTCTTATTTGTCAAGTGACATATTTTACATACACCCACATTCTCTCATCGTCTCTCTGTCCTACTTTCATATATGATGCAATACAGTGAAGCCTGACGCAAATCATTTAGAAAGAAAGAAAGAAAAAACAAAAAAACAGCAACAAGGTGGAATTCCTGTTCATTCAAATCCTGGACGGAGGGTGCATGGACTCTGTACTTTTGCACAAAACACATGCACACACATACACACCACAAAGCAGTGTGTTGAAGAGGATTATGCAGGCTTGAATTTCAACAGAAAGAATCCCCGTCTACAAGCACTACGGAGCAAATCTGGCTTTAGAAACTTTCCTCATCCCAGAGCATCCTGGTACAATAGGAGGCTGAACTTAAAATCCTGCAATCGAAACATGTTCATTTTTTGAAGACGTGGGAGCACGTTTGCAGATGGATAATCGGCTCCTGCATCAACAGCAACATCTGCATGGAAAAAAACAGACTCAGCTCTTTTACTAAACAAATGTGATTGGAAAACATCAGAAAATTGTGAATGCAAAGTATTCCACTTGTTTTGGATGTGTCTGCAGGCCAGCGTGCATCTGGGGGAATGTGCGCATCTAAAGGAATGTCCACCGATATCCCGCTATGTGTAAATGTTTGCTCATGAGCGAGCTAGAGGAAAAAAGGGGGGGGTATTTGTGTGTGTGTGTGTGTGTGTGTGTTGGAGAGAAAATAAGTGGCTGTCTTCTTCTGCCTTTGTATGAATCTTAAGTAGTCCCATGTTGAGGGAGGCTTTGTTCGCCGTCACCGTCGGGGGGCACGTCCTCCAACTTCTCCCCTCACTTCCTTTTGGCGTAACATTTATCATTCTTTCCCCGACGCACAATCATCCTACAACATGGACTAGCATCTAGCACACAATACATTACCAACCTCCCCCCGTTTCGCCCCTCTCTCCGGGTTGCTCGGATACCTTTCATCCAATGGGACAGCTTGTCAACAACATCATCACTTACTTAGAAACTCCAAACCTTCACTTGACTTCGCTTTGATTTGGTCCAGCGGAGCCTTATTAAAAAATACTGCTGCATTTTGTTTTTCAAAATAAAAGGTTTCCAAGAACATCTTTTTCTTGTTTTCCCTTTCATGTTGCATCCAAAACACTTTAAAACACTTCCAGGCCTAAACGTCTGGTTCTGTAAAAAAATTGCAATGCATCCTTAAAGGAACGGCTGAAGTGGTGCAACCTTCTAATTTGCAAGAGAAATTCCCCTCTGGGCAAATACAGCATTATCCGGCTCTACTAACCAACTAGATGCACGATATTTTATGCTGACATTATAGTGTGCTGGTGTTAGCCAGGGGAGCTACCCTGAGGCCTGTTTCATAGAAAGGCTGAGTGACTCACCAGACCTACCCCCCTTCTTTTTTTCTCCCTCTCGCTCTCAAAAGGGTCAACAGGTGCATTAGTAATAAGTGGAGAGATGCTGGACTGTGCTTGACTAAGTGCATACAAACACTGACTCACATCAACCTCATTTCATCTACCTTCACTGTATGCATATAAACATCCTCCATCCGTCCTGCACAAGCATCCATGATCGCTACGATTCATCAAAGTATTCTGAAAACAACCTGTTTCTTTCTTTTTGTCACAGGCCGAAACTTTTTTCTTTCTAACTGCCCCTTTCATTTTCTGTAACTCAAGCACATAATAGGCCTGGCCCCGTTTGGCCTTCGCCGTGTTTGCGCCTATCCCTTTCAGCTGACTGGCCTGTACCACTTATTCCGCTTATTATGAACGCTGACAGCAGATTATTTTGCTTACTGCACCCAAATTCTCCGTCCTCTATAGATAAAATCCAACAAACACCGGGCTGAGAGACAAAGGCAAAGTTGACAAAAGAGACAAAAAGAGAAAAGAGATAGGGGAGCATAGGGAACGGGTCTGAAATGAAAAGGGGGGAGGGAAAAGATGAAGAAGGAACCACAAAAAAGAAGAAAGGGGAAGAATATAGAGAACGAGCAAAGGAAGAGGTAGCACGGCAAAGGCTCAAAACCCTTTAAATGACTGTGTTTTGTCAGGGAAATAAAGAGCAGCTAACAGCAGCAGCAACATACCAGCACAGTGAACGAGAATGCAAATCAGCCCTGATGCAAATGTCATACGTCTTCAGGGGCAAAACAGACTGTCTTTATACCAACCCCCCTAGCACAACACACTTCTCTCTCTGTGCAATCAGGACCCCCTACTCCCCTCCAGTTCTGCACTCACACAAACACTTCCAGGAGACAATCTTGTGCAGAGCGAGAGAAGTGTAATCGCAAAAAGAGACAACATCATCTTCTTACTTCACACTGAACAAAAGGCCAGAGTACAGTAGGTTCTTCACACAAATGCACACAAACACACTTTGGGGAAGAAAAAAAAAAAAAAAGATAAACCACTTACTTGTCTGTCATGGCGTCGGCGAGCGAATACTGATTCATTAAAACTGCTTTTCACTTGTCTTCACACAGTTGGAAACGGTTGATGGGAGAGGCCCAGCGCAAATGTCACAACACCAGTCTACAAGAGAGGGAAGGGAAAAAGAAACGTTAGTTTAGAGTAAATCATTCAGTCACGCCTACTTGTTTTAGCTCATTTTATTCAACCCACAGTATAAAACCCAAAGACATTCAGTTCACTATTATAAATGACAAAGGAAAAACATCAAATCCTCGCACCTGAGAAGCACAAACCAGGGAATGTTTGGCATTTTTGCCTGAAATATGAATAAAACTCACAACTTATGACTGTGTGAAACACTCCTACCTACTAATATATAAAGCAGGTTGATAATTACTGTGCGACATAATGTGCCCCATATCATTAAACAGGATTTGTGGTGATTTAAGTATTTTTTTATCATGGATTATGCACATTACTTTGTTCTATATGTATGTGGGTCAAGTAGCTAAGAGATTCAATGCTCTCTGATGAGAAACAAATACTTTATAAAACAAATGTCTGAGCAAATCACTTCTATTGTGATGGCTGCTGCCCGTCTGTAGAAATCAAAGAGGACAAAAAAATAAAAAATCCATCGTCCAGGCTGGGACTACTAGAGCTAACTTTGCTGTCATGCTTCACTTGCTCACAATTAGCCTAGCAAGGCCTGGTCTCTTCAACTTTCTGGGGGATACTGTTACCATAGTGACCAAGGCAGCCAACCAGCCAGCTAGCCAGCATAAATAGAGAGCACCAAGAAAATCCTCCGGGTAGCGAGCAGACAGTATGAATCCACAGAGGAAGAATGCATTGTGTGACGAAGGAGCAATGATGACAATTTTGGATCAGAGCAGCTGCAGCATCAAGTCTGCATTAAAAAAAAAAACCATCATCAAGAGGGTGTAACAAATGCCATAATTAAAAAGAAATATATAACACACCTCTGCTAATGATGCATATTTGGGAATGCATATAAATAAGCAGATGTTCTCTGCCAGCATTCTGATTTTTAAATTTTAATGAGGTGATGAGAGGAGACACATCCTGTGTCCTGCTGCCTGATGAGCAATCTACAAAACCTGACATTAGCTCTTCAGCTTATCTGCCTCTAAAAGATTACGATAGCAGCACATTAGATTCATAGATTATACCCGGTTATGTGTTAACACACTGGAATAACACGGATTCTGACCTGCCAGAATGGGATTTGGGTTCCATAAGCAGATGAAAGGTTAGACACATAATAGACCTGAAGCAGAAAAGGAAAGCTCTTAAATCATATGTTTTACCTCAATAACCTGTCTATTTCAGTTAATAATCCAAGACTGATTAACCAAAGAGGGCTTAGTGGTTTTATCAGCTACAACTGGAGGGAGACAGAGGAGTGAAGGCGCAACCCCACCCAATCCTATCAGCCCCAAACCCAGACAGACAGCCACCAGCCTCGAAGCCAGCCAGCGACAGCCTGTCTGTGTGGGGACCATGGCTCAGCAGGCTGATGTGCCTCCTTTTCCCCCGATTTCCTCTCACCTTTTCCACACCACATCACCCCTGAATTCTGAACTCCGTGTCCGCAAGACCTTCTCTCTTTTCTGATGCTCCAGGATTTGTTTACCTATCAGTCTGTCTCTTTCATTTTCCTGTCTAACAACAGCTCATTAAGCTTTTGTCCATGCGTCTGCCTTCAGTGCCTTAAGCAGGCATTCGCTAATCAATTTAGCTCCATTTCCTCTGGTCTCAAAAAGAAGAAAATCTCAGACATCTTATCTTCAGGGAAATATGAACAAATGGGGATGATGGTGCAAGGTTATCTGCCAAATTTTATTTTCAATTCTTTGTTGAGTTAAAAAAAGAGGCAACTGTACACCAGGATGTTATGGATGAAATGTCACAGCCTCTCTCTTGAGAAGCGCAATAAGTCCATTTCCAAATTACATTTCTTTACATTACTGAATTGGTGAAATATGCACAATGTAGCAATCCACCCAAGCATGAGAGCCTTATATGAAAAATGTCCCATGCTCGCTGCTGTGATGATGCATGTGGTGTTTTCTCACAAAGCGAGGAGTCTCTTACCCAAAACCCCAAATTAAACCTCCTGCCTTCTCACGCAGACAATGATGCAGTGCCTGGATGCTGGCGTTCAACACAACACTGAACGCAGTGAACAATGAAGAGCAGTCAAACTGTGTTGCAAGAAGTTTGCAGCTGGTGGTTTTNNAAAAAAAAAAAAAGGTCACGTCAATCACAGAGCAGTTTCTACCGGTGCACCTGAGCCCAACGCTCACAAACAATAAGACCAAGCACCTTTTTCCGAGAGCAACTTGTGACATGGTACAGGAAAATCTGAAACGTCCGAGCTGGAAGGGCGATGAAGTCCTGACAATAACCAGCCAGAGGAAGACAAACTCTTTGCACATCTAAAACTGGGAAGAACACTGTGCAAATTTATTGATCTTGTACGACACACTACGCAGTCAGAACCTGCGACCTTTATGCTCACACTGTTCTGATCAATGACCAGCCACAGTGTGGCTGATCACACTTAACGTAAGCAAGAAACCCCCAGCTGGTTATGTCTAGTGACAATTCCAATAAAGTTTATTAAAACAAGATGGCTGCATCCTCAATGTTGACAAAAAGAGACAAAGGCAGCGTTACTTTGTGAATTACTATCATGAGAAATGTAGAGCCACAGATGGCTGGAAGATGCAGACAATGTGGTGTGTTCAGCAGCGAAGTTCAGTTTTATATCGCAGCAGTCTCGAGACTACAGTTTTAGCCACAACATTTGAAATACTACTCCAGAAATATTCAGTCAAGCTCACTGCAGTTTGGACAGACAGCAGCCATGAGGGAAATCTGGCCATGGAGCTGCTCAAACCGAAAGACAGCTGCCCAAAATTTCTGATATGCCAGAAATACATTCAATCATCTGCGAGCCAGCACATTGAGGCAATTTATCAGGCGTCATGACCCTCCTCATACCGCACTTCAAACGACAACTGATCAGAAAAGATTCAGCCAAATCCGTACCGCGTCCTGACCTGTCCGATTTTACTGTAAACAAAACAGTAGACAACAGTGAAAATAATAAAAATACTGCCCTTTCTCTTCTTTAAACATTTCAAATCTTAGCTCCTACAGCTAAAGTGAAGCAAAAAGCAGCTAATCTAAGTGAACTGTGTAGGTATTTCCTCAAATAAGGCACAGCAAGAGTCCCACTCACTGCATCATGAAAACACTGAATTATTTACCTCCAAGATGAGATTTGGGTAAAAATAGCATGCACTGCACTGGAAACTCTCTCCGCCGCACACAGTAAACATAAACACATATCTGATTGCTACGGCAGAGGAAAAAGGTGTTGACATTGTGAGGTGCCAGCAGTCAGCGCGCTCCACACAAGCTGTTTGCGACGGGATTCTTACCATAATCTGAGTGGGAAGATCCTGCAGAGAGAAGAACGCTGGGAGAGAGAGAGAGAGAGAGAGGCTTCTTCTTCCACCCTCGGCTCAGTCACACTGTTATTACCGGGAAAGTGACCGCTGGTTTGCATGACAGATGCAAAAAAAAATAGAATATGATCATCCAGCACGACTAGTCTGTCACCTCCTCCCTCCCTGCTCCTTGGCCATGCTCCTTCTCACTCACACTCCCTCCTTTGGGCTCCCTCTGCCTCTCTCTCCCTCTCTCTCTCTCTTGCACAATAAACACTACNAAAAAAAAAAAAAGAGCACAAGAGGCTGCAAAGGTGGAGAGATAGTGCTTGCATTAATGGCCTGTTTCACTTTAACGCTTGTCAGTGGCGGACTCCGTCTCCATCTGAGTGTGCAACAAAACGGGCAGGACTGCCTTCCCCCTGTCACAGCAGTCAAACGCCACTCGCCAGTGGAGAGCGACAGCGCAGAGATCGCGCCTCTGGAAAGCGTCAATGCACACAATTGCTGAGGAGGGGGGAGGGGGAATTTGGGGTGGTGGGTGAGGGGAGAGAAGAGGGGGGGAGGGGGCTGAGGTTAGGGTAGTGTGTATGGGCGTGACACCCTCACACAGATAACAACACCCCTGCAAAAAAAAAAGAAGAGAGGAAATTCGTTACTTACCCCTGACGTCCAGGTCGACGACGGGAGAGAGTCGTGTGTATTTAGCCCTGTGTGATGCAGTTGCCAGGTTATTAGGTACACCTAGCTAGTCTAATACAACAATCCGGCAATAAATCCTACATTCATGAAGTTTAGAATGTTCCGTTTTTGTTGAAACTTTCAGAGAGGTGTATAAATAACTTTATGGTTATTTTGGAGGCTGCAGTTTGAGGTGCTGTTACATTATGCTGCATCATACTGATGTGTTTCTAATATTATGTTCACCCCATTTATATCAATGAGGGTAGACACCTCTCTGTATAACACTGACTCAACACCTTACTAAAAGAGTTTCAACAAAACCTGAACATAAAAACCTTCATGAAGGTAGGGTTTATTTCATGGCTGTTACATTAGACTGCATTAGTTTTACCTACCTGTACCCATAAACTGGTAACAGACACACACAAACACACATACGCAGGTTAACTGTAAAGACAGTTTGTATCCTCAGGCAATAGATCCTTGATGTCGGGGCCCATTTCTCACTATGCAAACACTAAACAAATCATACAGTGAGCGACAACAAGCCGATAAAAGGGAAACTGATTAAAATCTAAAAAGTTTCTGTCATGCAACATCTTCCCTATGCAAAGCTATCACCTGTAAACAAACGCTACTGAGCGTTTAACCCCTGACAAAGCACAAAGACAGAGGAGCACCTTTCTCCATTCAGCTGCGCCGCACAGCAATGTCCTCCACAGTAACAGAATGTACTGTATGTAGGCGAGCTCCACACTCCATTCCCTTCCAGCTGCCTGCTCTCAGCAGCACAACGCTGGGAAGCCTTTCAAAACATCAAGTAAGCTGTCAATAGCACTGCAGCAGCGCATCATTACGCTTCCTGCACTCTGAGCAAAATCATTCACAGCTATGGGTGCAGCATCTTTGCAATCTTCACGGATTTCCTGCACAGCTTTCATTCATTTTTTTCAAACAAATAAACGACTACTAATACTATAACTACCATTGGCCATTGAAAAGAATTAAAGCCATTGAGTCTTGCAGGGTGTGGGCTGTTCCTCTCCTTTATTGTCACTGAGAAAAAACAGGAAACCAAGCTTAAGGTCCAGTGTTTACCTTTGTATCAGCTGATTTGAAACCACAATTCAATCATGAGAGAATTTTGCAGAGACATCTCTGGAATGCAGCAATGCATTATGCACATCCAGTAACACACACAAGCACATAAAAGTGCCTACACATGCCACTGTCTGCTGCTGATACGGAGCCAGATGCTGCTCCCGTTGCCAATAGGAAATTATTCCAGCCTGAGGGTGTTGGGGTACTAGGGTGTGGCAGGGGAGGTTTGTGTTTCAAAAGGAGGTGGGGGTTGCCCCAGATGTCTGCTCCAGAGCCAGCGCAGCACACCTCAACATCAGAGCACCACAGACTGGCCCCTGACCTCTACCCTTTTAACTCCTGCAGGACCAAAACAATGAGGCTGCTGCAAGTCGTACATCAAACTCGCCCACCTTGTTTCCTAAAAGCACGACATCCAATCGGCGCGTACGAAAGGTCACTACTGTTGTCACGTCGTCTTTCAGCATGCAGTGCGTAGGATTTTGAATTAAAGTAAGACGAGTCTCGTTTGCCAGGAGATTCCTGATGATTCGATTGCTAATGAGCAGGAGGGAACAATGAGGAGTGGTGTGTGTCTGTGTCAGAGACGTAGCACCTTTCACAGTGACCTCCACAGCAGGAGGTGGAGCGCTGCAGCCCAAACCATTTACAGGTATTCCAGCCTTTTCTACCAGAGGAGCTGGCTGACGACCAAACCCAGCAGAGGGGACGAGAAGAAAGGCTCATGAATGGTCACCCTCAAATCCATTAAGAGGTTATTCAATTACCTGACAGTCGCTCGCTGCAGGCATGTGAAGGAACGTGACGTATCTTAAAAAAAAAAACGAGGTCTCCTTTGAGGTGGCCGAATAATTGCATTTGAAGAGTGACACACAAACGCAGCCTGTGTGCTTAATGCGAGCTCCTATATGCAACACTGGATACGCTCCAGTACGAACCAATTTCCAGCTTTTTACAAGAGAGAAATCTGACAAACAGCCAGGGCTTGTTCTGAAACCCAAACAAGGAATCCAAGTAAATAACCCCTGACATCCAAAACAAGTGCCATTTCTGCACAAAGTTCAAGTTTAAAACAAAGTGCTCTTTCAGCCACACAGTTCCTGACTGAATTCCCATTTCCCACCCATTCTAAATTGATTATTGATTTTAAAAAAAAGAAAGGACTCAGACCGGTTTGCGTGCTTAGGTGTGGTTATCATTAACAAGCGAGAGCGCTCTGTGTAATTTTGTTTAGCACATGTGAATCCTGTGCTTCCAATGAATGTGGGAAAAAAAGACAAAGAGCAACTTAAAAGATAGTTTCCCCACTGATAGAATTTAAACAAATCAAATACAGACACACATGTGGTAAAAATAGACTCGTTAGCTTTCCTAAAATGGGAAGTCCTGTGAAAGCTACATGTGCGCAAAGATTTCCTCCCATAAAAAGCAGGTAAAGGAATGTAAAATGCACAAACAGCACACAATGGATTGATGTCAAATTAAAAAACAAACAAATCAAGACTGCAGTTTATCTTCAAAACAATGCACTGGATGAAAAAAATTGTTATATTCTTTCACATACCAATCTATTTTCACACATAACAGTAAATCTACCACATTTAACCTTCTTTCCAATTCCAAAACCTGCAAGAAGCAACCTTACAACAAACACAACCTGTAGCCTGAGGGAAAGTCAGAGTGACAGACAGAAATGCCTGAGCCGCTCAGCGGCACGCAGCCACTGGTTTAATGATTTGTCTGCTGCTGGTGAATGATCACACAGCAATATCCTGTTCTGGCTAGTTCTCTGGGCCCCCCTGAGGGTCTGGCTGACATGATTCTGGCTTACCCCAGTGCCACCGAAGCGCCAGCCAGCCTATCATATTGACAAGATCCGGGCGGCTGCCCCCATGCCTCGTATGACCCAGCCAAGGACCTGTGGAATCGAACCCGATGAGGCAGAAGAATTACTTATTGAGGCCGCGAGGGAAGGGATGTCACAGCCCAGGCATTTTTGGTGAAGCGCTGAGCGGAGAGGAGGGAGAGGTGGGGAGGGTAATGTCACTAACGAAGCTGTGGAAAACAGATTTGGAAAACACAACAGCTGTATTTAGGGACAAACTAAATAGCTGGCATGTTCCAAAATGCCACAGCACTTATGTAATGTAAACTAAGCCTGTATATAATGTGAGGGGCGTTTCTTTACTCGTAAGTGAAGAGCATTTATTCATTCATGCAGTTCTTATGAGCCTATTTGAAATGTTAAAGAGCATGTGGGAAAGACAACGCTGCAATTTCAAATTCTTCTGTTTTTGCAGGGAAAGATTATTTTCATTATTTTAATCCATTTATAGATTATTTTCTTGATAAATCATGATTTGTTTTGCCTATAAAAACATAAAATAGCAAAACATGGCCATCACAACTTCCTGGAGCCAAAGGCGTTGTCCTCAAATACCTTTTTTTTTGTCCAAAACCCCAAAATATTCTGTTTACTACAATGTAAGACAAGGAAAAACAGTGAATCCTCACATTTGAGAAGCTGGAACAAACCAAACGTTTGGCATTTTAGCTTAAAAACAGCCTACTTAAACAATTAATCGATTTAGAGTTGAAAGGATTATTCAGGTCACCAGAGTTGGCGACTGATTTGATAACGGATCAAATCTGCCAAACATTTGACGGCTCCAGCTTCTCGGATGATCTCCAATGTGAGAATCAGCGTGAATCTCTTTGGGTTTTGAACTGCGGGTCAGACAAAACAACACATCCAAAGTCGTCAATTTGGACATTTTTCACTACTTTGTGTTATTTTATAGACAAAACAATCAAGAAAATAATTGGCAGATTAATCAATAATAGAAATAATCATTAGTTTCAGCCCTAAATCAAACTTTTAGCTAAAAATGACTGAAACGATGAATCGATGTGGAGCTGAAACAATCAGTCGATTAATCAATGGACAGAAAATTATCATTCATACTCATTTCTGAGGAAAGATGCACTGGTTCCAGCTTCTCAAATCTCAAAGCTTCTTTGATAGTAAATTGAATATCTTTGGGTTTTGAACTGTTAATAAGCAATATGAAGGCGTCACCTCGAGGCTTTAGAAAACTGTGATGGGCGTTTTTCTCGATTTTATTACATTTTATACACCTAACGCTTCATTGACTGAGAAATGGTACAAAGAATTGTTAGTTGTAGTCCAGGTTCAGTTCACTATATGCTGGAATATAAGTAAAAGCGGCAAATCCTCACATTTGAGAAGCTGGAATCATCCAACATCTGGCATTTTTGCTTGAAAAATGACTATCGACTATGAAAAGCTGTGCAGATTAATTTCTGTCCATCAGCTAATTAATTAATTGTTTCAGCTCTAATACGAAGCCATGCACAGAAGAATTGGGGCTCGTGAGGGCATCTTTCTCTCCCGCCAGTCTGTGCTTGATTTCAGGGTTGCAGAAGGCCAAGGGAAGGGACAGGGTGATGATGGTGTGGTTTGAATTATACTGCAGAGAGCCAAGAGGGTCAAACAGAGACACAGAGACTTCAGTTAGCCGGGCCAGAGGGCAGACGGTGAGACAGAAAGCAGCTCCATAACTTCTTCTTATTACTCCCTCCAGTCCACACCAACTAAGACTAGACATGCATGCAGGTGAAAGGTTTATGAGCATCCACTGATGAGCCCCAGCTGCACTGGACTGCCCTCCTGTCTTGGCACAAGATGCCCTCCAGGCTGATGAACTACACAAAAAAACACATCTAGAGAGGCAGAACCGCGCATGCTGCAGGTTTACTTCGTTTGATGCTCCAACCAGTCTCCACATAAACTGCGGATATGTGCTTCAGTGCTGTCAGTAAGAGGCTTTTGTTGTTGCAGTGAAAGAGCACCCTTGATTTATGCATGGCAAGGGTAGAAAACCCCTGAGTGACCTCTGGGTGCCAGAATGGCATTTTGAAAGTGCAAGGGAAGTTTAATCTTTAAAAAGATTAGTGTGAGCACGGCAGGAGGACGCGTAATATTATATTCACCAGTTAGTTTGCGCTTCAAGGACGGTGACAGGAACTGCGTGGACTCCGGGCGCAACAAGCCGTCCGCTAACATCTTATTATTTTGCGCAGTTTGGCTTTAAAACGCCGCGGGGAAGTAATCTAAAACTTTTACGCAGCGTAAAAACGCGGAAAAGCTTTTTAGAAAAAGATGATAACGCCGTCTTTCCCATCTTTTGTGTCTCAGTGGGGGTTTCAGCTACAGAGCAACAAGTGCAGCTGAGCTTCAAGTCCGCGACAGCACGCATGAATACGACCAGGCTGAAGTAACTATTTGAGGCAGAAAACGTTACTTTCATCCGCTTTGCTCTGATTAAACTCTGCGCCGAAGTGTAACCGTGTGGTGCGACTCACCGTGGGGGGACTTCTCCTCTTCGTCCCGGTGTGTGTGCGGAGGTGCGTGTCGGTGCAGCAGCAGCGTGACAAAGTTTGGTGGGTCGCTCTCTCTCAGCTCAGCATGGCGGCCGACTGGATTCAAACCTCTCCGGGCTGTGATATCAACAGACAGGGGGAGGGAGCAGGGAGCAGGGGGAGGAGGAGGAGGAGGTGGTGAAAGACCCAGTGGTGGAAGAAGGACTCGTTTACTTCAGTAAAAGTACCAATACTACAGTGTAAAAATACTCTGTTACAAGTAAAAGTAGGCTACTGCATTTTACTGATGTAAAAGTACTCATAATGCAGAATGGGCCGTGTCAGAATAATATTGGCTATTGTATTATATTATTAGATTATTGATGCATTCATGTGTTCATCATTTTAATGTTGCAGCTGGTAAAGGCGGAGATGAATTTAATTATTTTATATACTGCAGGGTAGCTTGTGAATTTCTCCCCCCTGGATCAATTAAGTCTTATTTGAATCAATAATATTACATCATAATTTATTAGTTGATTATATTTTGTATTGTTAATCAGAATCTGCAAAGTAAGTGAAGTAATCGAATAAGTGTAGTTGAGTAAAAAGTACTATATTTGCCTCTGAGATGTAATGGAGTAGAAGTAGTCTATAAAGTAGCAGAAAATGAAAATACTCAAGTAAAGTACAAGTACCTCAAAATTGCTTAAATTTAAATACAGTACTTGAGTAAATGTACTTAGTTACTCCCCACCACTGGAAATACTTCAGAAAGTTCACAGGCAGCTTCAACCTGGTTTTTTCTTTTCTACTCCCATTATAGGGTGGAAAGTAACTAAGTTACTCTACTGAAGTACATTTGTGAGGTACTTGTACTTTACTTAAGTAATCCATTTTATACTACTTTAATGATACTTCTACTCCTCTACATTTCAGAGGTAAATGCTGCACTATATGGTTACTTTGCAGATTCAGATTATTAAACTAATTATAATCAACAAATGAATTATGATGTATTATTATAGATGAAGCTACCCAGCAGTATGTAAAGTAATTAAAACCCAGCACATTAATGCATCAATACTTATAATCAAATAATATGTTATGTTTTAGAAATACTGAGGACGTGAGTCCAAATTCCCCCCTGCTCCATACTCTGCTAAACTTCTCTGCGTTTAAAAAAAACTATTTCACATTTTATTTTTCACGTAACTGTTCAATTATATTTTTATCTGCTTATATTACTGTCTAAGTGTTTTTTCACTCCCTTCTCTACACTAAAAACTGTCACGTTTTAAGTGAGTTTAGTTTAACAAAATATCAGATCAGCCTTAAACAACACATGTGGTCATTATAAAGTTAACTCCCTGTCATGTCATCAAACCCCACACATTTCCAGAAACATGAGCGAGGACGTGACCTCAGTGTCCTCTGTGGTGGCTCGCTTCAGCCCCGGTGAAGAATCAGTTACCTTAAACCTTGGCTGTGGGGACTCTGTAGGTGGGGCCAGTGGGTTTAAAAGGTCACTGTTGGAGGTCAGAGTTTATGCAACATTTTCCTAAAGCAGAAGTGAATCAAAAACACAGTGGAGGAAAGACAGGCTGACCCTTGTCTCATTGTGCAGGGCAGAGGAGGAGGGAGAGGGGCTTTCCGTGGCACTGCAGGCCGAATACAATACCATCTTTGAGTGAAAGACAGATTGCTGCTGGTGGAAGATAGAACGGCGTCGCAGTCTACCTCTGTGACTGCTTTGTGGGTTAGTGCATAACAAATTTACCTGCCCAGTTGAGCTGGGATAAGCCTATAATGCCCTTTTTACTTCAACAAGGAAGAATTAGAACGTATTCTTAAATATGCCAATAATCCCAGGCATCATCAACTATACTACAAATTGTTTATTTTCATATCAGCCCCTGGTGATTTGAGAGCTTAGAGTTGAAGGCTGGCTGGAGTTAAAAGGGGACAGTTAAGTGCTGCCTGAAATGAATACGAAAAGCAGCTGGGTTTATCTTCACTCACTCTGTGACATGTGCTGCTAAGAGAAAACAGGTGACTGAGGAATGTGTGCTGAAACCCAAACGTAATACTGGAGCTCAAATGATTTGTTGCCACTTAGGCAGATCTGCATTTTTAAAGATATATTTTATGTAAATAAATGCCTCTGTAGGTCTTTCTAGTCTTGTCTGTCCCCCTTTTCTTATTTCCTCTCTTTCATGGAAGCACAAACTCTACTTGTTGGTGGTTAATTTACAGTCACTCTGCATAAGAATGACATTTTAATGCTTAAATTGTTAAAAAAGAGACACACACAGGGACACAAAGACACCACACACTTAAGCTTATTTGAATGCTGCTGTAGATAATAATATCAGATAAAATGTAAATGTAACAGAGAGTCCGAGACACATGCACACGCACAATAAAGGAGAAAATAGTAGAGTTAGGTGTAGATTTCCAGTGTAAGTATATGATCTTCATGCCTGAGCTCTTCAGACACACCAGTTGGATATATTTAGAGTCCCTAGCTGGTGTATCCATGCTACAAGGCAGACCACAATTATTCACAACACTGGAAGGGCCAGCGCTGGTCTGAGATCAGAGAAGAGGAGAGTGCATGTGTGTCCACACCGCAAGAGTCAGAGGTCAGGGCCACCCATATCAGAAGTATAAGCAGTAAACACAGTTTTAAATGGAAAATGATCCCCTGTATGACTTTTTATGATTGATATTAAAAAGAAATAGTCATAATATACTAAATATGTATTTCTTACCGGGTAAGGGCAGCCATAAACAGAGGTTAAAAGGGAGAGACCTAAAAATGGTTTGATGTTGTTCAATATTCACAGAAATGTCTTCCCTGTTTCCCACTATTGCAGAAATGAAACAGTGATATCGCAACAAGCTACAAGAAAAGGAATTTGCTCAGGAATTACTTTTAGTGTTGTTTTATCATTTTTTCAGCCTGCTAAGACTGTTGTTGATCTTAAATCTGAATAGAAATAGTTCCTGTGATACATTCATACCAAACATGTTCACAAACATACAGAAGTGGAAAAAGGCAGGAGTTTGGTGTGCCTTGTGTCTGTGTTGTGGTCTCTACCTGGCCTCTCCTCTTTGAAGCTTCCTCCTGGTTGAGTACCAGTGTATATAACACCAGTGTAATACATAAACTCTGGTCAGTTTTCTATGACTTCAGGAAATAACATTATTATTTTACATTACAGGTTGACAAACACCAGTGTGGCAAAGCAGTACCATCTAGTGGCAAACATTGAACATGACACTTTTAATTTTTAATGAACCATTGCGCTCCGCGTGCCCACGGCTATATCTTGCGCGTGCACACATCCTACAGATGTCCCTATTTCAGTTAATAAATAGCGTCTGTGCTTCGATAGCATGTCTTTAAATAGCTCCATCGGATACCATGGAGGTGTTATATTTGTGAGATTGTGCCAGAGGGGACACATGTTGTTTTCACCGGAAATCCCGCCTCACATTTCCCACAGATCAACTAACTGCGCCCCCTGGTGGGCAATCACAGCTTCATTTTTACACTTGTGCACATTATTCTGCATAATGTTTGCGAATCTGCTGTGATGTAATGGGCTTCGAGTCCCATCAGGGTGGTTTTAAAATAGCCCATAAAATCAATATGAGGACTTCTGCTGCAACAGAGCTGAGCCACAGCAGCACAACTGTAAATGGAATCTGGCTGCAAGTTACGATAAAGTGAAGCTGTATTGAGTTACCTGAGATGTACATATAAAATAGTTTGCACAGGGACAAAGAGGTGGGGACTAAATGATTCAGGTGTGACTCTTGGCTCTTTGACTGCTCAGATGATTTGTATTATCTAAAAGAAAGAAAAGAAAATACAAAACACATGTAGTGCATCTGATATAAAGTACTCATTTCACGTCAGTATGGTTTTAATTATTTTGTGTCACTTTTTAAAGAATGGACAAACACATTTGTTTTAAGTTATAAAACCACAACAGTTCCAAACTTCCAAAGTGTAACATAGCCGACATTAGTTTGTCAATGCAAGATCAGTGCATGAATACAATAAAGGTAATATGTGCAGGTCAAGAGCAGCAGTGATACAATGGCGTCTTTGCACATCACCTCCAGCCAGCTCACGTGTCCAAACTGAGCTGAAGTCTGAATTATTTTTGTGTTTTACAAAATGGTATAAAAAGGGATTACTAAGTGCTGCATTAATACAGAACATTTATACATTATAAATGTCTTCTGTCTCAGTTCAATTCAGTTATGAGCTAAGGATGTCATTTTATATGGACATGAGTGCTCATAACTCAAACTTAACTGAGCAACAGGTCAAGCTTGTTTTTGTTCTGTGTAATTTGGCAGATTAACAATCTATAACTTCCAACTGTGTTGTGTACATTCACACTGGTCAAAGGACTAACAGTATCTTGTTTTGAAATACATGTTATATTGTCTGTAAATAAATGATGACACATACATATATAAAAATAAAATATACTGTGGCAGGCAGGTGTACAGTATTGATAAAATAAATAAACTGTAACGTAGACAGGTTGTGCAGTAATGTAGTAAATGTATGTGTGTAATTAGAACTGGTAAGAACAGGATGTAGACAGGTACTGCACAGAATCTGAATCTGAATCAGGTTTATTGCGAAGTGGGTTTTCACATACAAGGAATTTGCCTTAGTGTTTTGGTGCATAACAATAAACACAGTCTGTAGAAAATATAAAAAAGATAAAAAGCAAGTAGCTGTAAGTCAACAAGGATCAATAGAAAATAGAAAATTTACAGTAAAATTTTCAATATAATCAGTCAATATAACTGTTTTTCTTTTTAAATGAAAGTGCAGTTTTGTGCAGGAATGTGCAAAATATTGACCAGGGAACGTGCAAAGTTCACAGTATTAAGTATAAAGAATATGTGCAATGTGCAAGATAGTAATACAAAAGATTACTAATACATATACTGTAGGCCTATATCTATATACAGTATATGTAAGAGATGTTGCAACCCTGTGTTGTAAAAAGACAAATAAAGGAGCCTTGATATGATTGTGTGAAAAATCTAATTTCTGTATGTCTAACCAGCACATGGCTCTATCGGCTTCATGGCTTTAGCAGTAAAGTAGAAACCATGGGTGTATTATACCCAAAGCCCCATCTGCGGGGCGGGCAAAGAGCTCGTGAACCAACCACTCTCCCCGTTACCGTCACGTGCCTCAAGTAGACCAATAGCGAGCCGCAGATTAACCAGTTTGCCGCACCCAAGTGGGATGATGGTGGATGGGCGGAGCGACGCAGGGACGACGAGCGCAGAGAGATAAACCCACTCTGAAATCACCAGGGTCGGGGATAAAAATAGTGAAACCCGCCGTCCCGCTTTCACCGAGCACTGTTTATATTTCATCACTTCATCAAAGAGAGGGTAAGCTCCAAAATCATTAATACATTTTACATTTCTGCTGCCGTGTTTGTCCGCTACAACACGACCCATGTGTGTTATTAATGTTTGCTCCGTAGTGTTTCAATGTGGCGAGCTCTCTCACTGTTTTGCTAATATGTTGCCTTCGCTCGGTGGAGTCTGCAGAGAGGTGGCGGTGCGCGCTTTCATGCTGCGAAAACGACTATTTCTGCGTTTTGGTGCGATTAAAATGAATTCCGCCGCCGCTCAGACGGTTTCCTGTGTTGGACAACAACAGCCCAGGGCCACACACTTCTGTGCCCGGTGTCGTTAGCGTGCTGCCCGAGCAGGCCTGTGGTTGCATTATTTTGCATTTCACACGCGCATAGTTACTGGTAGCTGTGGACTCTCGTGCTGCCCAGGTCAATTTACGTTTCCTCGTGTAGTGTTTCTGCACCGGGTCTGTTTCAAGTCTGGGCGTGTTGTGAAGCAAACTGGGCTGTGTTCCGTTGTGTGGTGATGGAGCAGTTTCCTGATGGTCAGATGGCTCCATGTCCTGCATGATAACATGAAATCAGTTTGTTTATTGAAACCACATCACTTCTCACTCTGTCTTTTCATGATATAAGAAGAAAAAACACGCAATACTGCAGCATATAGCCTACTTTATTAATAGCAATGGGAAACTGTGTTGTTACAGTAGCCAAGTCATATCACTTATTAGTGAAATGCATTGAACAAGGCATGTTATAGAAACCAAATATTATAAATACAGATGGAGGTAAACATTTGATCCATACTCTTAACTGTAAATGTAGAATATACAACCATAGTGCATGGTAATACCCTGTACATTAGTAGTGCAAAAAATATATTAATAAAACTATATCATGATATTGATGACAGTGGATCGAGTCAAAACTTCATTCATCAGGTGAAAAAATCAAAATATTTGCTGCTTCAAGCTTCTCAGATGTGAGAATTTGCTGCTTTTCTCTGTTTTATATAATTGTAAATTGACTATCTATTTATTATCTAGTTTGACATGTCACCTTGGACTCTGGGAACTTGTGAAGACTGTTTTTCACTATTTTCTGACATTTTCTAGACTTCAAGGTTAATAAAGTAATTGAAGAAATAACTGATAAGTAATGAAAATAACTAATATGAGTGTCAGTAGGAGGATTGAGAGCTTGCTTTTAGGCCCAAACTGGAGAACATAACTACTACATTGTTGCTGTGTCTGTCTTCTTTCTAAAGTCCACTGTGAAGTCCCCTCCCCTTCGTACTGTATGAGGATTAGCAAAGCCAAACTGCCAAGATAAATTGTCTGAGTGTTAAGGGATGGTAACTCCCTGGATTTGGTAATTCTGTTAGAATGAGTGAAATTCCCAGAGGAGGGAGCTCAGCTCTGTCAGTCTGGCTCCATGTTGCCACCCTCCACACACACTACTACACACTCACTCTAGATACAGCGCTCTGTGTTTGTTTTACTCCCACTCCCCACGCCCACACCCTTGACTGCAGTGCAGCTGAAAATGTGTTCCTCATTTCAAGTCCGTTCTCTCTATTTCACTCTTTCCTTCCTTCCTCCCCATATGTGATCACTTAGCAGCGTTTCAGGAGACTTTTTTTNTTTTTTTTAAGTGAGAGACGTGAAAACAGTCGTTCTTGAACTTTCATTCACACCACAGAGGTCACTAAAGATCGTGTCAGTATATGTAGCTATGTGTTTGGGTCAAATATTTACCCAGAAGAATGCAACACAGATGCACACATGATAGTACAGGCCAGAGTGTGAGACAGGGGGAAACTGTATAGGGAGGGGTGTGTTGTTTCAGAGAGCAATCTTCCACCACTCTGTCCTGTATGACATGCAGCAGCCAGATAAACCCCAAGCCACTGTATTCACATGCTAACACAACACGGCGTCTGGCCTGGCCTTGTTAGTCAGCAACAGATAATACCTTTCTCATGCAGATAGTCCCACATTTTTAAAAAGCATGTTGTTGGCTATGTCTGAGGAGCTATTTTTCTTGTCACTCAAATGAAACTTGGATGTGTCTCTTGGCTCTGATCGATCTGATGATCATT
>NTHP01000073.1:452848-474780 GCA_003416845.1 Oplegnathus fasciatus | reverse complement strand
TTTTAATTTTAGGCTGGAAACGCTTCAGACAGCTTGGAAAAGGTTACATGACTTGCCAAAGCAGTGATGGGTTGAAAAGTTAGTAGAATTACCTTTCTTTAAACCTGGAATAACTGAGCAGCAGCAGAAACAAATTGACATATCATCACCTTTTAAGTTGATATGCTTATTTACACATCCACCAGTTACGGAGCAACATTATCATTCATTTGGAGTCGTGTTTCTGGCAAATTTAAGTCAAATATTGACTCTCTTTTAGCTGTATTTGGTCTCTCCTGAGGGAAATATCTGGCTCTGTAGCTGCTAAATGCTCCACTGTGTTCACCAGCTAGTCGCTAACTGTGTCTGTCTTCAGTTTGGTGCTGAGCAGGTAGTCTATCGTGGGGTAAAGTTGTGGCCGGGCAGCTAAACCATGAGCTGAAACTGAATATAAAGCTCCGTAAAGCTGAGGGGAGCTGCAAATTCAGGTGATAATAACTACATGCAACCCCTTTCGCATTGTTATTTGATACATTGTTATTATAGAAATATAAATTATAACCGCTTTATATTTTCATCCTAGTTCCTCTTTTGCTGTGTGTCTCTAACACCTGGAAATTGCAGTGTGTGATATCATTACATAGTGGAGAATGGATAAAAAGTAAGTGTAATGTAGTGAGCGAGTGGATGATGATGTGATGTCCTCTTCGCTGGCAAAATGAAGTATAATCCTCTATTGCAGGTCAAGGCCAATCCACCTGACTTAAAAGAAGAAGCAAACACTGGCACAGCGATTCATTAAAACATTAAAATACCTCCAAAAAGATGATTATGGGCTTCTTCTGTTGTATGTTATTCATACTGAGAAAGATAATGGCACAACTTGAAGCAGAGAATCACAAGTAATATTGCTAATTTTCTTGACATTTTCTTGTAAGTGATGTGTTTTGAGCAGTGAAATCAGTAAAATGCACGTGGGCTCCTCATTTTGTCGAACACTGCATTTTAGTTTGTCTGCTCTTAGCTCATGCTACGACTTCTCTGTACATGTAAATTAGTATGTGGCGCACAAGGCCATACATGGGGCAGTGCTAAAATGACACCTAATGCATTCCTACCAGTCATAGTAGTTAGGGTCTGTAACACACACACACACACACACACACACACACACACACATGCACTAAAGAGCAGTTGCTGGTGGATTCTTCGTGCCCAGTAATGACAGGCATCCAGCTCAGAGATATAAAGAGCCTTGTCTGAGTGCTTCTATCGGATGTCTGAAAACTGCTTCAAACACCAACTGTACACACACACACACACACTAAAACTGTTACAGAAAGGCCTGACTTTGAGGCCATGTTTTTTTCTTTTTAACACCATAATGATCTTTTTCACTGGCAACTGCTTGATTGGCATGTATTTGGAACAAACTAAATGGATCCTTTTTCACAGGGCTTTCTTTTTTTCAGAGAGCTTAGTCATGCTGAAAAGATGTTTTTAGTGCAAGCTTCCGCCTCTCGAAAGAGAATTATGATTAAATTGAAATATGTACAATGTACGCCCGGCGCTTTAACATTTGCAAAAAGCAAGCCACCGTGGGAAAGCAGAGAGCCTGGTGCTCCTCTTCATATAGTGTCTCTACGTTTTTTTGTTCCCCGTCATTGGCTCATAGCAGCCTCGATGGAGAATGGAAACATCTGCATTGAGTGGTGTCATAACAAGTTCAAAACATCAGTTTAGTCAATCATCTAGAGGAAATTCAATCGCTTGTTTAATGCAACAGCGTCCTGTTCATTTTCCCCTTAGAGTGTACAGATGTATTTTGTCCTGGTAGTCACATATGTTATGGGTTTAAGATTAAGATGAGATTTTTGCACGAGAAAGTAGACTTTTATACTACGTTACTACTACGTAAATACCGTAAAATGACACTTAAATGTGTCTACCGTCAGACTTTTTGCCATACCCCTAGTACTGAGGTAACTATCTTTTAATATCTCTGGGTCTATAAGGCCATTGGGAACAATTGATCATTACAGTGACAAATCAAAATGTCTCCTCTAATTTTTCACTCAGAAGCAGGTGGCATATACTGTACTGTATGAATGTGATGGTTGATTCATCGTCACAACATTTTCCTGTTGCTTGGAGACGAGAAACCACTTGGATGCATACAGTCCAAGGGTTTTCCACATTCACAGTGAAAATGGAGGCAGAAATGGCAGCTTTTGATGTGCATAAGCTGTTCTGTGTTCTGCGTATCAGTGGGCCCATGTACATAAGAGAAGATAAGAGAAAGTCTGACACTTTCCGTGAGCCAGAGCTGGCCCATAGCCAGTCAAAATCTTTTTGACTATTTTTTCTGCAGGCTGGGGTTAACTCAGTCATTGCGTCTCCTATATGCCGTGGACGAAGCTGATTATTTAAAATATTGGAAGTTAGGTTCTGCCCTAATCTTTTGCTGCAATATGCAACTCTGCTTTTACACGGTCACCCCACAGCTGGCAATGCAGTACCAGGACCAGATACTGACAGTCAGGGCTACTATAAATTCCTCAACATTTGCAAGGTGGTGCATGAGTTGCAGCTTTAGGCACACCCATGGTTCCACTCAATGAGCACTGGGTACTTTCCAGTACAGATTATTTAATGGGTGCGGTTATGGAAGCCAGGATGAATCTGCCTTTAGGGAGACATCACAAGATGTTGATCCATTTGTACCATTACTGCATTTCTTTAACATTCAGTTTATTCTGTTTGTCCTAAAGAAGCTTCAGGTGAAAGAGAAGAGCACTTTCTGGTTGTCATGACTTGTCCCGACGTAGTACGGCAGTGACTCCACCCTTCACTGTTGCACAATGAACTTCTGATGCAAAGTGACATTTCGAAACAGAGTGTTCCTTTGAAGTGCTTTTATAAAACGGTAAAATATAAAATACACATCAGTCTCAAAAAGTTATGAGGTCATGTAATTCCCACGAGACTGTTTGTAACTTAGGCCTTTGCATTATTTATTTTATTAAGTAGTTGTATGCTCCATGAAAGTATGATGCTTAAGAGGATATGATTCCTTACTTGACCTCGTCGTGATCTGAAATAAAACTGGACCATTTTTAATTCAGCATATATTGCATTTTTAGAAATGTATCTACACTTCACTGAATAAGACACTGACTCCCTGACATGTTTTGAATCTAATGTAAAATGAGTAACACGTTAGTTTGAAGGTGTGCGCCTTGTGACACTGACTGGCTTGCAGCGTGATGTTGGCCTACAGCTGTTCTTACATAACGGTAAGCTTTAAAGGCTGTCCCGCGTTTCCATGGTGATGTGTTTGGTTTCCATAGCGACTGCACTCTTAACAGGAGCGGAGGCTAGCCGAGCCCCTGCACCTACGTATCTGAGGAGAGATGAGAAGTAGGGGGGTCCTGGTGAGGCGGGGGCGCCTGTGGTTGTGAGATGACAACATTCTGCACAGATGGTAGAAAGCTTCCTGCGTCTACGGCCATTGTTATTGCTTCACTGTCCACAAGAAATAAACAATTTTGGGGTCTGGACATTTGTTTTAACATAGTTTACACCAAAGAAAAAGATGCTTTAGAGATGTTCATGCTGGACTGGTGTGTAGTATTGGACAGCTGGAGTGATTCAGTTAACATTTGTGCGCAGCAAGCAATGAGTTTACTCATACAAATTCTTCTTGAGATGGCCGTGGAAGTGGCTTGATTTGACTCCGTTGATAATATTTGTTAATGTATTCCCTTTTAACCTCTCCGTGCTTTGTTTACTCTGACATTGAGGTGATTATGCTGACAGAGAGCAGAACACAGGAGAATATTTGAAAGCTACAGAGATGATCTCTGCATTTCGTCTGATATGCTTCTCCTCGCTTTTGCTGCTCCTCTTTTTATCTCTCTCCTTTCTGGCGTTTCAGAGATACTTTAACAAATACTTATGGCTCATTCAGCCTGTATTTGCAGGCGTTAGCAGATTTTGTGGTGGTGTGCACTGCAGTGTTGGACTGATGGCAGCCTCGAGACAGTCTAAAGGATCCTGTTACACAATTCCTGCAGTGCTTTTAGTGCATAGAGATGGGTCATTGTGAGCAAGATTAGCATTGATATTCTGGTTTTAGTGCTAAAGTATATCTCCAAATTTGTTGAATTGGCATCTCCAAAAATATTACAGTGTACTATGTAAAACACAGAAGATCTTCAACAACTTACATCACTGTCCAGCTGCCTGGTGTCTTTAAAAATCACATGAAACAAACAGCTAAACATTCAAATAATTTGGTTTATCACTGGATTATGATAATAGTTAAAAAATTATGCACAATTTAAGCATTTCTGTGGTTCCTATTTTAGGCCATTGAGCTCAAATGGATGTTGTTGTTTTTTTAAAGTTGAACTGTTTTTATCTTGTGAAATACAAAGCTGTGGAGTTATTAATGTTGATTAATTAACGTGTGTGCTCAGTTCGAGGCAAAGACTGGTATTGGACTGGAATTAATGCTAAAATATGAGTTTGATCAAACATTGTATTTCTTTGTTCATTCAGTGTTTGCTCTGGGAAACGTCAACAGATAAGGGTAGAAGTATATTCTCCTCTCTAAACAAAAAAGGTCACTCAGAAGAACAGCATGAATGTTTCATCCTTTAGGGTTTTGGCACTTTTTTTTTCCAGTTGGCCCTTTGTCTGCAGACATGTTTGATTTGCCTCATTGCCGCTAGCAAACACCAACATGAACAACAGACAGCAAATGCAGCATAAACAAGTCAGACCGAAGGGAATGAGATCAGACTAGCCGTCTAGAAGCATTAAGACCATCTTCCTGTAAACCAGACTGACATGGGCCAGTCTTGGAAGGGCTGCAAAGACTGCGGTGCTGTCATGTAGGGTACATCTTTGTGTTAGACACACCAACTCCGCCTGTATCTATCAGTATCTATTTGTTCAGTGTGACTTTTAAAGATAGTTTGAAGTGTTTATGTGGCTGGTTTTGGGGTGCATCACACTGTTGTTGCTGATTTTCCAGCATCAAACCAATCTGAGCTGGTTCTTGCAGTGCATGGAGTTACATTTGTATTAATAACGGGCCAGGGACTGGGACTCAGTCTTTCTCCCTAATGAGAGTATTTGGCACCAGAGCTAATTGCTGATGTCCTTATTCTTCTGTCAATAACTGATGTCCTAATCGCAAGAGTGAGACAGAACAACAGAGTTTTCCTTGCTGAATGTTTGCAGAGAGTGTTTGCAGAGAGTGTTTACAAGCGTTTCTAATATTTGTTGTGTGTAATCGCAATTTAAAACGGTATTTATGATTAAAGGAAAACAGCAGAGAGGAGACACAAAAGAGAAGAATGTGAGAGGATTTGGTTTTAGGAAATCAGGGGTGAATGTTGTTACAAAGGCATGGGTCTCTACCCCAACTACCTCCTCTTTGGACACAGTTTGGAGTTTCTTCACACGTGGAAGGCGTAAGGATTAGTTGAATATTTCATTTTGATATTTGTCTCAATAAATAATGTTGGAAATGTTGAGAATTTTATTCCAGAATAACACTTTGATAGTGTTCACAAAATGCAGTGCAGTAACTACATTTTAAATTAAAAGATCAGAATCTTGTTGACATTTGTTTTAAAATAAATGTTTTTTTATGCTATAGAATTATTGATAATTTATTATTTATTGTTATTGTTAATGATAATTAATTAATATCTTGATAATTTAGTTTGTTATCTTACATAAATAAGAGATGCTAAATCAGGTCATGTTTAATAAATACAGCCAAACTAGCCCTGCTAAAAGGTAACTAGCCTAGCTTAGCAAAGTATCAGTGACTACCGTCTTAGCTTTTGATTCTAGAGGAATTCACATGTTTCTGTGGTTTCTTTTAAATCACATTTAAATCTATTAAATTGTAAATTAATTTATTATATTGATTTCAAGGTAATTATTAACAAATGGTAGATGGAAAGCAGAAAGAATACATTTTTTGATACTGTGTTTTCTCTTCATATTTCCATTTTTCCAAATGCAGAGTACAGTTTTTAGGTCTTATCTGTGGTCCATGACAATTTTTGTTGTTGGTTTTGTAAAATAATCTGTCTAAAAAGACATTAAATGAACGTATTACATCCAGTCCATCTGTTACACAGTTTACCCAGCCTGAAAACTTTATTTTACTCAACTTCAGCTTTCTCTCCACAACGTTGTCACACTGTGATCACTTAATTTCCCTCTGTTTTAATGTGTTCATGAGATGAAAATGGACAAATCATTGTTGGCCTAGAATTAGCCAAACAGCATGAATACACAAAAACCTTGATTGGAGCAGGTGACCTGAGATTTGTGAAAAATGTTGGGTTTGATGTTGTTGAAAATGTCAGAACACCAATAAAAGCGGACAGGAACTGAGAGAGGCTCTGTCAGCTCTCAGTGTGATACTGGATGCTTTGGGTTTGGTCTGCAGTTGTCATGGTAGTTTTGGCTGAACATTTGTATTGATGTGGACTAATGGGCTGCATCACTTTCTGCCAGAGCTTCCCCCCCCATTACCCGTGCATGCTTGCACACACACATTTCCCTATGCTCGTAAGTCTGTCTGTGTCCTTCAGAGTCGAGACTTGAGTAGTCTGTGCTGTGACAGACAGGCGGAGGCTATTTATCCTCACATATACCCAGCCAGCTGGATGGACATGGATCTATAGGAGATCTGTCTCTCTGTTCTCTTTATGTCTCTAAATCCCGCCCTGTTGTTGTCAGTTGAAGGGGACACGTGATAATGTTTGAGCTAAACATTGGTTATTGATCCCCAACATACATTAGAAATTCCTGACTGATGATTAAGACTTTTGATTCTTGTTTTTCAAGCTGAATGATAAGAGAGTCCCGTGGCTATATTTCCAGTTTTTGTTTGACTTTCCTTTGCCCAGCCTTGACAGTTGAGTGGTGTTGTGGTTCCAGGAAACACATTGTGGAAATCAATGAAAACCCCTCTGAGCCAGGAAGAGTGGTCACATGATCATGACAGGAAGTAGGAGAGAGTGTGGTCTGTGTAATTGGCTTTCTGGTCTACTGACTGGCGATGCTCATATCCCCATTTACCCGGGGACACTTTCTCTGTGCCCCTCTGTCAGCATCTGCCAGCACCAAATGCATTTTTTGGCATATCCAGATTGGATCCAGATTGATTTTAGAAAGTCTGGACAGCAAAAAAGTGCATGAAATACGATTTTTGCAAATCGGATCCAAGCCACATTTGGAGGTGGTTTGAAAGCGATTCCAATCGGATTTCTACAGATGTGTCTCAATCTGGACACTCTGGCCGCTCAAATTGGATTTCAAAGTGTCTTTTGCGTCACTCGCAACGCCACACACGACGATGACGTCAAATCCAGACTGACGGAAGTGTGTCAGAGCGACTACTAGCAGAGCGGTATGGCGGACAACGCACATTTCTCATGCTTCCACATTGGAAAGCCGCGTCACCAGCGTACGTACTTACTGACGCCTACGCTGTTACCACAGCAACCCATGCAGATAGGTTGGTGATGTCTGGACACACAAATCCGATCTTGCAAATAACAGTGCGGACAATCTGTCTTGAAGATCTGACATGAGAAACAAATCTGATTTGCCTGCAGTCTGAACAAAACCTTATTATCTTACTACTTGATTTTTTTTTTGTTAATTCGTGAAATATATAGACTTCCTCTGCACATTTAAGAAACAGTTAAATAAGTTATTTTTAAGTTTTTTAAGTTAAACAAGTTATTTTTTAAGTTTTGAAGCAGACCGTATACAAAGTTCAAATATGGATGGTTTATGGTATATATTATTAGACTGTGACAAATGTTTTAATCCAAATCCATATGATGTTTTATATCACTTTGATCAGGGGTGTTTTGAATCCGATCATATTTTTGCTGAGCATGGAGATGTATGTTTTATTGTTTTTAAACACTGACTCCAGGAATGGCCAATCAGCTTTTCAACTTTAAACCTCAACTCTATTGTCCCCAATGGGAAATTTTACCACAGAACACACAGAGACTTGAACATAAAATATACTAAAATACATAAAACATTATATATATGTAAAGCATATGCTAAAACCTACCACACAAGCTCACATAAAACGATGTACATCAGTGATAGCAGCAATATGAAACCGCTGTTCATCCAGCCATCATCACCCTACCATACAGACATTTAGTTTTGATAATTATTAACAGTTAAGTTGAGTAACTAACCAGGCCAAATATTTTAAGCTTACCTTCATGCCAGAACATAATGTTATTCATTTGAAAAAGGACAGTCAGAAGGCTCTGTCCTTTTCTGACCCTACTGTCCTCTATATGACCTCACACAGATGGCTAAACACAAACAGTGTGATTGTGACAACATTGGGCCTGCGGTATGTATCAGGAAGTCATGTGTGTGTTTTCTGTTCGTTGTAACTGATAGAAAAAGTTCAAAAGTTATCTCCGTCACTCCCTCTACAGGAGGCCAGCCCAGGATGAACGGCGAGTCAGGTGCCGGAGTGGTGACGGCTCCGCCTCCCACCACAGCCCCCCACAAGGAGCGGTACTTTGACCGGGTGGATGAGAGCAGTCCGGAGTACCAGAGGGAGAGAAACATGGCACCCGACCTGCGGCAGGACTTCAACATGATGGAGCAGAGGAAGAGGGTCTCCATGATACTACAGAGCCCGGTCAGTGGAACAGATGCATTAAATCGGCACATTCATATATTCAGATTCAGCAGCATGAACTGCATTGGCTGCACATTCAGTACATTAACCGACAAAATACTGTGGTCACAGCTGATAAATGCAGAGTGCTATAACCAGCATTTTAAAATGTGAATAGGCTCTTTTAGTGTAAAGGCTGCAGCCTTCTCAACATCACATGATGGATCCAGATTATTCCTCATCAACAGTGTGTCTGTGACCAGCTGAATACCCAGGACAGAGAACAGCATTGTTTAAAGCCCTATTGTATGTATGAAAAGCCCCCATGTATTCAAGTCCTGAAAAAAGGCCCAGAATGGTGTTCATATGAGGGTTTTACTTAAGTTTAGTTCAGGTCAGTGCTGAGAGAGAGACGTCAAGCTGTTTTTTATGACCTTTCTCTTTGCCTCAACCTTATGTACTATTGAATTATACTTAGCTGCCAGTTTATTAGCTAAAACTAATTCAGTCTAATACAACAGTCATGTTGTTGAACTGTATATTATACGGAGAGGTGTTTCTGTTATTTAGCCCTACAGTCATTGATATAAACGGGGTGGACAAAATCATAGAAACACCTGTCAGTATAACGCAATATAATTGAACAGCAAAATCCAAAATGTCCATACAGTTGAATCAACACCCTAAAATAGTTTCAACAAAAAGTGAACATTACGACCTCCATGAAGTGAGGATTTATTGCAGGACTGTTGTATTAGACTGCATCAGTTTTAGCTAGGTGTACCCAATAAACTGGCAACTGAATGTGTGTTTGGCTAATGTGTGTACTTGTGTACTGTTCAAGTTCAAGTTTTAATTGTCACATATATTCATACAGGGTATAATCATAGTGAAATGTGTCACCGTTGGCTCCTCCAACTATGCAACAAAAATAAGTGTAAAATAGATTAAGAACAAAGAATAGAAATACGCAATAAACAGTAATGTTGACCATAGCAGCAACTTGAATAATAAAGTAAGTGAAAACAGTCCCAGGGCAATCTTAGGCAGTGTCCTCAATCAGGATCCTAGTGGCCTGAGGGTAGAAGCTCTCCCTGAGCCTCTCCCTGGCCCGGTGTATCCGGTATCTGCTTCTCGTCCACAGCAGGGAGAAAACGAACACCAGGCAGTCGCTGTTCATGATGGTTGTGGCAATGCCCTCGTGTTCAACAGCATACTTAATGTTCCTGTACCTTAAAGTAACCTAAGTATACTTAGATGGAGGTACTTTTCTTTTCAGATTTAGATCTGATTTTAGAAAATCAACTTTCAAACGTTTGAAACTTGAATGAGGGTGAACATTATATTAGCGTTTGTCAGGATTACATTATTGCTTTATAAGACAGTTCATTTTTATACCATTCAATTTCAAACAGTGGCTGACTGAAGGGCAGTATGCTGCAGTATGTTGTCAAAAACTGTGAGCAGTAATGTGAATTTGTAGTAAAACAAAAACAATTGTCGGTTGTTAAAAGCTTAGTGCCAGGATATTTAATTTCCTAAATATGGAAGTTGGTTCTAAAATTGCCCTGGCCTCTCAACCTCAACTGTCTGTTTGTTTTTACCTGTTGGTGTCCTTTTCTGCTTTGTTTTTGGGTCATTGTGCCCATATGTGTTTGGTTTTTTGCCCTTACATTTTTGTCTGTTTTTGTGTCTGTGTTGTGTCTGACTGGCAGGCATTCTGCGATGAGCTGGAAACAATGATCCAGGATCAGCTGAAGAAAGGGAAGACGCCCACTAGCCTGTTGGCTCTGCAGCAGATCGCAGACTTCATGACCACCAGCATGCCTTCCATGTATCCCGCTGCACCGCAAGGAGGCATGGCGGCGCTCAACATGAGTAAGCAGAGAAGAGAATGAGTGTGTGCGACTTTTTGACCTCAGGCCTGCTATGTCTGTGCTCACAATGAGTAATTCAGCGTATGCCAAGTTAATTTCTGGACAATGAGTCCAGTTGGATTTCAGTGGGCAGTCTCCATCTAATTGTTATTATCTGCAAGTGAGATTTTCTTCTTTGCTGTGAGCAATAAATCAGGAATGGTTATTTTTTTTCTGTACAGAACACCTTATTATATCCATTTTTGCCCTTGTAGTGTCTCAGTGTCCTTACTTGTATTATTATTTTTCAACCTCTTTCATGTAAGCGAACCCTGTCCTCCCATCTCTTCCTCTCAGGTTTGGGTATGGTGACTCCAGTGAATGATCTGCGTGGCTCAGACTCCATTTCCTATGACAAGGGCGAGAAGCTGCTTCGCTGCAAGCTGGCTGCCTTTTATCGGCTCGCTGACTTGTTCGGCTGGTCGGAGCTCATCTACAACCACCTCACAGTAAGATGAGATGAGATGAGATAGAACAGCAGTGGCTGTGACACACACAATTCATGGAAGCTATTAATGTACTTTAAAACCTGTGGCACCCGATTCCCACGATTTGCATCAAAATCCGTACTCCTCTGAATCATAACTCAGTCAAATCATTCATTTTAAGATTCAGTGTGACTTACACTTTCAAGTATATCTTTGTTTCTGATGTCCATCACGAATAAAAATCCATAAATCTGCTTAGAAATGTAAGTGAAAAGACGCTCCTTATAACTCCAGAACTTGCCTGAGAATAATCGTTTTCTTTAGTATCAAAGTAACCCAGTGATAGTTGTCTACGTCCATCAGTACACTGCAAACTGGGACTCTTAATAGCTAATCCGGCTTACTTTTAATGGTGCCAGTTTGCTAAACTAACTACCAAACTAACTGACTTCAAGGCAACATTATACTTCCTGTTTGCATCACCCAAAGCCTGGCAAGGGTTTTGCAAGGGCACAGTTGCCTCAGTTTTGTCTGTGGGGTTGCCCACAGTGCCAAAAAAATCCCTGCACTAAAGAAGTAGAACCTATCTTTAAAAAAAACACCCAACTCACAGTGCTTTAGTATTCATGTGCTATGTATAATTACAACACAGACATGTACAAATTTGAAGTAAAAACATTCAAGAGGGTATGCGTGAAATGAACAGTAAAGGCATCATTGAACAAATTATTTAAGTATTATATCATAAGAAACTGAAACCATACATAACTTGATATATATCAATTTCATGCATTCCTGATTGATTCTGTATGGGCTTTAAGAAAATGCTTTTGTGCCAACCAACAGCCTTTTTATTAATCAATCGTTCAATACAATTCGAGCCAACTGCCATGTAACACTATAATCTAATGTGACTGTCTTCTGATCTTTTAGGTCAGGGTGAACTCAGACCAGGAGCGCTTCCTAATTGTCCCTTTTGGGCTCCTGTACAGTGAAGTCACTGCCTCCAGTCTGGTGAGAATCTGTGCTGATGTCTAATAAAGCTGCATGTATTTTCTTATGTTCTATCAGTGAATAAAATGTTCCTGATTTCTCTTTAGATTAGTTCACTTCTCATGTGATAAAATAATTCTCAAAAATGAACTGCCTGTTGTCTGCATGAGATTCACAGCTAAAGTCATTAAAGTTATTGCTTGGAGTAACCCCTTGTTGTCTGCCCTACTCTCCAGGTGAAGATAAACCTGCAAGGTGAAATAGTGGACCGGGGAAGCACCAATCTTGGGGTCAACCAGGCCGGCTTCACTCTCCACTCTGCCATCTACGCTGCACGGCCCGATGTCAAGTGTATCGTACATATACACACACCTGCGGGTGCTGCGGTAAGAGACAGTGTATACAAAGTAATTATACCCCATACAAACACAGACATGGACACTTTATATTCTTATGTCATATGTTGCGTGGCCTTGTCTGTCTGGTTGCAGGTGTCAGCCATGAAATGTGGCCTGTTGCCCATCTCACCTGAGGCACTGTCCCTGGGTGAGGTGGCCTATCATGACTACCACGGCATACTGGTGGACGAGGAAGAAAGTACTCTCATACAGAGGAACCTCGGGCCTAACAGCAAGGTAACAGCAGAGAGTGCGTATGTGAACATGAAAACAAGAGAAATATTGCTTCAGCAGCAATAGTTTAATTATAAAACATGCTTGATTCTAATTTTATAACTTCTAAAACACAGCAGTGTGTTATGTAGTTGTTCTTTGCAAAGTTTTAATTTTTCCTCTGTCCCAGGTGCTCATCCTGAGGAACCATGGCTTGGTGTCTGTAGGCGAAACAGTGGAGGAAGCTTTCTATTACATCCACAATCTGGTCACTGCCTGCGAGATCCAGGTAGGACACACACTGAGCTCCATAAAAGACATTCCCTCTGAAATATCACTTAATAGTGACTAGTGCATGTATTTATGTCAAATAATCTTAAGGATTATCACTTTGTTATCATTGTGGTATAATGTATAGAACTGTGTATTTTTGTTTGGGTTATATTTGGCACCATATGTTTGTCTGCATTTTTCATAACAATTGTCTTTGTCCCTTGTCTCTCCACATTTTTATATGTGTTCATCTTTCTTCATGTTGATGTCTGTCTTTGTGTGTGTGTGTGTTATGTTGGATGTTTTTGTGTCTGTGTATGTCCTCATGTCCATACTTTATTTTCCTTCTGTATTCTGGATCTTTCTGTGGTCTGTCTGTCTGTACCCCCCCTTTCCCCGCCAATTTATTTCAGGTGCGAACACTGGCCAGCGCTGGAGGGCCAGATAATCTGGTGATGCTGGACCCGGGGAAATACAAGGCACGCCCACGGGTCCCAGAGCCAGCCGGAGACGGGTCCTCTACACACCCCAAGTGGCAAGTCGGGGAGCAGGAGTTTGAGGCTCTCATGAGAATGCTCGACAACTTGGTGAGTACAAAGAACAGTTAAGGAAAACTTTCAACTTTTGCAGGGGTGTTGGAGCATATTGTTACCTCTCCTGTTTGATGATTTGACAATTAATCCAAAAATCTTAATTCTTGGGAGTCATATTTGACTCGTGCACAATTTTATTCTGCTGACTCCTTTCCGTTGAATCAGAATATTTGTGGTAATTGTTAGTACTGATGGTTTCATGTCGATACAAGCAGTAGGAATGCTCAAACAGCCAGTCATTCCTCATATAAATGTAAAAAATGACATTTTTGAAACTCCAGAAGAATGTGTTTGTCAAGAATAATATCCCGGTTACTCATGATAATCTACGGACCTTGTTGTGGACAGATGACAGTGTCAAAATAGCTCCCAATGACATGTTGCCACTGAGATCTGTGATTACTGTGTCCTTAAATTTTGACACATTGTTTTAAAAAAATATATATTTTTTTAATACTTTGAATACTTTGAACACTTGGCAGTAGTATAGTCTCTCTAGTGAAGATCTAAAAAACTATGAAAATAATAGCCAAACTATCTGCATGTGTGTATTTTTTGTGTAATTTGGATGAACTCACCCTTTTAATTTGTCAAACCTCGGCTACTGGATGAATAACTACTCACATCTCTACTCTGTATCATCCCTTTACATGGTTGAAACTTCAATTCAGAACACTGGTTTTACAAGTGTAGGCTTAGACCACTCTGTGATAATGGTAAATGTTCACAAAACTGACTCAGTAACGTCAGTTACACAGCAATCTGTCTAATGTTTGCTGACATTAGCCATTATAAGCTACTGGTCCTACCAGACCAAGTAAAGCTATACAAGTGATACAACTGAGTGTATTGAATTGAACAAGGGTGTGTTTTATTGCCTATAAATTAATCTCTTGTTTGTAAGAAGAAGAATTTGTTGTTTCTTCTTTCAAAACGTAGGCATAATTGCATACATGCAGTCTGGCTTTAAACAACCATTTTCTAACCCCTGTTGTTGTTTGTCTTTGTGTTTCCCAGGGCTACAGGACGGGCTACCCTTACCGCTGCCCGGCATTGCGAGACAAAGCTAAAAAGTACAGTGACGTGGAGATCGCTCCCTCCGCCCACGGCGGTTACTCTTACGGGGAGGACAGTGACTCAGGTGCTCGCTCCCCGCTGAAACAGAGCTTCCAGCGCGGCCAGCGCGACAAGACCCGCTGGCTCAATGCCGGCGGCCGGCCCGACGAGCCCTACGAGGACGGGCCCGACGGCAGCAGCCCCAAGTCGAAGCCTAAGGTGTGGACGAACATAACACACGATCACGTCAAACCCTTGCTGCAGTCTCTCTCGTCTGGTGTCTGCGTGCCAAGCTGTATAACCAACTGCTTGGTCTGTGCCTACCTTATTGTTCATAGTATAGATTTTACAGCTACCTTGTTGGTGGAAACGGGTAGGTGGTCGGCATCCTGAGGTTCTGGGGACAGGAGTGGGGGAGTAAAAGTATAGTGCAAAGCTGAAACTGTTTTCCGATCATTTTTTATTGAGCCTTTTTCTAAAAATGGAAGTCAGTGTAATCCTGCTTTTCACTACTTTTTTAGGCTCACTCACTGTAATTTCAGATGTCCTATTAACCCACCTTTCTAATGCAGTTCACTCTGCTCTGTTAATTACCTTGTAGCATAGCTGTGACTATTTGTTGACCCTCTTTGCTCTTTTTCCCTTCTGGTCTCCTAATGCTTCATGATGCCGGGCCAGCTGCCCACAGCATGCCCCACTGCATGTGTAGTAGTGAAATGCATTGTTGGTGTTGATGTTTTTCCCAGAGGAGCGAGCAGCAGGGGTGTGGCATGAGTCCTCAAGTGGGCAGGTGAATGTGGCAAGACACGGTGAAGTTGCTGCTTAACCCACACTATCGCTCACCGCCCCGTAGCACACACTCTTAGTTTTGTCTTTGCATCTTGAAGTTAGATTTGTTAACTTTTGTTGCTCAAACATGATTCAGTGAAAAGGATGAAGACAAATGAAGTACAGTGAGAATTGAGGCTACATCAACCAAAACCTTCTAAGTGTGAGTTTGCTTTGTGGGCTGCTCACAAAGCGTATTATAAGATTTACTTTGCCTGCATAAATGAGGGAGGTGGCATGTCTTTGACTGAGAATCTTTAATTACCAGAAAAATGCCAGATGCATTATAGACATTTGATAAGAAAAAAATAATTATTGTTATACAACAAAGTAAAGTTTCCTTGGCAAAAGAGATATGCAGCCTGCTTTTCTAATTTTTATTTTTCTCAAACACCTTCAACTGCTCCCAGTTGTATGTTCCTGTTTCCTCTTATTATTTTTGTTATCTCTAGTGGTTTAAGTTTATTCTGAAAATGGTTTTGAACACCTCAAGGCCTGCATGAGTGGATTTGTTTGAAAAAAAAAAAAGAACAACAGAAAAAAAGCCATGGAATTTGACCTGACTTTTGAATCAATTATCTCCTGTTGGGAAAGTAGGAAATGTTGTGTTGTGAGACTCTTTCTCAGTGAGTATATCGTGTTTACATGTTCATCTCATACTCAACCAACCCAACCCAGCTACTTCCATCCAGAAACCCCCTTCCTCATCTAGCCCCTCGTTTGGCAGCTAACCAGCCAAGCTTAAAGTATACGCAGGAATGAAATCATGAGCTTATGCTTTCCACTGTGAATTACATGCCTAGTTCAAAAAGGTTAAACAAAATAATTTGCATGAAAGCTGAAGATTTGATTTGTATATTCACCCGCTGCTCATTCAGTTTGGTGCAAGAAATGGGTACAGAGTTTTTTCCTTCAATCATGCTGAGCATTACCAGGTTTACAAACATTGTTTGTGAAAAGTAAATGGGGTCTTTCTAACTGAGGAAAATATCAGTTAACAAGATAATAAAAGGTTTCATCCTCCGCAGGAAAGATACACTCTTGTTTTAGTTTGTAGCGTTGTGACAATGGCTTTGTTTGTCCCAACGTGGGCGAGTGTCCTCGGGTGTGTTTCTCTCTTATCTCTGTCGTCCTTGTTGTTGTGTATCAGCCTGGGAAATGACTTTGGTGATGCCAGCTCACCCCTCACTGCCACTCTTGCTTCGTAAGCCAGACTCATCATCTCAGTCACCCACCCAGCCATCCCTCACTCTCCCTCACCTCTTGCCACCACCCACCCCTCACTTCTTCCCCCTTTAACCCTTCAGCTTTTTTTCTTATTCTGTGATGTTTTTCAGTTGATCTTCAGTGTGCTCCTTCTGTTTGTTTTTGATTCTAATAGTATATCAATGATGATGACAAATGGATTTTAGTAGTACAAATACACTGTTAGGCTTCAGTCATTGCATCTTATGCCTTAAACTGTCGTCACGCACGAGGTCTTTTCATCAGTTACTTACTGAGCATCACCAACACTGATCACCTCAGAAGTGTTAAGCCAAAAAGGGCGTATAACCATCCGAAGGATTTTAAAACGCAGTGTTTCCTCTCTGTGTCTCCTCCTAAAACCTGTCATATAAGCTTTACTTCTCAGCAGCTTAAAAAATCATGAACCAGGACTCTTCATATTCAGTATGCTCATGAAACATTCTGCAGCTCCTTTACACAAAAAAATCGACTAAAAGATGCCAGACAGCACGTAAAAGCACCGTTTTAAAATATCTGTTTCTGTTGTTTAACTTTCACAGTGTCAACTGTGATTTCACTTCTCCCTCCCAGCAGCCTTGTGCAGTTTCATCTGGGAGTTTCTAGCATCGACTCCTATGGATGAACGTAAAAAAAACTCAATTGCAGAATACCACCATTAGCTATCTGTGTGAAATAATATGCACAATCTATAAATACTAAAACTGATTTAAATTATTTTTTAAGTCGCATTAATGCATGTCCCTTGGTGAGCATCACGTCTGTAGTTTTCCATAATGTCTTGACGAATCCCTTAATTTTTATGACATTTTAGCAACACTCTTTCGGTAAATGAATGAGATCTTTCGTGTATCAGGATAACCCTAATGCTCTGTGAACCCCACTGCACAACTCAAACATGACAAACAGAATTAGATGATATCACCTCACATTACTGGGAAAATACTATCTAATATAATGAGTTGATAAGTAGGCATCAGAGAGGTAATGTAGGCAATGATGTAGAAAAGTCCCCCACTAAACATATAAAAGTATAAATACATCTTGCATGTATTTTCCTAAATGTGCCTCATCATCATTGGTTCACTTTTTTCATTCAAACCTTTTTACAGCCATCCAACTTCAGTTCAGCATGATTCTTGTATTGTGAAGCCTGCATAGTATTTTGTCTTAATCTATTTTTGTGCTTGGGTTTTCATGTCATTCAGTACATCTGGTTTTAGTTGTTTTTTTTTAACACTTTATGTGGTGTTTACAGTGGACAAAGGAAGACGGACTCCGCCAGGCTGCCGTAGCCAATCAGTTCATCCCATTGAACACCAACCCAAAAGAAGTCCTGGAAATGAGGAATAAGGTATCACATTTTACTTTTGTGAATCAAAGACAATCTGAGGCTCCTCAAGCACATGGGATCATCTTGAGCAGGATGCACTGTATGGTTGTCATTCTTTGATGGCTTGAAATGTTGCTGTTTGTAGATCCGGGAGCAGAACCTGCAGGACATAAAGACAGCAGGGCCCCAGTCTCAGGTTCTGTGTGCCGGCACCGTGGTGGAACGTTCCTTTAACCAGGTCAGTCTGTAAACACATAAAAAACCTTGCTGCTACAGCTATCCTGACCTGGAGATGAATATGTGTCTCATACTGATGAAACACTTGAGAGTTTGTGTAGTTTGGTCTCTTTAATTCAGTTTAAATACTTTTTAAAAAAAATCAACAAATCCCATAATATATTCTGTCCAGGTCCGGAGTCTCCCCTTAAACCAGAATGCTGCAAAGTGTGAATATTGTGCGTGAAGTTGTCCTGGACACTAAACTTTAATGAAAGAAATTGGTTGCAATCAAAACCCATTAATTGAAATCTGATCTGACATCATTTTCAGAAGGAGTAACTTCACCACTAATAACAGAGAGCAAAACATGTCCTCCATGTTGTGTCCCAGAGCATGGGGTGACTTTTTAACTGTCACATTATTCTTTAACTGCAGAGAGTGTCAATCTGGCAGGTGAGTAGTGAGTAGTGGGAGAGGTAACCTCACTCTGCTCTCCAAACCTGCCAGCTCAGGTTGTGTCCATGTTCATACATTGTTTTGTTTTTTTCCTTCATTTCTTTGTGTCTTTTATTTATTTTGCCTTCTCCAGTTCAGACCTGAGGCTGTTATCTGTCTCAGCACACAAAATCACCACAGCAATCCAATATACTTGCGTTTTATTTCCTGTGCATGCACTTTTTATCCTCTTTTGAGAAGTAAAAATGCAAAATGGAAAATTGCTTAAAATTGTACTATTGAGTTTGCATGGTTTGCCCTCCCTTCACTTAGCTCAATGTTTCCACTTGTAAAGCTTCCCGGACATTTGACCCAAACACCACGAGGAGCACGACATCAGCAAATTAAAACAGAGCTGCTAATTATTTATGTGCGTTAATCAAGTTTTAAGGGTGCCTAAAACTTCACCCAGCATGTCAGCAGTGAGACCAAAGGAGTCCTTGATGTCACTTTTCAGGCCCTTTTCATCTCCCTCTTGACCCTGGTTTGACCTCTTGCTTTTCCAACCTCTTTATGGTTGTAGCCTTTTCTTCTTCTGTCTTTCTTTTCTTTCTCTGCCATTCTTTTGCGACTAGTTCGTTAGCTTTAGCTGCCTAGCCTTGTGGAAGACTCTGGTCATATGCGGGCAGAGTGTGCGCAGGTAGGCACGTAAGTAGGTAGACAGGCAGGCGGGCCGTCCAATCATTTCATTCGTTCTGAATGAAACAATTGGACGGGCTTATTACAGGCCTGCGACAGCCACAGATACCAGATTTTGTTCTTTTTTTTGCCTGATCATTTGATTTATTGATTGCTGTCGGGATGTAAAGAGAATTTCAACAAATATAACAAAAAAAGCTTCTAGAATAAATTGCCTACCCTAGCTTTAAGACTTAGATAGTATGAACCACATACTGTATAGCACCCCCCTGTGTGGATAGTTTGCCTTTACAATGCATGCTCTTGGCTATTTGTTCTATCACTGCAATGCTTTTCACTGCCCCACATCTCTTTCCAGCACCATCTCTCTTTGCATGCATTTCCAGTGTTTGTGTATGTCTGTATGGTATGTGTGTAAGCAGAGGTGGAAAGTAACTAATCAAAGACAAATAGAAAACAATTAACCCTACTTCTACCACACAGCAGTTCACACAGCTTTTTAATGAAGAATAGGAATGCAACTACTTTTTTTTTTTTAAAGCAGAATTACAGATAAGCCTGCAGCCGTGTTTTTTCTTTTTAATTCACTTTGAGCCTCTTTTCTGAAAGGCAATCTCTTAAAATTATGCTTTCCAAACTTTTCAAGTGTGTATTGTCATTGAAATGGTTATGGTCAGGTTGACAAATTGGCCCTTTCACAATGACCATAAATATCTGTTACCTAAAGTAGTTGTTATTGTGCTTTTACTTGAGCAGTTTTGAGTGGCCTCACGTCTGCTTGAGGATTACTTAGATAAAAGTATTTGTACTTGAGCGAGATATCGTAGTACTCTTTCCACCTTTGTGTGTGTGAAAGGTGGTATGTTCCTGAATGTTTGCACACATTCATGCTTGCCTGACGGACTGCTGATTTGAATGTGCTGGTGTTTAAGAGCTGGGTTGTGCTCCCCCCCTCACTGGGTTTACTATTGCAGGACGCCCCTCTGTCTGACTGTACAGACACTATTGATGGCCTCGATGTGTCCGAGGGGTCCTATAGTCCTGCTAAATCAATTAGAAAGGTACTTCCTGCTCCAGTCACAAATACTATTCACCTGTACTTCACATCATCCTCCAGTCATCATTCCTTTGAGCCTGCAGATATGCACTTGATATGCCCGGGCCTGTAAAGATGAAGTGAATAATAGTCCTAAAAGGAAGCCATTTTTTGTCTTTATGTTTGTATGGTCATGTGACCTAATCTTTTTTACATGTTTATGCACACTAGACTTTGGATACAGTTAAATTAATGTTTTGTTTGTTTGTGCCAGCTAAGAGATAAAGATTGATATCACTAGTCTGTCTGCAGGAGAGTTTTTCACCATTGTTTCAAAATATGTTGGTATTAGGTATTAGATCCGGTGTTTGCTGCATATGTTGTACATAAATTAAAAGGGTCATTGAAAGAATAAATGAAGTTAACACTGTTAAAGAACACAATATTTCTGTTTGTTAGTTTACTGAAGCCTTTTTGCTTCACCTTGACTTCTTCTGGTGCGCCTGGTGATGTACTGTTGGCTTGAATTCTTTCTCAAATCTGTCGGTGCTTGGCTTTTATGTAGCACTGTTATTGTATGGCATGAAAAAGGAAAAAAATCCTGTTCTTTCCTAATATAGTAAGAAGTAACCTGTTATTCTACATCATAACGTGTGATTCCTGAATTTTGAAACGGCCTGTTAGCTCTAACTTGTGCTCTGAGTATACATTTATTCATCTATGGCTGACACTTTTGCTCATGCTGCATAATAATTATGTGTGTAAACTGCCTCTAATCTGATAATCCTGTTCAACTATATGAGATTCTCTACAAGCATTTGACACTGCAGCTAGTTTCCAATATATTAAATCCTTCCATGTGTACCCTGCAGCAACTCGTTGTTTATCTTACCTTGACGTCTCATCTCTTTCTGCCTTCCTTCTGTGTGTCCTGAAGGGGGAGCTAGTGACCGCATCCAAGGCCATCATCGAAAAGGAGTACCAGCCCAAGGTTATCGTCAGCAAGCAGGGTCCCAACCCCTTCACCAAACTCACCGACCAGGAGCTGGAGGAATACCGCAAGGAGGTGGAGCAGAAACAGAAAGGGACTGAAGGTAAAGGTGACGGATGGAGAGGAGAGGGTGAAATTAATGTCAGTACAATGTGGAAAAAAACCATACTCTCCTTTTGGTATTCTGTTATGGATGAAATGATATTCACAACTGGTAAAAACACATAAAATTTGCCAACAATTGTTAATCTTTTTAACAAGTTTTAGGAATAGTAATTGACAGCCCTACATTGTCTGGCGGATAGAACTTTATTTTCTTGGCAACAGGCTGTTGTTATATTCCACTCAAAATGACTAGTGTAGGTAGCATTTATATCAATGCTGATGAGAGTTTAATCGCTTAATTTTTTTAATCAAAGGGGAATTGTGTTGTGTAATTCACAGCTCCCTCCTTCTTTAATTACTCTCCCTTGACCTCCCTCAACAAAAGGAAAATTACACAATAGAGTAACAGTAATGTCACTTAGATAAGTCTGCACAGCAAGCTTCGATAAAGGCAAGAATAGAGTAGAGATTACCTGAGCTGTTATGCGTTG
>NTHP01000073.1:414845-427976 GCA_003416845.1 Oplegnathus fasciatus | reverse complement strand
AAAAAAAGCAAGTAAACCTATGAGTCACAAAGAATAAACTGATAATCATTTATGTATGTAATATCCGTTGCAAAGATTGGGAATTCATGATCATTAAGCCGTAATCAACCAAAAGTAAAGTATTCACTCGATTACCCACTGAGGCTTGCTGTAACCCTGAATATCTACTCAGTAAATCATCTTTAAAATACCTTCCCTGGAAGTCTGATCCAGTCCATTCTCCTCCACACTGTCATGAACACAGCGCTGCACATGACTCCTGCTCCTCACACCTGGGTGCCCAGTCATATTCTAATTTCTGCGTTCCTCCAGGCCTCACAATGACACATGCACACCAGCAGCTGTGTGTGAAGAGTGTAGTAGCTGTGGTAATTACTGTCAGGGTGATGCAGCCTTTGGGTAGGGAAGGACAAGAGGGAGTGTACACTGTGTCCAGATGAATACACGTATTTTCACACAGAACGTTGAACTCGTGAAGTGACAGTGAGGAGCAGTTCTTGTAGATAACTAGATACAGTAGGAGGAGCTTCCACTTTGGAAGTCTTAAACCATTTACACCTATTTCATAGTGTTTAGCACCTCTTCTGGCCTTCAGAACAACGTGAATTTGTCATAAGATGGCAATGTTGGCCTCTCGGCTTATTGGTCGGTCCACCACTTTGGTTCAGACTGAAATAGGTCAACAACTATTAGATGGATTGCCATGACGTTTTGTACGGACATTCATGCTCCCCAGAGGATGAATCCTAATGACTTCGATGATCCACTCGCAGGTCAAAAGTTTCTCCTATACCGTGAAATAACTCAACATCTACTGGATGGGTTGGCACAAAATTTTGTACAGACATTCATGCTCCCCAGACGATGTATCCTGCTGACTTTGATGATCCACTGATTTTGTCCTCTAGCGCTGCCATGAGGTTCACGTTTTTTGTTTTTAGTTAAATTCCTCAGCAACTACTGGATGGATGGCCATGAAATTTTATACATTCATGTTCCCGTCAGGTTTATTTGTAATAACTTTGGTGGTCCCTTTACTTTCCATATAGCACCGTCATCAGGTCAAAATTTTCATTTGTCCAATACTTATAATAATACATCTGCAGAACTAATGACATTCCCATCAGCCCCAGCTGTACTTTCTGTTTAGCGCTAATTAGCAAATGTTAGCATGCTAACATGCTAAACTAAGATGATGAATGTGGTAAAAAATGACACCTGCTTAACACCAGCATGTCAGCATTGTCATTGTGAGCATGTTAGCATGCTGATGTTAGCATTTAGCTCAAAGCACCGCTGTGCCAGAGTACAGCCTCACAAAGGTGTTAGCATGGCTGTAGACTCTTAAAGCGCCGTGCAGGTCACTTCATCAGTTTTTAATCTGTTCTTCTTGAGACAAAAGTGAATCCAAGACTACACAAAAATAGAAAGATTTCAATTTGTATGTTTTTCTTGTGAGACATGAACATATACAGGTTATATAAAGGGTATACCCTACATTCATACCCCTACATATGTATAGTGTCCAGTGAATACTGTGATATTGTTATATTTTATTTTGGTCAGAAAGGATGAATCTCCTGCCAAAGTGTTAATGTAAGTAAGATGAGAGTAGATTGAGGGGGTGGTCGGTGTCTGTGGGTGTGATGGCTCTGTTGCTGAGGTCAGGTGCAGGGAGGCTAATAACCATGAGACAAATAGCAAACTATAAAACTGAGATGTTCATCCATGTTTATGTATCTCTCTGCAGGTTGATGTGTCTGTCTACCTGCCTGGACCTGCTGAAGCGGTGCTGCCTGCTCTACAAAGACCTCGTGTCCTTCACATACATCTTCCAGCCAATCAGGACGCTGCTCTCCAAACATCTTTCAGCCCAAACTTTACCAGAGCTTTTACAGGTTGGTGCCAAAGAGGATTTGACACAGTCTCTCTTCTCTTTTTATTTCTTCTCTCTGGAAGTGTCTTATTTTCAGTTTCTCTCTGATTATAATGTTTGTTGTTTTGTTGCAGGAGCCTCACAGTCAGATCCTGGAGACCATCAGCAATGCTCCTGTGACTCACAGTCGGCTGGTTTTAGAGAAGAAGAAGCCAATTCCTCTGAAGCTGCTCACACCCAAGATTGTAGAAGTGTAAGTGGTAATCCAATGAATACAAAATTAATTACCCCATCAAGAAGCTGAGATAAAGCAAATTTGTAGTGCATTTGTTTTAAATATCTCTTTTGCTTCTTTAATATTTGTCAGGTTGGACTATGGAAAGAAGCGTGGCAGCACCAGAGAGGAGAAAGAGAAGGAGCGATTGAAGCACAAGTACAAGAAGGAGTTCAAGGGTGCTCTGAGGGAGATCAGGAAGGACTCGCGCTTCCTGGCCAGAGAGAAGCTCGAAGAGGTCATGAACAGGTCTGGATAACTCGCAGAGTCCATGTGGAGGCAAAATGTTTCTGTGAAATGTTTCTGTCAGTAAAAGCCTCTGACGTTTTACACGTTCTGTTTTTTCAGAGACGCAGAGAGAAAGAGGAAAGTGAGGGAACTCTTTGGCAGTTTGGCCACTCAGGAAGGAGAGTGGAAGGCCCTGAAGAGGAAGAAGAGGAAGTGAAATGCAGAATCTCAGTCTTCATTGCTTGTCCCCATCGCCTGCTCCCTGTCAAATGGACATTTCCAATGCAGCTGTGGATAACAACCTTAACGAGGTTGAAATTTGTGGAACTGGTTTTGTACTTATGGATTATTTTATAATAGCGATATAGGATGAATTCAACTTCCTTGTCACAACACACGTTTTATACTGTTTGAGAAATAGCTGTCAGAAATTCACACCAAGTTGTCAGATATTCTGCTGTAGGCGTTTGATGTGACGATCGGATATTGGAAGTGTCAGTCAACACAGCAGTGAATATCTGATTTGCATTCTTCCTTTTTTTCCCCACCAGAATCATCACTATAATGTGCTTAAATACATGAGAAAAAATAAATGACAGTATCTTTCTGTTCTCTTATTTTTCATCAACATGTGTTGTTTTTCCCAGTCAAGCTCAGTTAAGTAAGGTCAGGGTTGTTCCCGCCATGATTAAAAATTAAAAATTGTCCAGTGGGCGTCTTTAGAGGGAGAGACGCCAGTTTTGTAGTTTTATTTATTATTTTTTAAAATGACAATGAAACCACAGACGCACAGGATTGTGGAACGTTCGCAGGGATGTGTGAGGAAAGATGGTGATGGGGATGAAATCAGGAGAAAGAAGTGGTCATACAGAGAAACCTGCCCTAAACAAACAATGATAGTTGTAGATTCACTTATTTTCAAGCAAATACGAGGGAGTGGATGTAGTCAGGCAGGCGTCAGTGAATTGAGGTTTTAGTGGTGGAGTGATGCAGTCCGTTGTGATTACAGTGACGCTGATTCATTTTTATCACATTTTAATAAAATACTAAAATTTTGATCCAATCAACTCTTCCATACTGTTTGGCTTTAAAGAATAAGTCTGGCATTATTCTATATTTTTCTTATTGGCAACAAATCCCTTGGAAAGACCAAAACCAACAATTTGTGTCTGTCACTCACTACTTCCATACCCTGTTTGTTGGCTCTCGGCCCTGAGTGCATTCGTTTCTACTGAAGACGTACATCTTTAATAACACTTCAAATGAAATGAAGCTAAGTGATTTCTTGAAACAGCTGCACCCTGTTTAGCAAACGCTACTCACACAAGAGGAAATATTGTAGAATCAAAACTGAAAAAGGGGCTTGCCGCACACCAAAAACTCAGCTCTGGACATCTTTAAATAAGTCCTATTTATTTAAGCATTTGCTGCAAGAGGAAAAGGGTGCAACATGTTTCACGTCTTCCTCTGCAGGCTTGCTTGTCAATCAGGAGAACACATCACAGCTGTGATATGGGGGACACCGATCATGTGATTCCACACAAGTCACTGTGTAGCAAAACAAAGTAACAATCACATTACTCACATAGTCCCTTCAAAACTGCAATACAAACAGAAACTTGATTTTTTTTTAAGTAATATATTCCAAAAATCCAACATAGACGAGGCCACAGTGTGACAATACAAAATACAATACAATAAATACATATAATTTATGATAAACTTAAAAAACAGGAAAAATACAGTACGTAGTGTGTTTGTTTGGGACGATTGTTAGCCGCAGATTAATACTGTACAATACTGTACTGCTGGTGAGTGTTTATAGCAGCAGGACAGTATATGTGGGAATGACTCCAAATAAGCCACATTAGCCTGCCCGTGTTTATAGTAATGAAGGAAAAAGTCACCCAGTGTAACAGTGTGATTCACTGATGTCTGGAGGTCTGGAGGTACTGGAGGTCTATGGCACAGAGGAATAAGATATATCAGCAGACAGTTTGAGCATCTGTGTTTTATCACCTGATCAGCACTGTGCTATTCACATGACGTGAAGAATTCAAACAGCTAAAACAGTATGGTGGAGTTACGGTTTGACTAGTCCGGCTGGAAGAGCTGGTTAAAGTTTGGCTGGTTTGGGTCTGACAGATTTGTGGTTCCCTGTGACTGTGGCTGCTGCACAGGGACACAGAAACATGACAATAAATTCTGTTGATGTCTTATTGTACAACAGTGATCCCAAAGGTTCATTCTGCACTAAAATAGCCCCACCTTGGATTTAAAGGTCTCTGCAGCCTGGAGTAACATTTAGACACCTGCAATAGAACAAGAATGCTTAAGTGCGCTTGGAAGGAGATTACTGCTAATATTGTACTTTTTGTACCAACTTCAGCATTTTTCTTTTAAATCATTTCACCTGTTCCAGCCTCTGTGTTGATTCCAAGCCTCCTCCCTCCCCAGTAGTTTCATGCTGTCTCTGCATCCAGCCTCAGTTCGATGTGCAGCAGGTCCTGGTGGTCCTGCACATGCTCGGCTAGTTCATGTGGGTCATTTTCACAGCCTCCAGCTGCTGCTCTATTTCTGCGTTGCAAGCTCTCAGACATGAAACTGATTCTGCAGGTTTGTCGCATGGTTTTAGTTGATGCTGATATCTGACTTCATGGACTGGTCCTTGTGTTTGCTGGCGCGCATCTCTAATGTGTCGAACTTCCTCTTGTGCCACCTCAGGATCATCTCCGCTTTCTCTGGAGACGCTAAACAAAGCAGTCAGAGGCTGGTGAAATATAATAGTTAAAGTCCTTAAGCCATGAACTATAATGTCTAAAACATTGTTCTTGATCACACCTAATTTAATATCAGAATTACAACTATTGAAGAGCCACTTTTGCATTCATTTTCTACCCTGGAGTGTGAGCTCTTCTTCCAGCTTGAGTCTCCAAACTTCAACCTCCTCTTCAAGGTCCCTCGCTAGACATTAGCTGCTTTTTTCTCAATGAGGTCCCTCTTCTCCTTGAATTTGAGCTTGCTGATGCTGCAAGCTGCTGAGGCCTCCCTTGTAGTGTTTCTGCAGGGCTTCGAGCTCGGCTTGCAGAGCAGCATTCCTCTGTTGTAGTGCCTGAACTTTCTCTCTGTATCCTGCAAACCTGACATTCTTGGTGGCGTGCTGCAGGTGTATCTCTGTTCCCAGTTGTGGTGCCCTAAAAACCCAAGTGTCCACACCTGTTGGATAAAGATTTTAGACACTGAAATGGGGACGAGCTCTGAAACCTCATCCTGCTACTTTTGCCACTCACTTAAAAGCTTTTTTTGGAAATAAGAAACTCTCATCATTTCTCAGCTGTGATGGAGTAGATTAACGCACAGTATGTATTTCAAAGCATACAAGTGATGAGTTTCTAGTACAACATAAGTTGGTAATGAACACAGTAGGGGCTTTATTATTTAGGCATGTTGTATACCAGTTTAATATGTTATATCAGTAGATAGTGTCATGACGCTAATGCTGTGGTTGAGCTGAGACTTAACTTGCATCAGGATTTTGCACAAAGTCGCAAATTCTGAATCACGAAATAAGCAAATATACAAAACATAAACGTCATGTTGTTGTCGCAGCACCTTTTCTCTGCACGGAGCCGCAGTAAACAATAACAACAAGGAGTCATCGGCTACTTTGAGTCCGCAGGGATGTTCCAGGAAACAGCCACTGACAGGTATGGACAATAACAAGTGAGCATGCACACAAGGCCAGGCCTCTCTGCAGGATTCATTAGTAAGAAGTAGAAGTGAAAAGTAGAGAATTAAATGACTAACTCTGTTGTCTTGGGTGCACCGATCTTTATGTAAACTGCTCAAGTGATTCAAGCTTCACAAAGGCCATGTTTATGTGCAAGAAATGTGACTTTTTTTGGAGAAAATTCAAATTCAACCACTGAATATGACAACAAGTACACTATCCAGATTTTAGGCAGTTTATTTTGTTTATTTCGTGTACATGTACACAGATTTGTCTTGTGTCGAAATACCTGCTCTCAAGTAGTGTAGTAAAAAGAGATGTACTGCAGCTGTAGATGGATGTGTCGTGAGCAACATGCGGTAGGTGGTAAGATGCTCAGCGAATAAAAATGGGACGTCGTTCAACAAATAACTGTTGATGCATTCGCTGGTCTCGGTGTTAATGGAGCAGAACTGTCTCTCGGAGGAAAGATGCTGGAGGAGTTGGTTGCAAGGACAGACTTTTGTTAGTGCACGTCTATCTCCTCTTTCCTTCTCAACACACACACTATAGAGCCTGCTGCTGGACAGCTGAGTACAGCACATTGTCAAGGCCGACATGCTTTATGGTAATAACACACTGTCTGGTTCAGTGGCTACAGGCAGGATTATTACTTCCTTTAAACCAGACATATTTTTCCTCTAATGAAAGTGAACCAAAAATATTCGTACATCTAATCCATGTATTACTAAATCCTTAAAACAGCAACCTGTTATTGGTGCATGAGCACATGTTGTCCTCTGTTGTTCCCCAGATGATTATTTCACAACCAGCTGACACACGCATGCTTTCACAAACACACACTTACACACACACATTATTGTTGCTGGCTTGTTTTCATCAACTTTCTCATGAGATAATAATGAGAAGGATAAGATGACTTGACATCCAGCACAGTTCAGGTGTCCCAATGTTACATTGTCTTCATTTATTTGTATCAACAGCTTTTCAATTTTTTTGTGTTTTACAATTTGTTGCATTTTTGGGTTTGGAGCTCATTCCCTTTATGTTTGTGCTTTTGCTTTTGTATGTGTTTTGTCCTCAGGGGCCACCGTAATTTAAACAGGGTTCGTACAGGTGCTGGAAATCCCTGAAAATGCTTGAATTTTAATGTGGTTCAAGGTTTGAAAAGTGCTTGGATTTTGAATAAAGTGCTTGAAGCTGCTTGTTTTAGTTTTTAGATAAATAAATAATATAAGTTGGAGAGAGCCTAATTGATTTGATTATAATTTACCACAGCCGTAAGGTGCTGGAAAAGCTTAAAAATTCAACTTGAAAATCCTTGAAAAATGCTTGAATTTGACTTTGGAAAAGGTATAGGAACCCTGTTTAACGCATCACTTAAGCTTCTTCAGAGATTGATACACATGCTTGTATTTTTTCCAACAAGTTATTTTGATTTAAGCCGTTCCCACCCCAAATTTAACATGATAGCTTCTCATTTGATTCATGAGATATTACATGTGAAAATTAAAATATTCATAAATGGGAGGGTCCAGAAGAGCTTCTCTGCCATACACCAGTGTATATTTGCTTATTTCCGTGGAGTGGATGCATGTTTTTTCTATTCTTATCTGGCTAGAAAAGACCTTTTTTTATTTGGGAAACCTTCATCAATAATCCATGATCAGACCTGTGCACCCCACTGATATCCTTAGATAAATAATCATACATTTCTATAGGCAACATACAGATAAATGAACAAAACTTAAGCCACAACACACTTTTTGCATATTTTATTCAACACTTAACTCCAAATAAATTCATATCACAGCAGTTAAGCTGAGTAGTTTTACATGCTCTTGGTTTTCAAAAGTCCATTCAATATGAGATATATTTGTTATAGCAGTGATAACTTAAAAAATACAATATGAATGCACAAATAGCTCAGCACTTCATAGTCCACCGCAAAAAACAGTGACAATATACAGACAAAAATAGAGAATATCATCACACTTCCATTTCAAACAGATCACTGTAAATTGTTCATTTATATAGAGACACTTAGGTGCTTGAAGTGGTAAATTCTGGTATGTTTCCATGTTTGAGTTATTGACATAGCCACACAGTTAGACATACGTATATATACACACACACACACACACAGTGACCAGGTGGTATTCTCAGTGGTAGGGAATCACTGTAAACGACAGCTGGTCACAGACGACACACACCTGAGGCCCCGTTCAGGACTGATGTGTAAAAGGCACACGCATACACGCACACACACACACACAGACACACACACAACATCTCTCTTTCACTACAACATTTACATGTGTACAGACATATGTAACAACACAAACAGAAACACACACACACACACACATACACACACACACACACACACAGACGTTGGGCACAGACTCCATGAAAGGACCAAAACGAGGCACAACGGGACTTGGCAGAGCGACATGGAATGTTTTCGGTCGTTGATCTTTGATTGTGAAGCTCTCAATCAGTTTAGTCATCGGTGTCCTCCTGAGAGAGAAGAGGGAATGAATTTACTGTCCTGTATGGAAATTACTTTCTGTGATTCGACGATTTTAACCTTGAATGAAACCATACCACCGTACAGCATAACGTTACATCTCAGTAAGTGCATAAACCAGTTGAGGCAATGCTGCTGTCACGTTTCACCTTCAAAATATTGATTTGTTTTTCACCTTTTGAAGACCATTCAAACTAAAATGTACGCAATTTGGTCAACTTTAAAGATGAAAGCCTCCGCCAAATGCCACATAATATACAAACCTTTAAATTAAATACATTTTAATATTATTTAAGGATGAATGTTCCTATGCTCCCCTTGCTCCTTCACCTTTATATTCCAGCTGATTTAATTAAATAGTGTTTGGGCTGATGAGAGAATAAAAAGCAGCGTTCCCCATAAATTCACTTCTCACCCGGGAGTATTCAGATTATAGTGGTGTGAACCCAATTATATCTTTGTAATGTCTTAAGGTCCATAAACTACTTCCAAGCATCACCTTATCATATTTCAATACAGCAGTGGTTTAATCTGTTCACTCTCACTGAGGTTTTGAATTTAAAGATATAATCTCGAAGATTTTCATTTAAATAAACGTCTGCTAAGTCTCTATCTATCACCGAATGATGCAACACAATGGTGATTGAGCATATGGCCCACTGATGAAAGCCCTTGCATTTGCAGTATTACGACCTGGGTGTCGGGAGCGACTTTCCTGGAAAAATCACAAGCAGCGCACAGTTGGGCTTTTAACAAGGCTTTTAATTTATTTAATTTAACAGACTTGCTCTTCAAGTCACCTGTGTATGAAGCGGCGTACTACTTTTTCCGGTCTCTGCTAGCGTTGTGAGTAAATGGTTATTATGGCCGAGCAACCAAAGAAAAGGTCGATGACTACAGACGAGGAAAGTGAAACTGAAAGTTAAGTGAGGTCCAAAAACACACCTGCAATTACTGATTATTGCCATAGGTGCCGTGAAAGACAACGAAATGAAAATCTTTGAGATTCCAACTTTAAGATAATAATAAATAAATCCACCTATGGCTGAAACTGTCTATCTGTCCATCAGCTGTTCCTTCTTCAACTTTAAAATGCTGCTTCATATTATTGACTGTAGATTTTATGTCAACAAGCTGCTGGTGGAGTCTCACCTCTGTAATATCAGCAGGGTCAGTATCAACCGGTGACTCTGCCACGTTCTGTACCGCTGAGGCTTCATCACCCTGGAGGAAGACAAAAGGGAAAACATTTCTTTTACTTTGATCCAATTTGATATATGCATGATCTCATGGGAGCTATGTGCATAATCATTGCAACGTCACGTCACAATCCTTGTTTGGGAGCATGTTTGGCCATTATAACAAACTTTGACCCCGATATGACGTCAAAGAAAAAAAGATCTACAAAAAAGAAGAGGAACTAGAGCACACTACAGTTTATCTAATTATGTAACATTTATTTGGCAGACGCTGTTGTCTAAGGTGACTTACAATAGATGCATACATTGTACATTGTAACCCTTATTTTCCACCATCTCTGTAGTCCACAATACCATGGGACTAAAATACCTTTGAGAGTGATCATTGTGTCAGGGAGATGTTTTAGGTTCCTCTTCTTTTTTGTACAACTTGTAATTGCCCTTCCAGCGCCTTGCACCTAGCCTTGTTTACATTAAAGTGACAAAGTCCTCTAGGGGATTTACCCCTCCTGTCTGTCGGGAGCAAATGAGAAAATAGTGTGACGTTAGAAAGCCACAAAGTCTGCAGAGGGAGGAGGTCAGGATGGTTGGATGGGTCAACAACACGTCAGACTTTGTCACGGGAATCAAGTGTTCACTTTCCGTGTCCTTATGACTGTCAACGCTGGTTCCCTTTAACCACAACCACAATCGCACTCTTACCTTAACCATGACAACGAAGGTCCTCTAACCTTAGTGAAGTTGTAATTTTAATCCAAACCATGATCTTTCCCTAACCTGAGCAAAGTTATGTTTTTGGCCACAGCCGTGTAAGATCAGAAAAAGGTTTTATTTTCACAGCTATGATTTGTAACAGTTTTGAAAGGCATTGACAAATGACATCGTCCTACTGATACGCCTCTATGTGTCGTTCTGAAAGGCAGTTACAAACGCTGCATTTTGTCTTTTAAACGAGGCATGAAGCACTAATGAAGAAGGAGGAGGCGGGGGGTGGGTTGGGTGACGTCTCTCCTGTCTAGCTGAAAAGGTGCCTTGATTACACCGTGCCATTGAACTGACCTTCCTTAATGGGGAGCGGTCACAGTGCACTGACGTGTGCACGTGTAAGTGTGTGTGACGCGCTCACCGGTGGCTGACATAACCTTAAACCAGTTATTGCACCTTCTCCTCCTGCTGTTGCATTTAACACCACCCATCAAGCCTCCATCTGTTCGCCCAGCAGAGCCGGAGAGACGTGTGCTCATTTAAACACACACACAAACATACACTCGGACTTCGGCGTGCCGATAAACACCGCCTGTGGTCAGATTCAACTTTGGCCAAAAAAAAAAGATTTGTTCACTTTTTAGGACAAATCAAACCTGAAACATCTGTGTAAACCAGAATCTTACGAAGCAAAATCAAAGTAATACCTCACCTACAATCTGTATTGTTTTAAAGCAATTTTCAAGCAGAAATCGCTTCCTGGGGACTCGAAATACACCAGCCTCTTTTATTGCATGTCTCTGAAAAGATCTGAGCAATAAGATGTGTTTGTTGAGACCATTTTCTATTTCATTATTTCTATTTCCTGTCATGCACCCTCCTCAGCTCCCCATCACTCTACCTACCACTCTGCCTGCTCCTCTATCTCATTGTCATTTTCCTCTCCTTCTACCTTTCTGGCCTTTGTGTTGTCCTGATATGAGTCACCAGCAGCTGATGAAGTAGTGAAACAGCTAGATGAGGAGATTAATCAGACTCAGCATCCCACCACCCTCTGTTTGCTTATGTGTGTGTGTGTGTGTGTGTGTCAGACACAGGAGACAGTCTTTGATGGGCTCTCTCAACCTGGCATCAATTTTTAAATGAAATCAATATTAATGACATTTAATGGCTGTGTGGGAACGATGGTTAAATGAGGACAATCTGCTGCTGTCTGCATGTCAATCTCGCGCCGGGAATACCAGGATTTTTTTTAATCTGTGTTTATGCCTCTGTCAGTCAGTCCACCGTCTCTCCATCAGTCAGTCCAGTCTGCGTCTGTTTGTCCATCTGTTTGTCTGTTCCCGCCTGCCAGTCTGGCTTGTCAGGGTTCCTCATAATGAGGCTGATCACATTCCAGGTGGAGCTCCATCAGTGCTTTATCCCTCAGGGTGAATACCACGATTAGCTGTCTAGCTGCCTTGATAACACAACTGCTAACGAAGACGAAAGGATTCAATTGGATGTTTGTCAGCATCTTTTGATAATGAAATCAAACGCATGGGATGAAAGTGGAGTGGACTTGCTGAACACCCTATCTTATCTTTTTATAGGGTACTTTTCACTAATCACAGCCAATTAAAGAAGAGCTGAAAATGTGTGTGCATGTGTGTGTGCTGTTATCTCTTGGTGTCTAAATTGTTGTTATGGATTCCCCTGTGTTTCATCGCTAATTAAGGGACGGGAGATTGAGCATCACAACAAACATTCAACAAAGTGTTTGCATTGCCCAGGGAAATATTTGATCATTTCCTGCTACTCACGGCGATCTTATGAGAAATGAGGGTAATTACAGGCAAATTTAGCCCTCCCTTCAGAATGACGTCCAATTTTAACACCTTATTAATCCCGATATAAACCACGGGGAAGTGTAACTGCTATGGTTTGACAACAAAAGAACAGTGATAACATTGTTTTTCATTGTTAAAAAGCAGAGCGTGAACATGAGGGCCATCTGTTCCTCTTGTAAAGTTTTGTTTGAAAGAGGAGGAAAGTAAAAGTGAAAATGTGGACATTTAGGTTGGGGATCTTGTGCATGTTGCAAGTTGTAATTAAAGGTGCCCTGTGGAGTTTTCTTGTTAACAAACAAAAGTTATGTTTACACTCAGTGTTTCTTACCAAAACACATCGTACGTATCCTTGAGGTCGAACAAGTGTTGAATGCCCTTTCTCATAAAACATTTGTAAAGCCAAGTTTTTGAAAATTTTAAAATGTGCACTGTTCACTTGCTGTTTTTGCACACTGCTGCCACCAATTGTTGAACAGCATTTTAGCGTGAAACGATTTGCAAGAGTGTGTGTCACAAACAAAACAGCGACCCGCTTGTGAAAACATTGCTCAGTATCGCTACTAGTGGTGAAAAACTCCACATGGTACCTTTAAAGTGCATTGTGATTATATCAGATACCACTGGAATGACTGTATGTACAGTCGAAAGCCTCAAACGCTGTTAAATGTAAATGTGGAAATATTTTAGAAATACTGAGGTCATGAGTCTAACTTCCCCCAATGCCCCCAATTCCCCCAATAAAATTTGGGTGGAGAAATAC
>NTHP01000073.1:404073-414833 GCA_003416845.1 Oplegnathus fasciatus | reverse complement strand
TCACATGTGAAACAATGTTGCGAAATAAATGTGAAATATCTCAAAAACAAAGGTGCCTTTATCATGAGAATTTATCAGTGAAATGTCCGAAAACCACATTTGAAATGGTGCTCCACATTGTTTTTTGATTGATAGAAGTTCATTTTTTGTTAGGCTATGTACAATGTTAAGTTTAAAAATACTGTAATCATCCCAATCTGTAACCTGTAAATTTTTAAATGTAGAAAATAACCCCCCCACACTGCTACAGCCCCAAATTCCCAGAAAATATACCTAAAACTTGACCTCAGTGTCCTAAATGGTAGCTTCGGCCCTGACTGTATCTGCAAGAATCTGGCCTACATGAACAGCTATCGAAATCCTTGCTAGAGAGAAGGAGAAGGTAGAATAGAAAAAGACAGACAGCGAGGAATAGAATAAAAAAACCCACTGAAAAGGGGAAAGGAAAATCATTTTTCATATTTGACTTGTGCCGCCGGAGTAAATTGTTTGCTACGGTAAACTACCTCCTCCTCCTCTTTTGGACAAACGATGGCCAGACTGAATGATGAACAATGCAGGAAAGCTAACAATATGTAATGGCTTTCATTTCAGAGGAGAAAGACACACAGCAGACATGAGAAGTGATGACAAATGACTCAAGGTCAGGAGGCCATTTTGACACGGTGAAGAGTTATGGCTGGCAGCCACTGTCATGAAATGGAGGGATGTGCTGTGCTGCAAACGAACGTTTCTAAAGATGTGGTAAACCCATATCGATATGTCTGTGGAGAAGTGTGAGCATTCAGCAAACGTGGTCAGACAAATTAAATAAAGCATTAAAGTTGAATTGAAATTTGAAATCTCCTCACTTTTCATGTAAGAAAATGTAAGCTATTCCAGTTATTGTGCATATTTTTTTAGATATTTCAAAGGAGGATAAACTGTCTTTGGACATATTTTTGTCCAGGGTGGCCTTTTCCACTGGCAGCGGTTGACTGACATTTGAGGGCTGTCGTTGCTAGGAGACACGCAGTCAACTTGTGTGCTGTGCTACTGACTAGAGCACGCCAACGTTGATACAAGACGTTAATAAGCTCATGTACCATTAGTAATTTAATACATATGTCCCTTTACAACATCGACATTTGGGAGGACCCATTGTCTCGTTAAATTTGTATACCACTTGGAAAGTGGAAGCTAGCAAACAATGCTAACTAGTTAACTAGTGGAGTAACGTGCAGAGTCATAGACAGCTGGAGTAGCCCGTACATGTATATTAGTTCTTGAAACATTTTTGTTTTCTTTGCAAGCCTGTGCGAAACAAATCTGACGCTTGTCTGGCGTCAGGCTGACGTAATAACTGCGCGCGGGGCCCTTTGACCTTCTAGCGGAAGTGACGTAGACAGTAACAAAATCTGAACACAAGTGGTCAGATGGACACCTTGGAGAGACGCATGATAGACACAGGTGTGAACGGCGATGTGTATCTGTTGTCCACTTGTGTTTGGATCACTGAAACGCATTTTAAAACCAAGTGTAAACAGTCTCATTAAATAACGTATGAAGTGCTCACATCAAACAAGTCCGACCAGTCGGACCCAAAAATTCACCCCCACTGGAGAGCACTACTGTAGGTGGAGCTATCATTGGCAGAAAAATAAATTAAACTTTAGATTTCTTCATTTTGGTACAATTTCGCCCAATAAGTACACGCCAAGTCAAAACAAACACCAATGATATACAATATACTGATATAAATTTTAATTTCAGTTCAACTTTAAATGAAAAGTATCCTTCTTACTTGTTTGGCTGGATCCTTCTTGACCAATCCAGTGGCAGCGGCAATATTTCCTGCACTCTCCACAGTTTTCTGCGCCACGGCGGTAACTCCGGTAACCATGGCTCCACCCACCTGAGACACTCCAGACACAGTTTTACCTGCAACTGAGGGGACGAAAGAAGAAGAGAGGAGGAGGGCATTTGAGGAGGGTGTATATATCCCTATAGAGCCTCAATACCTGGGAGGATTAGCATGTAGAAAATAAACACAACACAGATCTCACATTTCAAAGCTTTTGCTTGAATTCAGGATATTGTAGCACTGAGATAAATCTGGATGAAAAATCAAACGAAACTGAATAAGAATTTAAGTTTTTGTTGTCATTTTGCCTGCAAACTCCCTATTTTTACAATAGGGTTTACAAATGTGGTGGAAGCTACAGTCTGCATTACTGTACCTGAAGTCTATTGGGTAAAAGAATTAAACGCTCTACTGCTTCTACCTGGAACGCCCTAGAGAATTATTTAAAACAGGATCATCACCTGTAGCGTCATTCAGTAGACTGAAAAAACCTCAGGAACAGCCTGGAGGCATTTTCCTTTCAAAACCCTTCTATAGCCTCCACAGAGTTTCACCCCGCCTATTACTGTTTGAACAATGCATTGTTGTGTAATTTGTGATTTTGCCTATCCTGTTTCCTGTGACTTTTATGTAAACATTTTGTGTAACTGTTTCGCATAGGTATGTTGTAAATAAGATTTTTACATTCAGTTAGGTTTCCTTCTTAAATTAGGGCTAAAAAAAGTCAATCAATAAAGACATTCTCTGTATCTGCAGATCCATTTACAACAAGTGCTCGATTGAGGCTACTTGAAAACGCTACCGTATTTTGACGTGGTTCCCAACCTGGGGATCAGGGCCCCAACAAGTGTCCACCAGTTAAATTTGAGAGGGGTAATGTTCATTTTTATCTGTCTTCTGTTGAACGGGTCACAGCTGGTTCATATACAACCAGTGACATGGGGTCACAAGTAGAAATCACTTTGTTTTAAGGGGCAACAAGCCAAAAAATGTTGGGAATCGATGCTCTGCACCGTATGGTGATGAGCCCAAGAGTGTTACACATAATAATTAATCACAACTTTTGATATAGGGCTTCATTTCTGCCTATGTGGAGCTCCTGAAAGCAGATTATCAGATCACAGGTCTGATGTAGGCCGCTTGGTCCCACTGAGAAAGAAGATATTCTCCCTCCTCCCTCATTTAGTGGCTTTAATAAGAGATTCTGCCATCATGTATTTCTCTTAGCTTCCAAAACACTAACTTCGCTTGCAGCAGTAGGATGCAACAATACAGCCATTTCCATGGATGCCTATAGCAGGCAAGTCTCCCTTGGCTGCTTGTTATGTGTGAGGAATGGCACGGCCTGGCCCATGGGGAGTTTAAGCAGGTTGTGTTGAGTTTGGCAGTGAAATATGACACTTACTCACCTACAGAGTGACAGCGCATACTGACAACCTGAGGATCCAGTGAGGTGATCCTACTTGTATAAAAATGTTGCTCTGATGTTAACAAGAAGGGCTGTGTGAATTTACACAATATTGATTATTTTTTTATTTTTTTTTTTTGCAGACCAACAAGAGAAAGGAGAAATGCTTTTAAGCCTGAATTAATTTACCTGTTGTGACTCCATCCTTTGTTCTGGTACCTGAAAGGAAATGCAGGTGAAGCTCAATTAGTCAAAAATATGAACACAGCAACCTCACGAAATGCCCTGTTGCGTTCAGGCTCACATGAGTGTTGAATAATCAGAGTTGTGTAAGATAATAATGAACATTTTAAAGCTCTCTGTCCCATTTTTCTGATATCATGATGATCAGTCAAATTAATTCCCAGCACCCACCGACAAACATAACCCCATCTTTCGTCATCTCAGCTGCTCCAGTCACTCCCTGCTTGGTTTTCTCCGCCGCTGCCACGACCCCATCCTTGGCTTTGGAGAAACCCTTGATTATCGTGTCCATGGCTGCTTGATTGGCTCCCAAATTACACGCACGCACAGCTGTGAGGATGTCAAAACAGGCGCAATGAGAAGGCACTCCCGGGTTGAAGCGCTCGGTATTAAAACAACACACACACACACACACACAAAAACGATGCCACCGCCCTACTTTTCTCCCTGACAGGTTTGTCAAGCCAATATCACCGTGTGAAATATGTGTGCAGCTGACACAAGAAAATCCCACCTGTAGGAATTGGTTACAGCCCAACTGAGAAGACATGAATAGATTTACTATTAATCTGAATAAATAAAAGGAGGAAATGGACTCATTATATTGTGAAAGGGAAATAAAATAATGGAGCTGATATTCTTAAATAGAGGATTTAAAAAAAATGTTTTTAGGAGCGAGAGAAGAAGAAATAAAAGAGCTGTGTGTCCACGCACCTGTTCGCTTCAACTTCCTCCAAGGCGAGAATGAGATGAGTCTTCCGGGATGACAGCGGAGATTCCCCCCAAAGAGCCGTAAAACCGGTTTTATTGTTTCCAAAGTACAACTACTCCTGAAGGCGACGCGTGTGGTGTCTTCCAGACAGACGGACAGAGAGAGAGAGAGAGAGAGACAGACAGACAGACGCTCCACAGGTTTGACAGACGCCTCCTTCCTACACGCCTCGGTGATGGAGAAAGAGCGATTAAGCCGCGTGATGCTGATGCGAGAGGAGAGATGCTCCGCTGTCTGTCTGTCTGTAACACACACACACACACACACACACACACACACACACACACACACAAAGATTACGTAGCTCTGTCTGTGTGGGTTGCCCACAGCGTGTAGGTGCAGCAGGCTCTTTAAAATCATCAGTCGGCTGAATGCATCTGCGGCCGAACTACCAATTAGTGACACTGTAATTATGCAAGATAACACTACTGGGCTGTTCAGTGTTCCCACGTGTGAGTAAGATGTTAACTACGTTGTAAAATTTAAAGGCCATGTTGGAATTGGCTCGCTGAGTAGGCTACAATCACTCGAGTCACTTTGAATTTGACAGTTTTTACTTCAACTTTTTGATAAAAGAAATTACACTTTTTAATGTTCATACAGTGGTACCACTTCTTAATAAAGGGTTATAACTGAGTTGTAACTAATTACTTTATTAATGGCACATAAATGACTTGCTTTATAGATTAGTTAGGCTATAAGACATTAATAAGAACAAGTTTTGGGTTGCCAGGTTGTGAAAAGTGAAAAAGTTCACTGTGAAATGTTCTTCTAGATAAACAAAAGTTATGTGTTTGAAAGAAAACAAGATAATGCTTTATAGCTCAGTTATAAGACATTAATAAGAATGATTTGGAGGTTGCCAGGTGTTTATCCTTTTTGGGGGGGGTAATAATGAAGATATAAATGTTTGTAATCCATTAATAAATGCCCAAGGATTTCTCACTTTGTAATAAGCCATCAAGTCAAGTCAGTTATAAATGTTAAATAAGTCATTAATAAAGGCTTTTAATCATCACTTTTTAATCATTCAGTCATCTTATAATGCAGTGGTGAGTGTAAATAAGTTAATAAATAAGTAATAATAATAAAGACTTAAAGATAAGTGGTTACTTAAAGAGACTTTTCACAACCTGGCAACCCAAAACTGGTTATTATTAATGTCTTATAACTGATCTATAAAGCATTAATTTATGTGCCATTAGTCATGACTAAAAGCCTTTATTAATGACATATTACACATTCATAACTGACTTGACTTGATGGCTTATTGGAAAGTGAGAAACCCATGAGCATTTATTAATGGATTACAAACATTTATACCTTTATCATTACCAGCAATAATTATTAACCATTAATAAAGCCATTATTTACAACTTATAAAACCCTTTATAAAAGGTGCTTTATGAGAAAGTGGTACCATATGGGGAACTCATGACTATTTATGATGGATTACCAACATTTATATCTTCATTTATTATCAAAAAGAAAGGACAAACATCTGCCGATGGGATTTTTCTCAACCTGGCAACCTTTTATATTTGCATTTTATAAATAGTGCCTTATTACAAAGTGGTACCTATACTAACTGTACCATAGGACACAATGAATGAATTCTACTATTTATTTTGTTTGATGGTACGCTATATGAGCCAAGCTTAGAAACCTGTGACCTTTTCTGTCACCTTCCCTTCCCCGTCCAATCTGCTTTTCTCTTTATGTCCTCTTGGATTCGTGTTCTTTCCACGTCCCATTTTCACGTTGTCTGTCTTCCTGTGTTCAACAGTTCCCGTCTGTTTGGGGTGATTTGGTTGTCAGTGGTATCTAACACAGCTCAAACCATCTACAGTGTGTGTAAACAGCAGAAAAGTTACAAAGTAGACTTTTATTGAAACTCATCAACAGTGGTGGTGGAGCAATGGGCGAGGCAAGTTTATCTGTATAGCAAATTTCATATACATTCAAAGTGCTTTGCATTATGCATTAAAAAATACAAACAATAACACAGCACAGAGTATTTTGCATCTTTTTCCAGTGTCCTCAGACAAATTGCAGTTAACATTTGTATAATATAAACGTAAGGGTGAATAAATACACAAATAAACAGCTTGAAAAGACACAAATAAGCTGGAAACATTCACTTCTTCTGGTTACTACACCACCATGATACATCATACTTCCCTTTTAAATCTTTCTATTATACGCAGCCTCTATTAATGCACTTACACACAGTATCCATTCAGTTTCTTGAATAAATATCAGTGTCCAAGTTCTGCAGTGTGTGTGCCCAGACTATAATTTACATTACATAATTTACATTACATGCTGATATTTCTGGGGGGAAAAAACCCCACAATAATATCTTGCCTCTTATGCATGTAATTTCTTCTCCAGATAAGCTGCCTATAGAACAGATCACTTGCTGAAAACATGGCTCTGAATCTTACAACACGATGTGAAGTCTGTTGTGGTTTTCACAGAAAATAAGAAGAAAACTTAATGATAACATGAACAGAGCCTACATGATTAAACTTACCAGAAAACCAAAGAAGAAGGAGTTGTGGACACAAAGGACTAGGATTGGTGCGAGAAAGAAGAAAACAGAGTGGCAGGTAACCCTCTTGAGCCTTAAAAACAACAAAACCAACAAAACATTCCAGTAAAGTTTCAATGCTTTCCTTTATTTCTGCTAAATACAAACCACTATTTAAAGAAGGATTAAGCTTATACAAGACGAGAGCCTTGGCCTCACCACCATCAAGGATGACTGCAGCACTTGAATTGACTGCCAGTACAACAAGTTTGTAATGAGAGCGAGACAGAATTCTCCTTTTCTCACCAAACTCCATTCCAAATATGCATTATTAAATTTTTGCACTGGTTAGTTACTCTATTCTGTACTGAAACCTCAACACATACTATTCAGGGTATATCCAGGACTCTTTGAGGGGTTTTACATAATTCCTAGGATACTGGGCTGGTAGAGCAGGCACTGGTGAGGGACATTATTGTGAGGCCGTGCATTCACACTGTGAGCTGCTTGGGTGATGTGTCACTCCTTTCAAATTCTGGGTGGCGTCAGAGGATCCAGTTTCATCCTTGCATACGGGAAAGTGCTGCATTTGTGTCGCTTTGGAAGCACCTCATTTCATATTTTTCATGCGTCGCTATAGTTCGTAATAGTACGGAAAGGTCATGTGTTTACTCCAACAGGCTAGATGACAGATATTCCTGCTGTTCATGAAAACAAAACCACATCAAGGAGGAAACAAAGAGGAAATCTGACAGGCTGCTGGTTGATGATGACTGAGAAATCTTCAGTTCTGTATCGAAGCTTTTTAGCCACTCTGGCAATGTGGCTTTAGGGATGACAGTGTCCACCACTTTGGTCCACACTGAACTATCACCTTTACATTTCCCACAGACATTCATGGTCCCCAGAAGAATCCTAATGTCTTTGGTGACCCCCTGATTATTTATGAATTTGGTATACTTTACTGTGACAGCCAATTATCTCTCCAAAACCATCAACAGTTCACTTTAGCTTTAATAATCTGTCTTGTCTGGTGTAGAATCCTTCCTGCCGTTCACTCTCCCAAGCCTGTTATTTGAGAATTTTTGCCTTTATTGGATGGATGGTAGTAGAGATTCAAACAGGAAACAAGGGGAGAGAGAGAACGAGCGAGGGGGGGTATGGCATGCAACAAAGGTTGCCAACTGGAGTCGAACCGGGGATGTTGCAGGTTTGTGGTATACGCCTTAACTATAAGACTAATGGGGCATTTGAAAGCAAAATGTTTGCAGCCATTTCACTGCTTAACACTAAGTGGTTAGCTGATATGGCTTGCTATAGTGCCATTATGTCCAGGCGCTGCAATGTTGTGGCAATACTGTGTTAAGCCTATTGGGTGTGTTTGAAAAAGGCTGGCATGTGTAGATTTTAGTTGGGTACTCAAAGTGGTATCACACAGCAGAAAATAAATGAAATCAAGTATGAAATCAAAAAGAAATGCTACCCACTGAGTGCTGAATGGCGCTGAGACAAATCCATAGCCAATATCTGAGAGGTAGGAATGACAAGATTTATTACATGAGAGTTTAGAGGAGAGTCTAGAACTAATTCCTGAATGTTACCCATTGAACTCAGTGCTGGAGCTGGCATCTCCTTCTTGAGGAACCAGATGGCCTCAACACTTTCCCTCCACTACCGTTCTGTAAGTTTCTAGTAATGTCCTCTCCCTACTCGGAGCCCCAGTCCCTGCCAAAGTCTGTTGCTATGTTTTCTGGCTGTGAATCATCACCCACCATGAATATCCACAGCGAATTTCATGGCAATCTGGCCAGGAGTTGCCAAGACTTTGGACCAACAGGTAAACCTTGACTGACTGAGTGACATCATTATGTTTCGGTCTCAAAGCAGGGCAGAAAAATCTATCAATACAATCAATAATAAGAGGGATATAAGGGTAATAGAAAGACTGTTGACAAGGTATGCAGTATGTAGTGCCTTGTATTTATGGATAACCATTTTTTCACTTTACGGGTATAGACTGTATGCTTTGTCTTTTATGTATTACTAGTACTTTTACCACTACAACATGGTCACTCATTTTAAATTGTTTCAGATTAGACAGTTAAATTAACATATTTATCATATTATGAGCTTGAACACAGCTGAGTTGATGGTTAAATTCAGTCAAACTATGTGCTGTACATGCACTGTGATGCACTTTATGAGTAGGGCTGTTTTAAGAATGCAAAGCATTTATTGATTTGCTATTTTTAGCTTGGTATGTTGCAGTGTTCCTGATATGTTTTAGTTTTTGCCTTTAAGTTAACGCTGGCTAAAGACACACACAAAACACTCAATTAATTGTGTATAAAACACACCAAAATAATGAAACCTGAGCCAAACAATAACTTGAATGAGAGAAAAGTCAGTTAAATAGAACATGACAAGTAAATGATCAGAGGGATGTTCCAAACCTTAGGTAACCCCTATGTTTAAACATTACATACATTTCTCACCACTGTTGTCTTAAGTAATATTTTTGATTTGTATGAAGATACTATGTATGTTATGTGTGTCACAGGGCCGAGTCCTGCTTCACTGTGCTGTCAATCCCATGCTCGAGAGCAGAGCCATTATGGCCCCATGCCATTTATCACTATAGCTACAGGGGACAAGCCGGGCTCATTACTGTCTGTGCTGGCCCCAGGCTCCGTATGATGCAGCGGCAGCACAGCAGCCCACGGGGCTCAATTAAAGGACCTGATGGATTCCACACTAATAGCCAACTTTTCTTCAGACTAATGTATGTAGAAATCCTGTAATCCTCGCTTGGTCTGGATGAGCATTCAAATCACACACACGGGACACTACACTGGCCATTTCTGTGTTTATATTGTTGTTGCTGGTGGTACTGAGGGAGAGGGTTCACTCTGTAGATTTTTGTTTTTCTTGATACTGATTAAATCTCGTGATGCAACATGGAATTAAATCACAAAATATTCATATTTTCAATGTTAGTCTGTTAAAATTATTTCTGTTGCCGATCAGCCTTTAATTTGACCACACAAACGAAAGAACAGAGAGGAGACGGAAAGACAGAAAGAGGCAAATATTCAGACACATGGCTTGAATAAGGTGATGTCTTTAAAATCAGACACAGAAGTTCCTCAGCAGAAGTGACTGTTGTGAAATATAGATTTAAAATGACAAACACACACATTTGTATACTAACGCTGACAGACATGACTGTCTTACATCTGAGGTCTAAACCTGTGATTCCCAATCTTTTTTTGTCAGACTCTGCAGCCTCCATTAGCACCTGTCATGTTCCAAATGTGTTCATTTGAATTGATTCTATTTAAACTGTTTTTTATTTATTTTATCCATTTATCCCCTACTTTTAGCTAACAATTTTATCCATTTATCCATTACTTTTAGCTAATGATTACAACCGCTTATCCATTGCTTTTGGCTAACGATAAACTAATTTACTTTTAGCTAACAATTTGAACCATTTAACTTTTTTACTTTTAGCTACCGGTTTTAACCATTTACTTTTTTGCTCACGATTTTAAAGGTGATATTGATAACATACAGCCCACTGCCCCGTTCATTGCATTCACATCACAACACCGCTGTTGCTCGAAGCACATGCCACATCAAGTGGTTGCCAGTTCATTGTGCAACCTGCATATTTCATGGTCGAGTGGAGTGAGAGTCAAACAGACTCAGTCATGTCAAGTGATGAATCTTTCGCGGTAGAGTAATGAATTCATTTTGAACCAGTAGTGATTATGTGCATTTATGTCGTGCACGTTGATCTGACGAGACAGTGTCGGTGTAGATTCCCAGTTAGCTAACGAAACCTTAGCTTTAGCTTACTGGTCAAGAAGAAAAGCGGCCACCCCGGCGTGGCTTTTCAGCCCTTGAAACTCCTTCAGCTGACTCCAACGAGCAAAAGCTGAACCAATGTTCACCCTGG
>NTHP01000073.1:380629-401697 GCA_003416845.1 Oplegnathus fasciatus | reverse complement strand
AGATGAACAAAACATTCATTTTGGACCAGTCAAAATGTTTAAAATGATTAATTCACAATCATAATATTCTTTTTAGGAAAAGCCATATTTTTATTCCACACCTTTCTGAAAGCTCTGTGGATCTTTTTTTTTTAATCATTCGTCTACATAAAAATACTATCAATAACACCTTTAATCATTTATCTTAGCTATTTATTTCAACCATTCATTCATTAGTTTTAGCTAATTGTTTCTGTCTACTTCTGCTCACTTGCAAACTATTTTTCACGCAGAGTTAGCTGCAACAAGGTGTTCTGATGTTATAGTTGACTCAATATGTGGACATATTTCTTAAATCAAATTGTAATTTCTTATAAAATGAATTGAGCAACTGCACAATCTTTCCACGTACTCCATGGTTGGGAATCATTGATCTAAATTATTCCATCAGACAGTCAGATCTTAACTTTGGACTCACCTCATGCATATTTGCTGCCATGGAACTATGCATATTAACTGTCAGATATTAACCACAAATGGTGGGTTTCACTTGTAATGACTCTGATCTATACTTTCTATAGATAAAAGAAAAAATGAAAATACGCTCTCATAGATAGACTCTCTCGTAGATCTGATACTGAGCCAGCAGTATGATGCCTTATACCATCTTATACCATGATGGTTTTTACATTTTACATTAATCAGCAGCATTTCTCACAGATACTGGTATATTTCCATTTTCAGGTCAGAAAGAGCAAGGGTGCCAGTTAAGCAATATGATTTATCTCCCTGTCAGCTGGACTCCTACAGATTGTTACGGTAGGCTCATCTTCTCCAACATCCTCCAACACCATAAATCATTTTGATGATAAAAAATGATTGGTTTGTTGCTGTAATGACTGAACAGCGGTCGAAGATGGACTAAAGCGGCAGATCAGAACGTGCCTGTCATATTCACTGGACGGAGAGGTATGTCAAATAAATGCAGTTTCTTTCATCAGCAATGTCAATCAATAATGAGCAATCCATAATAACATGCTGCTGCTTCTAGTCACAAAGAGCCCACTTGAAAAAATCAATTGAAAGTTTTTAATTAATGAAAGTCCTACTCAAGTTTTATTCAAAAGACAAAATGATAGTAAGCAGCAGGAAGTGACCCATTTATTTATTTTGTTCCGCTCTATGTAATTCTCTCTAAATGACCACTTTCAATGAATCATCATCGAGACAGACAACCTGAGTCATAGAAATTGTCTGTTTTTTGGGGGAGGAAAATTCAGAATGGCTTGATAGAAGTCGCTTTAAAGAAGGCTTTTGTACATCTATAATACAGTTTGCAGATTTAGGTTTTGAAATCCTCTTCTTCTTCTGTTCAACACAGTGCTATCAGGGCATTGCAGCGTGTGCAGGAGGAGAGAAAGTCACAGTCTGGTGCTGCACCGTGACCAGCGAGGCATAGAGAGGCTTATATGGATGAAGACACATCAAAACCTCAGTATGACTGTGCAGCTCTGCCCCGCTGTCACCAGTGGTCACACAGTAATTGGTATGTCTGTTCATCACTTTTTCTTTCTCTTTGCATGTGTGTGTGTGTGTGTGCGTGTGTTTGTGCACAGAGATCCAAACCAGATGATTGGTGCTGATGAAATAAAACCACAGAACTTCACAGTGAAACTTTGATTACTTCTCCAGTCTGGCCTCATTAAAGATGGACTGACTGAGATCTAAAGTTACGAAGAGACTGAGGGACTAAGATCTGAAAATTACAATAAAGTACATGATAAACCTATTTTATGAAAATAAGAATAATGATACTACTCTCTACTGCTACTAATGATACAACAATAATAATGTAGCACCAAACTACCTTTATCATTTATTGCATTATTATTTATTGCATGCTGATGTGAATTTATTTCATGTGGTGCAGTGCCATCTACTGTGGGATGCATGCTATAGCTGTCTGAACCCACTGACCTGGACGAGAGAAAAACCAGAGATATTAAAATCCATCCATCACTCAGATGCAGAAAGATGTAACTCTGACTGCATATGAATTACCTTCACATCGTCAGCTGACTTATGACGGTCTCGGAGAGGTGAAGGAAGCCCTAAGAGTGCATTTCAGACAAGTCCAGCGCTTTCTAAAGACGTTTCGAAATCGATGAATTTGACGAACATGCTTGTCATTCCTGTTTCACTCTGTTTTCTCTGGCTCCGTGAGCACTTGCTCTGCAGATGAATCAACACAAGGAACATCAGGGTGATGAATCCTTCAAATATTTAGTTTTTCCTGATGAAATCTCAAGGATTTTAAAAGACTGCCAAGAGGAAAGAAAATCAACAGCTGCTCAGAAATATTTTCTGTGGCTCCACATTTAGAGCTAATGTGTCCATCATGTAAATTCTGCCGTGGAACAAAAACAACATAATTTCATCAGATTTAGACTTCAGAAACTTCAGCAAGCACTTACGCATACACACACGCTTCGACATATGCCTTTCCCTGTATAACAGAGTCTCCTTCAGGCATCTCCATTCAATTACATATCACTTTGCTTTATCTGTTGTTGTTGCTATTGTCAAAATTAAATAACATTTTCCCTCGACTAGGATACTGTTTGATTTGTTTAAGACGGAACATTTTAGGCTTTCCCCCTCAATTTTTATCTCAACAACATATTTTCTTTTTTTCTTTTGGTGGCCCATCCATCCCAATAATGGCTCACAGACTTTCACTCTCGCTGCATTTGCCTGGACATTGTCCATACTTTGAATCATCAGACACTTGGCAGGCCGTGGGGGAGAGATGACTGTTTGTTAGTTAGTCACTCCTTGGGCGTTGGTAGATGGGAAAGTGGGTGCAGCAGCAAGAGGTGAACAGGTGATCATCTGTATTGCCTCTGTGGTTTTTTATATTATTTGTTTGTAGTCAAAGGCACTTAAATGCACCCCAGAGTGTGTAACTGTGATCACGGTGAAAGGGATTATTGCTGATTTCACTTTTTCACAAATTCAGCCATGTATTTGTAGCTCTCTGTTACAGTTAATTAAGGTTTTGCGCCTAATTTTGCATTATTTAATTCTACTGCCTGAAAGCACCTTTACTCAGATATTTTACACTTTTAATTAAACAGTAAGAACAAGGTTATTAACACCATTTTCTCCAAACTTCAGTTCTGTTTCCCAGTACTGTACCCCGTAGGTACCCAGTATTTACAAAAATACTTAAGAGTATAATCTACTTTCATACATTACTACATTAATAAGAATATACCAATACGAACCATTAAGTATTTTATTGGGAGCTGACTATTACAAACAAATGACACTGTAAATTTCAGGCTGTATTAAAGTGCTGCTGTTTTTCCTTATTTGAATCAAGGGTCTGAGGATAGAAGGTGTCAAAAGCCCTCTGAGATATTGTTTTAATTTTGAGCTATAAAGATAAAATTGCATTGACTTGTTATTTTAATGAAGCCACTGAAGCCAACTGTAATTTCTTTATATATTCTCTGTGAGTCATACAGGATACAATTAGTTGGTTTGGTACATTTCACCAACTATATGATCGTTTTTAGGGAGTGACCTGGGTGACTATGACTAAGTTAATTACACCGGTGGGGTGATACCTCACAGAGCAACCCTTACCTTACGCAATACCTCTTTAAATCACGTTATTTTTTTTTTCCTCTCCCACCCAACACTGGTTTCAGACATTCTGGTTTCACTCATGAAGATCTCATGCAGCTATTCTTTGATCCAGATGGTATTGCTTTACCAGCTTTACAATTCCCAGGAATAGCCCCGGCGTTTCCCACCTGGACGTTCTCACAGCCTAACAGATTTTGTTGGCTCTGTAGGTGTAGGATGCCTGTGTTTTTATGGCTTTGACCTACTTTTCCTTTTCAGGTCGAACTGAAATCTGTCAGTGTTTTACACAAGTCTGACATTTATTTCATGATGCATTACTTTCTTTGTAACACGGTATGCCTGCCTACACAGAGGAATTGTCACTAGATGGCACCACAAGATGCTAAAACAGCAGAGTGTCACATATCTGAGTAATGTCCCAAGGCATATGTAGACTTAACAGGGATCTGGCTCATTTTGGCACTTATTTGTGATTATTGTTTGACTCGCACTTACTTTTGATCTATTTAACTGACAATATTATTTAGAGCTAATCATAATAACAAATGCAACAGGATCTATAGAGTAGCCATGGATAGTTAGGTAAAGATAGTAGAAAGAAAGTTGAGAAAAAAGCACAAATACAGAAGGAAAATATTTAAGATATGAGAGCAGGGGATGGTGTAATAAAAGTGTAATATTTCTTTAAGAGATCTTGGGAGAGATGAGTGAATTGTGCAGCTGTGATATCGGCCTCACACAACAGATTGTTGTCCGCAATCACCCCGAGATTGTTAGCAGTCTGGGCAGGTGGTCTTCTGGAAGAAGAAGTCCATACCTCAATGAAGGGAAGGCAAATGTGCAAAAAGGAGATGTGATTATGTGATGATGCGAAGAAGTGATTTGGTAGAGAGAGAAAGGGGGAAGGGCTGGGAGATATTACCCTTCCTACAGAAAGTCATGACGTAGTGTCAGCAATATTTAACTGACATCAAAAAATGTGATCTCAATTCTTCCATCTTCCTTTCAATTTGGTGTCCCTGATAACATATATACAATAATATTAATAGACTGATGGAAAAGTGTTGACTTTTGTTACCGTGGCCTAACACAACCAGGCAAATATTTCATAAAAACTAAAAAAAAATCAAACATGCAGGGTTGTTTTGTCTAAATTACTCACTTCAGTGATCGTAAACAGGCTCATTTGCCACTGAGGGCATTACCCAAATTCTTGAAATGATTGCTCTTACATAACAGTACATTTAGTGAAAGCATCAGCAGTATCGTGCCCTCTGAGATGATGGCTGGTAACATGAAAACATCTTCGTATCCAGGGGACTCCTTGATGAGAGGTGAGAGTGTGATTGGGATTTACGATAAAGCTCTGCCACGTAACTCTGTTTAGTCCTTCCTCGGCGAGGACTGTCAGAGCACATCTGATATGACTCTTTCAGGGGTCGTATCAGATGTATGGCGCATGCTGGTAGCAATTTAGTGCATCTGTTGAAATCCAAACACAAAACTGGAAGAACCTGCAAAACCTCTGGGTGACTCATCTGAAAACCCACCTGGAAAAACACGGACTGCTAAAGGTCAGATTGAAGCGATAACTGTAACTCACAGTCAGGTTTAATCTAATCTGATGTGTTCTGTCACTCTGAACATGAAAGCGCGAAATACTTTATGGTTTGTGATACCAGTTTTTCACTGCTCAGATGAGATCTTACCTCTGCGTTAAAGCTGCACTAATCACTATATTTAGTCAGGCTAGCAGCATGGCTCTATGGATGACAATGTCGGTTAGTCGTCCACCACTTTGGTCCAGACTGAAATATGTCAACAACTAGTGGGTGAATTGACACAACAAGTTTGTACAGACATTCATGTTCCAATGACTTTTCCTCTCGTGCTGCCATCAGGTTGACACTTTTGTGTTCAGTGTGAAATGTCTCGACAACTACCAGATGGATTGCAATCAAATTTGGTACACACATTCATGTCCCCTTAAGCATGAATTGTAATCACTTTTGTGATCATCTGACCTTTCATCTAACACCACAATGAGATCAAAGTGTTATTTTGTCCAACACTTCCGGCAAAAAACTAAAGACATTCCCATCAGCCTCAGCTGCACTTGTTTACTGCTGGTTTCATGCTAATTAGCGAATGTTAGCAGGCTGACACGCCAGACTAAGATGGTTAACATTACCTGCTAAACATCAGCATGTTGACATTATCATTGTGAGAATAACATGCCGATGTTAGCATTTAACTCAAAGCACAGCCTAACTAGCATGACTTTAGACTCTTAAGTCTTGTTATATTAGCAACAGATCAAGCAAAAAAAAAGGTCTGATAAATTTATCCAGCACCAAATTGCAGACAGAAAAAGTTAGCAACTAGCTGGTGAACATAGTGTAGCATTTAAAGAGCCAGATATTTCCTTCAGGAGCTGGTGGAAACTAAAACAGAGCAAGAAAGAGCGTGAATATTAGACTTTTTTCATTTGTCGGGTGAGCAGATACACGACTCCAAATTAATGTTATAGCTGCTTTATGTTTGGTGAATGTGCAAATAGACAACTGTACGCTAACACGTTAGCTGTATCAACTTTATATGGTGATAACATATCAATGTTGTGCTTACATCGTGCTGCTCTGCCCCAAGTGGCCGCTAATTCATCAGTGCAGGTTTAAAAAGAGTATTTTTAGCATGTAGATGGAGCAAAAGAAGCTGGTGAACATACTGGAGCATATTTAGTAGCATTTCCATCAGGAGCTGGCGGAGACCAAAATCTGAGCTGCAAGACTTACATTCACTTCAAATAAAAGCTAATAGTACTCCATGTCTGCTGGATGTTTAAATAGTCAAGTGTTTGCTAACACGGTAGCCATATTAACTTTATAAGGTGATAATATGTCATTGTTAAATTCACAGCTTGTTCCTCTGCCCCAAGTGGCAACAATCTCAGTTAAATTCCCAAATCTTGCCGTCATTTAATTTTAGTGACTGCTCAAATTGCTTTCCTTTGAAGATATAAAGAGATACCCACAATATGTACATACCTTCATTTGTCTTCGAATGTTATCACTATTTTTATCACAAGTCCATGGATAACCCCTTCAGAATGAGAAAAGTATTCTGTTCAGTGTCACATGAAAGAAACACCAGCCCTTTTTTGTTTTCTTCTCAGTGAGCAGCAAGTGTTTCTCGGTTTGCTTTCGCCATTAGCTTACAAAAACACAACTTTGCCTCAAATAAGCCTCCGGTAAACAAAGCTCTCCACTACATGACAGTCTGTGCTACAGCTCAGGAGGCTCCAGCACAATCTGGACACTCAGTGACTAATAATCCATATGTATTAGCTGTCTGCATGGCTGATAAGAGGACACAGCAGACTGTCTTGAGTCATGACGATAATTCACTCGCACACCGCGACTATCAAATATGTTTTTTCTTTTCTCTGTCCACAGTGATAGGTTCAAAGGGAAGACGTGGAGTTTCAGAGGGAATAGGGACGAGCTTGATGGATGGTCGACTGTACAGTATATACAGCTGGAATCCCGCTGCTGTTGTTCGGTGGAGCCTAGCAACTTGAATCAACGGGACAACCTCGAAGACTTAATTAGTTAAGGATGTCTTCTTCCAAACATTTCCAATAAAGACGAGAGAACACGAAGAAAAAGAGGATGGTAGAAGGAGATAACAAGTTCAAGTTACTGAGTCTTAGAAAACATCTTGAGATTTCTGAAATCCAAAGCATGTGAAGAGTCCATCGACTTTAGGAATGCGAGGGGGAAAAAACTCCCACTTTTTCCTGGATTGACCAGTTGAATTACCCTCACCTTGAGTTTTGTTTGGCTGCCAAGCGCTTCACGAGGCGCACTCACAAACTTCAGCATGACAGCGCATTCATCAGATGTTCATTAACCGCCATGGCAACCTGTTGCAAGTCGTTTATCTTCGCTTTTGATTTGTTGCTGTGAAATCGTCAAGACACTCGGTTACAGTTACGATTGAAACCAAATGAAACCTTTTTAAACCCATAAGCATGTTGGGCCTACCACCACTACACGCACGCAAACACACACGTACACACATTTTCCTGTGGAATTGGATCTGTGTAGTGCTAGAGGAAGGCCTATATGGTTGTGTGCCATGGATCTGTGGTTTCCAATACAAATCTTTGGCAGGGAAAGAAGCATTTTCACTTTGGCCTGCTGTTCTACAGCATCAGTCACTGTTTCATAACAAAATGCTTCACTTGTTTTCTCAACATTCCCCAGCAACAGTGAAACCAGGACCTAAGGCAAGACATATCTAACTCACAATCTCTGTGATGCAAAACCATGTCAAACACTGCAGGAGCTGTTATTTCATTTGAACTGTAATGATCTAATTTACAATGTTAATTGTTCAACATCTCTGAGCTTTGAATAGAAGAGAACTCCTTTAGGTTATCACAATATGCAGAACATCTGCCTTGGCCCCAGATCGTATACATTTACGTCGAAAGATGAGGTGCTACAGCCGCTGACACCCAATTCATGATATCATGTAAAGTGTGTGTGGATGTGTTTGTGTGTGTGTGTGTGTGTGTGTGTGCTAGTGTTGCTGTTGGAGGGGATCCAGGCATGCAGATGGCCCTGGTTTGTGTTTGCACTGAACGGCTGCAAGCCTCTCGCCTCCCTAGTGACCATGACAAACCATGTGCGCTCACACACACACACACACACACACACTCAGGACCACGAACGCTGACTTTTCAAGGGTCGGGTCAGAAAACTCTCCCGAAGTATCTATGTGCTGCTTTGATGGTGCAAATGATTCTTTAACAGACCTGAGGTAATCTTCCGGATGATTAAAGTGATGAGACATATTTGAAAATTTTAATAATAATTTCAGTTTCTATTTCTCATAAACTTCAGCGCAGATACCATGTTGGTACATTATTCCATATCTACAATACAAACACGGCAAATTGTTTTGTGTCCACAGCCTTACATCAGTTGTGACGTCTTTCAGGTGTGTCCTCGTCTATATAAAAAGACTGTGTTCTATTTCTATCTAAAGTTTTAATGGAAGGTAACAGGTAGAAGTAGGTACGGTAGGTGTACCTGTTTTCACCTGTACACACTCGCTGGCTGGCAGCCACTACTATAGCAACAACAATAACAACATGGCAGGAAAGCCTTTTGGACTTCCTGGGAGATCCTCTGGTATGCAGGCTCAAGTCTGGGCCAATGTTTGTCGACTCAGGAATGTTGCCTGGGCGACCGGAGGCCGTGAAGAGGGAAACCCCTTATCTGCTGACGTTGTTGTTCAACCGTTGTCACGGTTCAAAGGCCGCTTAGGTAGAGACGAAAAAAAAGAAGAAAGACACACAGACGCACACCTTAAAGGTTGGTCTATATACAGTATGTGTGTCACCATGGAGATACTGTTTGGGTGGAGCATTCACTCCACAGGGCATGAATGGGTGCAAAGCTGAGACAGAGAAAAGAGAAAAAGGGCGTCCCTTGGCTTTGAGTCAGACCTGGTACTTACACTTTCTAGCAGGAACTCCAAAGACGTAGATTCATGAATGAGCTGCAAAGCATAGGCTTGTTTATGTTTGTGAAAGACAGGGAGGGTTGGATTTTAAAACCTCGCTGTGGAATGTGATTGCGACACACTTTTCTGTCCGTTGTGTTGCAAGCGTTGTTTAGTGCTTTCTGAATCTGACGGTGACTTGAGATCTAGCCTCAGTTTTAAAATGGAGATTTGGTGTATGACGCAGAGAAATGAATTTCAGCCTTTATAGGCTTACAAGAAATACACCTCAGAATAGGGTAATCTGGAATGCTATCAAATAGTACTGGGATATCGTGTAGTCTCTGTGTAAATCTTCTTTATGATACAACAAAATGCAGACATTGTCTTTGTAATAACACATTTTACCAGATATAAAAGGCCTATACGCTTAGAGCTGCATTTCCATCATGCTGCAGAGAACAGAAGGTGATGAGAAAACTGAAAAAGCTTCATGGCTGGATATCAAAATACGTGAAATGTCTTTATTCACACGCGCCAGCTGACACGACCTGCACAGATGGTGCAGATTGTGTCAGCGCTCTGATGGCGCTTCAGTCAGTCCTTTCAAAAATGATCATGAGCGTCTGTGTCCTCAGTTGACCACGTTGGCTCGACGGATCACAAACTGAATGTTTTCTCCCCGCGCTGAAAGCAATCCCATTTAGCTGGTGGGAATTCTGAAAAGCACGCTCGTTCATTTGGCTTGATCTTCGACATGTGAGGAATTTCAGGATGGGAATTTCCAGACAAGAGTGCACCAAGGCCACACTTTTAATTTCAGGATAAAGCGACCAAAGCAGCATAAAACCGTTTGCACTTCAGTGTGCTGATTCACGCACAAGTAATTAAACCCCAAACAATTTTTTTAGTTGTATTTCTCCCACAATACATGTCAGGTGAGTTGTATTCTACCTTGACTAAAACCTTTCCCTCTCTCTTTGTCCAGACATAGAGGCAGAATAAGAAGTGCGCTGATAAGCTTTAAACGACTCATCTGTTCTCCATTGTCTTATAAAATAATAAAAAATCTTAAATGCTTGTGTTTCATCCTGTAACATCATCTTACCTCCTCCTACGTGCCAAATGGAGCATTAGACAGGCATCATACACCACTATGTGTTCATTAAAAAACGCTATCCCTGCCAGGATGAATAATTTAATGCACTGTTCCCAAATTGAATCAACTGTGATATCAACTGGACTCAGTCAGACTCTGTGAGTGAACTTACATCAGCCTGCAACTCACTTAGAATATAAGAAGACCTGAGAAGTACTTGTATTCAATGTTTGGCTGCTGTGTTTTTCATTTTCATTGTCGAAACGAGCATATTTCTGCTATGAGTGCATCAAAAATGAATTCCCACTTGATCAGACAAAAGGCCTGTCTTGTGCCTGCTGTGATGTTACAATAGTAGGCTGAACATTTTGTTGCTGGAACATGTTTTATGTCATGTTTCTTGGAGCTCTTTCAGATCCCCCATCAGCTTCTACAAAGTGGTCGCTAGTTTTCCTGGGGTCCTCACAACAACAATAACGTCAATTCAAATTCACAATTCAGTGAAATGGCTCTACATATGAAAAGACAGACAATAGTAGCTTACCATGAACACAAGATTGTCACAAATGGATAGCAACAAAAAGAAAATAAAAACAGTCAAAAACGCTCCAAAACAGCAAGAACTAAAGTAACATCAATGTGAGATTCATAAATTTTAGTTTTAGTGACTTTTTGAGAGAAAATCTCCTTTTGATCCACCTGATGCTGGTGGGGGAGCATATTCCAGGCAGAAGGAGCTCTATAAAGTTAGTTAGTTAGTTTTACTGCACTGCCTAAAACCCTAAAACCTCGCAGAACGCCACACCAACACAGACAGAGCAGCGGATTAACACAGCTGCAGGGGTGAGATATTTTGCAGAGTGTGAACTATGAGTCATCTAGCTGTGAACATAAATTTGATGCTTTTTCACTGATGTGATCTTTGATTTGCATGCTGCAGTTATGATGATTTAACTGCCTTAATTCTTTTCCGACTGGACTCCGATTTCCTCTTATTTGTGAAACACACGCGCTGATGTTTTCTGTATTGTTCCCCGAAGGGATGTGTAAACATTTACTCATGAATCATTAGTGATGATAAACCTAAGCTAAGCTAAACCATTGATCAATATTACACCATGTCTTCCTATGGAGTCCTCAGGAAGATACCCTGTTGGACAGCAAAATACATCAAGTGACCTTTCCTTTGATAAACAACATTTAAATGCACTTAATCAATTTGGATAATGTTAATATATGCGTTGAAATATTGATTAGGGATGATCTACCTCCTATGAGGCTAAGCTCGTTAAAAAACATAATCCCCTGAGCATCCAGCCAGCAGAAAAAGATCAGACGGGGGTGTTTATGCTGAGGTTGACCTGCTGAATTAAAGATCAACAAAAATCTAATTTACCCTTAAATGAGCATCAATGATTTATGCATAAGTCCTACATTTAAAAACAAGTATTTGTTTAATATATTTATTTTTAAATGGGCACTGTCATGTCTCAGAGGCGTGGGTATTTGAAAACTGTGACTGAAAATATTGAGCATTTTCTACCACACTTTTTGTGTCGTGAACCCAGTGACTCATATCACCAGATGTATTAGTTACATTTCTTTTATACAACAGACAAAAACTAGATTATCAAGATCATTTTCAGGCTGGGAAAGTGAACAAATAAGAAAAGAAGACTGAAAGAAGACATTACATGTTTCTATGCCCTGATGAAGACACGTGTACGGATAAAAACTCAGCAGTCTTTAAGCACTAAGGAGGATTTGACGCCTCCACACCAGCTCATTGATGGAAGCAGCAAACAGTTCGCTCCCTGGATTGTAATGTCCTTAACATTGTTTTTTGGTGATTGTTTAGCTGAGGGAAAAGCAGCACACCATGATTTCGCCTGTAGTGCAACATGAATGGCAAGGTGTGCTACAAAAGATGTCCTTCACGATTTATTGAGAGGGAACTCTGTCCAAACAGGTCTAGCTGGTTCCTCAAAGCAGCAATGGACAATGAAACCTGGGAACACCAGCGTAAATCCTTTTCTATAACGTATCCACACCCTTGTATGCAGCCGTTGTTTCTATAAAGACACATTAAGTAACACACATGCGATTTCACATGCGTGTGTGTGTATGCATGCGTGCAGGAGGTGATCGTTTTTCCATGATGACAGTGAGGGAATCCTGTGGTGCAGCTCTGAGGACAAACCTTTTCTAATGTCTCTTTCTGTTAAACGTTAAAGACGATGACACACAGCACGAGAAGGTCAATAGCACTGACATGTCTGTGCGTATGGAGCTGGTGAGAGGGGGAGATTAGCTTAGCTTAGCATAAAGACTGGAAGCAGGGGGAGAAAAGCCAGTCTGGCTCCCTCCAAAGTTCAAAAATACACCTACCAGAACATCTAAAGGTCACTAATTATATCAACATGCTCTATCTTGTTTGCTTAATCTGTACAGAAACAGAAATGTTTCTGATTTTATGGGGAGTTATGCACTGTAACAATTTCTGGGCACAAGGACTTCCTGAAGTCTTGGAGTCAGAAAATAGCACGTAACTCCCCCTAAAACCACAAATTGCCGTTTTTACATTAATGTTTATGTACAAATTAAATAAATAAGATACAAGTTAGTTAGCTTTAAAGGTAGTGGTGGGTGGATGGAGCTGTTTCCCCCTGCTTCCAGTCATTATGCAAAGCTAAGCTAATCACCTCCTGTCTATAGCTCATACCTGACATGCAGACATGAGAGTCAATCTCCTCATTTAATCGGCAAGAAAGTGAATAAGCGTACTTCTCAAAATGTCTAACTATTCCTTTAAAAGAGTACTCCAGCGATTTAGTAACAAAGATGGGAGACTTTCAAGAGACGGAATTAAAAAAATTAAAAAAGAATGGTCAAAATTGAAATGGAGTGGCCGAGATATCCAGATATTTCCTCCCTAGTATGGGTCAAACTCTAAAAACTAGATCCTACACTTCCCATAATGCAACATTTGTTGTCATCATTTGTTAAACCCTCCCTGTCTGGTAAACACCCACCTTCAAACTCCCACTTTGTAAGCTTTTGGTTTAAAATTTATAGTCACCAAGACCAAGCTGTTGGTGTCATTTGAGTCATTTAATATAGACTGAGTTGAACTTCAGCTTCACACACCTTGACCTAACTTTGTCTCTTTAATGACCCCACTCATGTTCCGTCTCTGTACTTCTAGTGTCACAGGACTGACTAACATTATGTGCGGATGCTCTGCTGGCCTCAGGTCACAGATGGCTGACAATTACAGCTCTCATTGTGTTTCCTGCACTTTTTGTACAGTATCTCCCCCCCGGCCCTGTCCTTTCTATCCCAGCTTCCCAGCCGCCTTCTGCCCCCTTAATCAAAGCAGAGTAAGATTTAGAGAGGAGGTAAACACTCTGGTTTTATGATTGGGCCCCTTCTTACAGCGTGGCCTGTATAATTGAAAAGCCCTCGTTGACTATTTTAAGACACTAGTGGGAACAGACTCCCATGTGTGTGCTATGGCTGGGAATGGGGCTCTCTCTTTTTCTCTTGCGTTCACTGATTGCTAAACAAGTATGGTGTCTTTGGCTTGTTGTCTTCTGTGATTACCGCATTGTAGTGAATATACAGAAAATCAAACAAAAGCTTAAAACAAATATCTGCTGTCTCACCACTGCAGGGATGTGTCACTTGTGTGACAAAATAAGAAAGGTGGATTTCAGAATTAAGAGAAGAAAAAAAGCTGCTCTGTCACGTGTGTTTTTGAACAGGTTTTTTACTCAGACCATCTGTTCTTCACACCGCTCGACAATCCCCGACCGCCAACATCCCGCAAACCAAAATTAACGTTGTTTCACTGTGAGTAAAAAGTTTAAACAAACAGAAATATCAGCAGTCAGCGTCTTCTCAGTCCCTCAGTCGACCATAATAGACTCTTTGTTCAGCTGAAATTATAAACTCTTATTTTGGACGTTGTGTCGACTGGAGCCTTGTGCGTCATGATGATAAATACTTTGTACCTAAGATTTTAACTTCTGTAAAGATAGAAACACGTTCTCAAACAAATCACAAACTCACTTTGAAGTTCACCACATTTAAACACTGAGAAATAAGGACAGAAAAGACTCCAAAAGAGCAAGTGAGCCTTTGACAAAACTCATTACACTGCCAAATTACTCTTCAACAAGGTGAAGTGAAGTCGTCTAACCGCATGTAGTGACAGATTTATGGTCCGCATGAGCTTCCTCACCTGAAGTGCCCTGAACTCATTACAGTGGATAATGAAGGTGGGGAAATCATATTCTAGATGCAGCGTGAGTTGGCAGAGTCGAGACACACGTATTCCCAAGTCCCTGAAAACAGAACTGACATCACTCGTCTGCCTTAAACATTGTGAATCACACAGAAAGGAAGCACCTGCTGGTAAATTACTAAACCTTCCCCTGAATTTTTTAATAATAAACAAGACTAAGAGTCTACAGCCATGCTAGCAGCTCTGTGAGGCTGTACTTCAGGAATGCGGTGGTTTGAGCTAAATGCTAAGGTCAGCAAGCTAACATGCTCTCAGTGACAATGCTAACATGCACCATCTTAGTTTAGCATGTTAGCATGCCAACATTTGCTAATCAACACTAAACACAAAGTGCAGCTGAGGCTGATGGGAATGTCATTAGTTTTACAGTATTTGGTCTTAAACCAAAGTATTGGACACATTCAGATTTTGACCTGATGATGGCGCTAGATAAAAAGTTATTATAATTCATCCTGAGGGGGACATGAATGTATGTGCCAAATTTCATGACAATCCATAGTTGTTGAAACATTATACTCAAACCAAAAATGTCAACCTCATGGTGGTGCTACAGGAGAAGTCAAGAAATCCCTCAAAAGTCATTAGGATCCATCCTTTGGGGACCATGAACATCTGCACCAAACTTCATGGCAATCCATCTGACAGTTGTTGAGATGTTTCAGTCTGGACGAAAGTGGTGGAACGAGAGACCGACATTGCCATCCATAGAGCTATGCTGCCAGCAAAAGTCTTTAATTTTTCCTGCACAACATTCATAATATTGGTTTATATTCATGGTTAAAGACGACTTTTAAATGATGCTGTAGTAGGTTGAGAGAGAAATCAAGAGCTCTACATCTACAGTACAAAATGCACAGTCACATTAAAAAACCCTCCATGGTACTTGTGGTAAAAAGATCTTTTTTATATATAGAATATAGTCCCATAAAGCCATTTAAGTAACATGAAGGCACGGTCCCCCAACTCCAACAAATAGGCCCATTACCACATGAAAGACATGCTCTGCCATTTGCCATTGTAGCCTAACATGCCTTAAGTCCTGGCTTTACTGGGCGTACCTCCTCAGACAGAGGCTCTGTTTATCAGTGTTTCACCATATACTGGTGTTTGATAATGTTTGATGACCAGGAAAAACAAAACGAAAAGAAGAACCCCAACAGCACCAAAACTGAAAGTGCACACATGTAAAATCATTTGTTCTATTACCAAGCGATAATGTTACTATCCAGTGCAAATAATGCACTCCAGCAGAGTATGAAAACAGATTAGAGTAGGTATAAAGTGAGGTTGCAATTAACATCAACCTTCAGCAGATTCAATCAATACACATTACTCATGCAACAGCAGTCAAATCAAACTGTATAACATTAGTGGACACAAAAAGTACATGAGGTTTCCAGGAATTTGTAATTCAACACTGCTTACATTGCGGTCCACGACTACTCTGATGCAATGGAGGGCTAAGAGTGAGCAGGTTTCATTACACCCAATAACGACAGATGAATTCCAGCGCTGATGTAGCGTTTGGGCTTGGTCACACCAAATTGTAAAATCGTGTGGTGGTTTCACATAGAGTTTGAATTTGGTGAACTTTGGCATGAGAATTCATGTCGTTGACCAATTGCAAACTGTCTTGAAAATGTCGACCAGAGACTCCAAAACAGAAGATGCTATATTAGCTATGTGGCACCATCCCATTTTATATAACCCTGCTCTGAATGCTGAATGAGGAGCAGCACCAGTTTTCCTCTTTGTATCCATTTTGCCACAAATAAAAGTAAACACAACCAATGGTAGCCACAGCAAGCAGTCACTGCATCATAAAGCTTCCATTACCGCCTGTTTCAGGAGGACATCTGGCTATTAATAATAAGGAAGTGCCTGAAAACCAAACAAACTTGGATGAGTCAGCCAAAATTTAATGTAAGCAGTACTATGTTGTCAATTCACTGTATTTTTAACCCTCACACAGCCAGCTCTGCAATCATACAACTGTCTCGACTTGTTCAATGACGTGAATGCTCGCAATTTCTAAAAATGGAATCTTTCCCATCTCTAACATCCTTCCCATATGACGTGAACACGCCATTAACTATGGAGCTAGAGCCAGGAAGTGGTTAGCTTAACTTAGCATAAAGACTGGATGCAGGGGGAAACAGCTAGCCTGGCTCTGTCCAAAGGTAAAGAATATGTCTACCATCACTTCTAAAGCTCACTAATTTACACATTATACCTCATTCGTTTAATTCGAACAGAAATGTAGATATTTCTTAGCTTACTGCAGCTTGATTCACTCGACTCCAGGTAGTCATGGCGCCCAGTCGCTGTTCTTTAAGAAAAATCTACAGCACGTAATTCTCCTTGAAACCATAAAATATCTTGTCCACAATTCAGTTTGAGCTTTAGAGGTGTTGGTAGGCTTATTTTTGAACTTTGGAGAGAGCCAGGCTAGCTGTTACCACCTGTTTACAGCCTTTATGCTAAGCTAAGTTAACTGCCTCCAGCTCCCTATGCACAGATATGAGAGTGGTATCGATCTTTTCATCTAATTCTTTGCAAGAAGGTGAATTGTATGTGTAATTATATTTAACTATTCCTCTAATAATCTGGTTTCTGCTGACACGATGAAAACAGTCCGTTCTTGATGGCACCTCTGCACTAATGAGACAATGCTCGGTCAGTAATTCATAGTATCTCATCAAAATTATCCAGTATTTCAAATAAATGTAACAGCAGCAAACAGCAGTCACAGTGTGCCAGTGAGAACCGTGCAAAGGAGCTCTGTAGCGAGACGTAGCAAGTGTGTTTCCAGATTTCAAAGTTAGCCACAATCATTACATTTGATTCCAGAAAAAGATCAAAGAGAGTAGAAGGGAACCCGCACTCTGCAGACATCAGGAAAAGCTCCTCACCAGAGGTCTACAAAAATAGATGCTTTTTTACATTTCAACCCTGCTCAAAACTCAGTGCACGTTTCCTTCAATGGATCCTTCACAGTGCACTATATCATATACAATGAAAAAGAGTGTGAGAGACTTTTGTGTAGCCACATTTGTTACATGCAGTTAATGACAAACAAAATTAGAGAATGACTTGTTTTATGGGTGTCCGCTGTGGCAACAACCAGCATCGCCACACTGTCTCTACACAATAAAACACAGTGGCAGTAAGTTACTTGACAGAGGTTCTGGTCACATTCATTGTTACAAACATGGAAACACGAAATTTCCAAAGAAGGTAAACAACGTTTATGTAGCTTGTGCAGCAATTCAAGAGAGCATCTGAGTACCTGGATGACCCATTTGACCCTTCAGATAGTGTATATACAGTATGTATGTGTATGTTCATCCATCTTAATAAACATTTAATCAAAAATATATATTTCTTGTAATGTCTAACTGTATATTGGGGGGAAAAATGTCATTTTTAACTCCTGCAGTCTGCTTTTAACTTTGAACTTGCTTTGTACATTTTAAAAGTGGCTACACTTTGTGGGAGGTCTAATTTTTCAGTTAATGAACCAATATTGTAAATGAAGGGGTTGAATTACAATTTTAAGATACAGGTAGAACATATTATTGTTGTTAAAGGAATGTTTCAACATTTTGAGAAATACGCTTATTAGCTTTTTTTCCGTGAGTTAGTTTGATGCCAACAAATAGTTCAGCACATAACTCTTTTTTATGATTGGCGGCTATACAATTTGGTTTTATTTGGATTAAACAAATTAGATATAACGTGTTTATTAGTGAGCTTTAGATATGCTGGTACAGGCCAGGCTAGCTGTTCATCCAGCCTTCATTCTAACCAGCAGCTAGTTTCAGCTACATGCTTACTATACAGACATTAAAGCATTATTGATCTTCTTATCTAATTATCTACAAAAAATGGAAAAAAAAGCCAATTTCCCAAATGCTGCTGTATTCCTTTAAGCTGTGCTGCATGAGATTTGTGTAAAAGCAAAAACAAAATGGTGCCTTTAAACAAGTACTGCAATCAAGCACACACTCCCACACACAGGCACTCTGCAAGACTTACTGTTGAAGAGTATACCATGAACCCTAACTCTACTGGCTCTTCATTATAGTTAGCTTAAATTAACAGCCACTTCAATAACAATAAAGCAACAGTAGGCAAGCTAATGAAACACTGAGCTGTTTCCAGTGTGCGAGTCTGACCCAGACTTCACTCACACCCACCAGCATACTTTCCCCTTACATCAGCAAACAAGAAAACTGCAAAGCTTTTTATTATTCATAAAACAAGATAATATAAGCTGTCACTGGCACTGCAGACAACACTGTGGAGGGTTTTTTTAAACTGTGCATTACGCTCTCATAAAATCCCCACTTTTTATTCAATACAGCATGTCTAGACTATATTTTTATTATCATTATCGCCAGTAGCTAATTAGGATTTTATTGTGCAAGTCAATTGGGGTTTTGGTGTGCCTTTGTTTTTCGAAGTTTTTGTCATTCCTTGTGTCTCTGGGGGAATGCCAGTCGACCAGTTAGTCAGCCACCCACTCAGATTCAGAGCTGATGGAGGAACCACAAGGAACCAGGAACCGTCTGCATGTCTCCCCGAGTGCCACACAGAAATAGAAAAAGAAGAGCTGTGTATCAAAAGTCTGCAGCCAAGATCTTAACCAGCTGATATGACAGGACAGTGTCACATTATAAACGTTGAAAACATGAGGAACCACGCACTTTAGATTGGACCTACTGTGTTAAATGCACATACTACATTCATCAAATCACTGTGATTTGCCATGGCTGACATCGCCTACTCCTGTTAAGGGTTACAGAGGACGAGCCCATCCCAGCATGCAATGGGAAAAGCCAGGGAAACAGCCTAGACAGGTTTCCAGTCCACCACACTGCTAAAACACAGTCAAAGCAGCATTCATGCTCCCTCTTAAAAGTATTTGGCAACACAAATTAACACACATATTTTGTAAAAGAATCAGCTGCATTTTAACATTCAACCAATGGAACTGATTGGCAGGTTAGAGTCTCCAGTTCACCTGAGCTACATTTCTGTGGACTGTAGAAGGAAACTTATGCAAACACTGTGAGAATTCATGCAAAAGAACCAGGATTCACTGAGACACTTAATTTTCTGTCCCTATGCTCTGTATACTATGCATATAATACTATTCCACTGTTAATTCATAAGGTTTATTTTAGCTACGCTGGTGGCTTTATGGATGCCAATGTCGACCTGTTGGTTATTCAGTCGATCGATCGGCCCACCACAATGTCCAGGCTGAAAAATCTCAAAAACCTAAGGATGGATTGCCAAGAAATCTGGTAGATATTCATGGTCCCCAGAGGATGAATCCTGCTGACTTTAATGATCCCTCAGTTTTCCTCAAGTGGCACCATGAGGTTCACATCTGTGGCTTTTAGTTTTTAGTGAATTTGATGGATCGCCATGACATTTGGTACACGCATTCATGTTCCCCTCAGGATGAATTGTAATGACTTTGGTGATCCCTTTTACTTTCCATATAACGCCAGCATCAGGTCAAAATTTAAATTTGTCCAGTACTTTGGTTCAAGACTAAATACCTTCAAAACTAATGACATTCCCATCAGCCTCAGCTGTACTTTGTATTCAGAGGTAATTAGCAAATGTTAGCATGCTAATACACTAAGATAAGTTGGTGAACATGGTAAACTTTATACCTACTAAACATCAGCATGTTAGCATTGTCATTGTGAGTGTGTTAGCATGCTGACGTTAGCATTTAGCTTAAGCATCAGTGTGCCTAAGTATAGCCTCACGAAGCTGCTGGCGTGACTGTTTTTTCTAGACACAAGTCAAGAAAAGTTCCTGAAAACGTGTTTCATCCTCAACATCGATCAAACTTTGATGTTATTTCTGCTGATTTTTCACCCATTACTGTACCTGCATTTCCTTACATGATTCAGTTGATGACTATCCTGCCCCTCCAGTGATAGATGGAGCAGACTTTTGCTTTAGCAGCAAAGTGCATGGAAGAATTTGATTTAATGTATTTAATCCTATTTAATGAACAGGGGTTGCTGTTGCTCAGTGTGACTATCCTAAATCCTGAAAAACTTCTTATAATGTATGAACCATTAACACAGTGTACAATAAAGCAGAAAGATGTTTTCTGCTAATCCGCACTGAAATGCACCCACTTATTCTGTGAGAAATCTTTTCAAATTTCGCCCAGAAATGTATTCACTCATTTCCAGTGTGCATGAAACCTTCACTTTATGTGCTCATATGCTTGAATGTAGGTAAGCCTGCATACATATCCTGACACCGCTCTGTGATTGATTGACAGACAGTGAGGGCGGTGAGGGGGGGAGGAAGGCTGCCGGAAGCCATGGAGAAAAAACGAGTTAGACTCACACAGATACAAAGAAAGAGAGGAAAAACTGAAACTGAAAGCAGCCCACAAGCTATATATAGGTGATGTGGTGCTGGTGATGCTCCTTATAATAGAGGTGGTGGTTGGTGTCAGGTTACCCCCCCCCCCAC
>NTHP01000073.1:363062-380615 GCA_003416845.1 Oplegnathus fasciatus | reverse complement strand
CCCCCACTCTCTCCCTCTTTCTTTTACCCTGACTACTTTGGTCCTGGCTTACAGCTCTTTATTTACACCCTCAGACCTTGCATTTACAGCGCAATCACCCCTGAGGACGTCATCAGCTCGCTCTCCACTCCACAGCTGTCGGTGGTGGCGTCCAAAGGCAAGAGGCGGACGTGGGGGCGGAGGGCAGAGGTGGGGACAGAAGATGTTACTCTCCATGTGCTTCCTCGAGATTCCCCACAGAACGACTGTTTCACGGAGGCTGTTTGTCTCCCGATGACTGAGAGGTAAACAACAGGTGTTACATATGGGGTGCCTGGGGTGATAATCTAAGAAGGGATTAGCTAAAATAGCATACAGTAGATTGGGTGACACAACAAGGAACTTGAAGCATTGTTTGGGATGGCAGTAATGCCTGGCTGGCCCTCTGGCACACACGGAGGCTGCTTGGGTGTACTTTTACATCTCTTGTCTGTTCATTTATTTGTTTTTTATTCTTCTGGGAGGTAAAGCCCCCTGCACACACCGTCTTCTTGGTCCTGTCGGTGGATGCACAACAGTCCATTAAGTCTTTTCCTCAGGTGAGCCACAAGGCTGCAATAAACACATACTGTATATCATCATCATGTTGAAGATACTGCAGGTAAGTATTAGCTTGAGAGGAGAACCGTATAAACACAATCTATTAGACTTTTAATGGTAAAAAACCATCACTGACAGAAACTGACAGACTGCACTATTGAGATCATTAAATTAGATTTGTCCTTATGTTTATATGTATGTTCCATTTCATTTAACAGGGCTCTACAGGTTTGACCTCTCATCCAAGCGGATCCATACACTGAAATTTGCATAATGTATGCTCAGCCAGCTGACGCATAAAAAGGAGGCATTCACTAACCACAGCCGCTGCCTCAGGCTAGAACCTGTTCTTGGTGGTACAAGGTTTTCAGTTGGCTGATTACTGAACTGTTGGATAGAAGAATGTAATTCTGTTTATTGCTTTCTCATTCATAAAACGACAGCGAATTTCTTTTTTTTTAGTTTATGATACAGCTTACTGAATTTACTTCAGTCAGGTAGGTTACATTAATGTACGACTACTATTGATGTAACAAATGAAGACATGACATGTATACAGATACCTACATACAGGAATTAAAGGAAAAACCTGAATAAATGAATGGAGAAACATTACAAAGGCAGATCCGGTGGCTCTGTTATGTGGGGGGCATTTTGCTGGCATTGTTTGGGTCCACTTGCCCCCTTAGAGGGAAGGGTCACTGCAAATCAATCCAAAATTCTTCAGTTTACTATTCACCTTTATCCTATGATGAAACATTTCTATCCTGACGGGAGTAGTCTCTTCCAGGATGACAATGCCCCCATCCATAGGGCACGAGAGGTCACTGAATGGGTTGATGAGTATGAAAATGATGTGAATCATATTCTATGGCCTTCGCAGTCACCAGATCTCCACCACGATCATCAAAACATCAAATGAGGGAATATCTTTTGGAAGAATGGTGTTCATTCCTCCAGTAGAGTTCAGAGACTTGCAGAATCAATGCCAAGGAGATTTGAAGCTGTTCTGGTGGCACGTGGTGGCACCTTACCAAGACACTTTTCTTTAATTTGTCACCCGTTTGTAGATCTGTAGCTTGTCTTTGCCCTTAACAAGATCTGGAGAACCAGGAACTAAATTTGAAAAGTAATGGTTAGAAGTTCTCTAGTCCCAATTAGTCTCTAATTCTTCCAACCATGCTTTACCACCTCCACTAACCTTTAGTACGGTTATGGTTACGTCAAAGCTAATTACTTAAATGAAAGACAATAAATGCTGTGACATGCACTTGAGTAAAATCTGAAACAAATAAGAAATGGATGAATGGGGTCAACAAAATCCATATGTATTTCAAAATCTAAGTAAATTATGTCTTATAAGATGGTGATGCTGAACTCCTCGATCACTTCCACTTGCAGAGTAGTCTTAGAGATGATCTCTGCTTTTCATTTTTTGGCTCTTTCTCTTCTTATGCCCTCAAATACAGCATCTGTGTCTCTTTCTCTCTCTCTCTCTACCTCTCTCTCTCTCTCTCTCTCTCTCACACACACACACACACACAGTCACGCAGCTGCATGCCAAGCAGCAATCTGATGGGCAGAGCTGTACCCAGATGGTTTAATTCATATTCCTGCTGTTAGTTGCTGATGTTAAACAGGTGCTACCTGACCTCCATTCCACCGCTGCTCTGCCCTCCTCTGCTCCACCATATTTCCTCTGCATAAAATCACACTGTATTAAGTCTCTTCCCAGCCCTGCTATTTTTACTGACAGTGGTGTTAACAATGAATTGCTGTAATTACTGGATGGCAAATGGACTTTTAGTGACATGCTGACGCCTCTTATTTTGCCAATATTTTAATCAGAAGCCAATCAGTGTTTTGTGTAAACTCGGCCTGAAGCCATTGTCTCCCAGACTGCATTTTGGTGCCTACAGCTATTACGTTCTGTTAATGAGAGCTTCTTTCCACTGTAATAAACAGCACAGTTTTGTATGTACCATTGTAGCTGTTAATGCTGATCAAAACTGTTGGCGATACTAAGTTTAGCTGGCATGCTGGGCACAGGCATATCGAGGCGTGTGCCTGTTTTGCCTAATGATCCATGGTGTGATGATTATTTGTCTTTCTCTCTCAGGGAAATGATTGATTAGGCAAATATTCTTACTGGAAACAAATCTGATTAAAATTCAAAGACCAGGCATTTCTGAAGTTTTCTCTCATTTCCCAACTGTTTTGCACGAGTGCTGTGTTTTCTTCATGCTATACAAATTAAGATGTAGCCTTATCTAACCGATGCCGATATGATTCAAAGCAGTGCTGCACTTTTAAAAAAAAAGCCTCCTCATTTAATTACTGGGCTTGCGGGAAATCTGATACCCTCTATTTATTTGGCCAAACATTACAGTTCCGGTTGGGACGGATGAAACACACTCCTGCCATCAGTCCCCTCTTTGGTGATGTTCTGCGAAGTGTTTAATTATGTCAGAAATTTATGTTCTGAGAAAGTGGATCATTCAGATTAAGTTTGTTTCCCAGGCCTGAGTAAACATCCATGTACAGCCTCCCCCACTCCACGCACACATGCATGCAAACTGGCTTAAATAGACCTCTGGTGTTTCCCGCATGTGATTACAGGGAATATTGCGTGGGAATTAACTGCCAACTAACTTTATAAGGTGTTTTCATAACAAAACACTTTTAAAAGTCCTTCCTGTTTCAGTCCTAACGATGACAACAAGCCACTTTGGTGCCTCAAAGCCGTTAATCCCACCTCAGGGCCTAAAACAGGTCTAGTTATCTTTCTCTCTGCTGAATGGAGGGATGCACAAAGAGAGGAGGGTAAGGTGGTAACCCAAGCTTTAGGCCTGTGTCGCTGGGTAGCGTGCTGACTGTGAGAGGCCTAGATTGCATTCTGTGTTTCCCGTGGCTTGGAGAAAAGAGTCAATTCTCCTTGGCGGTGTCTGATGTCACTGGATCCAATGGCTGCTCTGGTTACCTAAGTATCATAGTGGGGAAAAGCTAAGAGAGAGTGAAAGAGAGGTTTTTTCATATAAATTGTACTACAATAAAATCTACATGACATATTTCCTGCATAAAATGGACTGGGTTGAAAGCAGCCTGCAAAAACTTAATCTCTGTTGTGAGTCACTATATTGATTTTTGCGAGCAAATAGGAACTATAGTAAATACTCTAACATAAAAAAATACATGCATCATTTTTATGAGCTGCCTGCTATTTTAGAGCACTTGGCAATCATCCTGCCAGTCATCTTATACGTGTCTCTGGGAAGGCCGGGATAAAGTGACGAGGAGAGGATGTTCTGGGATAAAGTGACACAAAGCAGCAGGTGTGGGAAGAAATGGCTCAGTCTATTCTGCCCAAACTCTGGCATTTCCCAAGGTAGCCATCAATAGCTTAGATTTCCAACCGTCTACTTGACCTGTGTGTGCATTGACATTATATGTGTGTGAGAGAGAGAGAGAAAGAAGATAAAGAAAATGGGGAGAGGTGAAAGATGCAGAATATGGGTACGGGGTGAGAAGCATGCGAGAGTGTTACACCTCTGTTCACATTCAACTTCCTTAAAGGTAACAGAGGACATCGACATGCTGGATCTTCTATTTTTTGGATATTTCAAATGAAAACCCAGACACTTGGGGTGTCAGCTCCTTAACAAGCAGAACTCTGCCGATGGGCCAGTTATTACAAACTTGTGCTGTGCAGCCAAACATTGTTCAAACCAACAAAACTTTATTTAAATTCTAGCAGAGATCCTGAAGTTTCCAAAGATACCAAATATGTCGGACTGAATTTTGGGGAAATGTGTATAAAATGATGGACACGACATTAAGAATACTTTTTTTCATTTGGAATGGAAGTGGAGCAAAGTCTGATAAATTGCCTCAAATGATGTCACTTGAGTCAGCGTCGGCTGGGGCTGAAGACTACAAATTTTGAAAATAAAAAAAATCTGGGGTGTGGAGTTAGTTAGAAGTTAGTTTACCAGACCTCTGTAGCCCACTCCTCATCCCTGCTTGAGGCTAGAGGTTCGAGTCTACATTAACTGCTACTAGCATAGCACACCTGAATCTCTGAACACACTGAACTATTGGCAGTTGAGTTGCATGGTGGGTAATGTAGGCCCCAGGTTCCCCAAAGAAGAAGAATGTGTGGAATAACCAAGAAGTTACTGTATGTCTGGTTCTACTGCATCATTTTTATCCTTTTTTAAAAACCTGTCCATCGTGAGTCTGGCGGTGGTATAGGGATATACGTTTTTTTTGCTTTATTGTCAGTAGATGAGAAGATCGATACTACTCTCATGTGAGTGGTATGAGGCTACAGCAAGGAGACAGTTAGCTTAGCATAAAGACTGGAAACAGGGGGAAACAGCTACCCTGACTCAGTCCAAAGGTAACAAAAGTTTGCATTCCAGCACCTCTGAAGTTCAATAATTTACATGTTATATCTTGTTTGTTGAATCTGTACAAAAACCAAAGTGAAAAAACAAGTTGTGTTTAATTAGGAGTGGACCATTTCTTGGCTGAGCCAGGCCAAGCTTGCCTTTTCCCCCTGCTTCCAATCTTTATGCCAAGCTAAGCTAACCGTCTCCTGGATGTAGCTTGATACTTAACAGATATGAGAGTGATATTTCAAGGAATGTCAAACTATTCCTTGAAGGGGAAACAAAAGGAGGAACCTGTATGTCAAGGGTTTGTGTGTGCCTGTCCTGTATTTACTCTTCCTTACAGAGGTATTCAGGTATGTTCTATAGTGAGACAGACAAAAAGCAGATAAAGCATGTGGAAGCCTGTATTCTGTAGAAGTAGTCAGCATTTGGCCCATATTTCACTTACTATAGCTCTCTTTACAGTATATTAGCAGCTTGTGGTTTGAGGATACGTACGTTCATGAGGCTTTGAAGGGCAAAAATATTCCCTTCTCTGATGTGTGTTAAGCTGTTTGGTTCAGCTCGTACCCCCTCTGGCCTGTAATTAGAAGAAATCTGGTAGAGTCCTCACTACAAAACACAGGGTTGCTCATTCGCTGTGAGAAATCGACTCTCATTTCTCACACTGCTAATGAACCATACCTTGCATCTGTATAAGAAGGAGAAGCGGAGTGGAACATGAAAAGCCTAAAACAGACGGATGACTTGTCATACACAAGTTTCAACTCAAACCTTGATAATACATAGCAGCCTCATCTTCAAGACACTCCAGAGAGAAAAGCAAATATGCTTACTCAGTTTCCCTGGATTCCCTCTGAAGTGTTCCTTGGTGTTTGCTGCCAAACGAACAGCATGATTTTGTCATTATTCCTGATCCTTGTTTTCCCCTTCTCCTTTTTTCCTCCTCACTTGATGGCAGATTGAAACCCTGGTTGCTGTGATATGCTGCTTTGTTTTTGTGTCATCTAATCTCGCTTAAGTAAATGCATCATCACTATGCGTTCAGTGAACCTCATGGGGAAGCCTTGTAAATGTCCCAGAAGGTGCTCTGACATCAAAGATGGAGTTTACATGAGGGGAAAAGCAGATACAGTACATGAAGGAGAAATAGAGCAAGGCGAGTGCAAGAGGGAGAGAGAGTTTGGATACGAAATGTCACAAACATCTGTTCCTCGATGATGCAATTGCATCACGCTTGCAGCTCAGTGCAGCAGGAGCTTCACGGTTTTATGAAACAGACCAAACCCTTCACGTTGAGTTTGCACATGGAGGTCGAGTGTGGACATGTTGTGCGCAAACCTGAAAAAGAAGTCATCCCTTTAAAAGCACACATGAATCATCAACAATACAGAAGCGTGCTCCCTTTACACGCCCTTTCCTGCGCAGTGAGGAAAGCCCTTTGTGTAGCCTTATTGATGTAAAGCATGCTGCTATGCGTTTACATGTACGAAACAAGTGTGACACCATCGTCACGTGGCGCGATGCCCAGTCATTCCAGATCCTCTTTCCTGCCCCGATGCCAAAAAGAAGACTCCCCACGCCTTGATCTGGTCTGAGTCAGCAGAGCCGGGATGGTGCCCCGCAGATTTAGTCCATGTTTGTGTGAGTGGGGCAGAGCAGACATGGAAGGAGGGGGGGTTGGAGACAAAATTGAATACACAAGAAACGCAAGAGCTGAGCTATGGTTTAGGCAGCTTTAATGACATAGTATGTGAGAGGGAGTAAAAAGGTATTTAAGAGGTAATTACATAATCACAGAAAAGCATGGGGTTCAGTTCTATTGTACTACATTACAATAAAAGTGGCTTAAACAGTCTTCCATATTATTAACAGTTAAAATAATCTGCTTTGCTTTGTCGTGCTATATGAAATCATCACTACCAGATTATTTACAGGTGAAAATCTGACATCAAGCGACATGAAATAGTATCCATAGTTTCATAGTGTTTACAGAAGAAGGAGGTTTTTATGTATCAGTGATGAAAAGCATGGCAACATCACCAACCACAGAGATTAATGGAGCTGAATTTGATTAAATACTCCTGGTTAAATATCACATATAAATAGGAGCCATTCAAATTTATATGTCACATAACAAAAGACCTTGTCGCTGACATAAGCGCTTGGACCTCGCTTCACTTCTCTCCCTTCGTGGAGGTTGGAAACATTGACACTATCATAATTTTATTACAGTATTTATTGGGCCCGCTGAGACATACAGTACATTACACGTCGCCTGCGTTTTAGGGGCCGAATTTGTTACTCTGCCCACTTTAAACAGCTGCTCAGCCTCTCACGAGCAACACGAGGCTGATGTATTTCATGGGATGTTTCAAAGCATCGTTTGGAGATACGAAATTCTATATCAGTCATATTCTGGAATAGCTCATGGAAAATGACTTCTTGGGGTGTGTTATTGGGTTCACTGGTAATTTATGGACATATTGAATGCATAACGCTTCAGCTGCTCTCCGTGTTTATTGATGGATATGTGGAAACTGTAGAGTCGATCAGTGAAGATGTGTGTTTACACAGTGAAACAGCTTTCAAATCTGGAATTATCTGGACATAAATAGCTAAAAAAAGAGACATTTACAAGCTGTAAGCAGCTAAGGAGTCAAATTCACCATTTCCTATTTTACAATGTGAGATTGGCCCAAATACAATACTAAGAAGTAATGACTTTAAAGCCTTGTTGTCATTAAAGCATGTTATGTTTCTGAAACTTCTCATAAAAACATGTGTTATTAAGTAATTTATATTGTAAGCATGTATATACTTATAATAATCCTTGCCTATTGGAATAGTAATTAAAGTAGTAATAGTAAATAGTTTGGAAATAAACTTATTTTCTTGATGACAGCTTCATATCTCTCTGTTCAATATGAAGCTATAGCCAGGAGACGGTTAGCTTAGCTTAGCATAAAGACTGGAAGCAGGAGGAAAGGCTAGCCTGGCTATGTTTAAAAGTAACAAACTCTGCCCACCAGCACCTCTGAAGCTCAATAATTAACAAGTTCTGTCTTGTTTGTTTAATCCGCACTTAAAACAGTTTGGGGGTTTTTATGGGCGGTTGTGTGCCGGACTATTTCTTGGCCCGGCATAGTGACTTCCTGTAGTCTCCGCTGTTTGCCTGGCAACGTCACGGCAGCAACCAGACTCCAGGAAATCACTGCACCCAGCCAAGACCTTTGGACAGAGCCACGCTGGCTGTCTACTTGTGGAACTCTACACCTGTCAGTGATGACTCAAAATGGCAATGATTAATAAGTGTCCAAAATCTTACTTTGCTACTAAACTATTTACTGTCTATTATTAAGGGAATAGTGAATGAGCGAACAAGGGTGTAATTTCTGACACAGCTAATGACTCGTTAATGTCATGTCAGAGTTATCGTAATTATGAGTTTCTGACTTTTAAATGGCGTCACGTCGACCTCCGTACAGAAGGCAGAGAAAGAGTCCAACATCACCTCTAGGGGTAATTCAGAGTCTACAGTTCACTCGACCTGCATGTCTTTGCACGGTGGGAGGAAACCCTCCATGATGTGATGTTACCATGTGGTTTACTTACAGCACTTGGGTTGATGTGTGTGGTGACCTTCTGCTGCTCTGGAAAGGAAAACCGCACTGCGTTAGATGACTGTGTATTTCTTGTTAATCCAGCTGAAGTTTGGTTCTGAGGGTTTTAGCGGACGGGTGGTGGAGCTTCTTCAAAACCCTGAGGAGCATGTAATCTTACACAATGACACAAAATCATAAAAAACCCAAAACCGAAGGCACGAGTTTGTCTCTGAACAACAACATAAAGAAAAGTAAGGAATTTACAGGACAATTAACATGACTAGTACAGCCTCATTCAAGTGAGAGATGGATGTATTGTCGGAGATGTTAATGTGACTGCACAAGACCAATACATTTGTGATTTTCCGATCAATTCAAGTTCAAGTACGGAGTAAAACAGTACATGTTTCCCTCTCCAAAGGCCACACACACTTTTACACACCCTTTACTTTAAGTCCCCCTATTTATCATTCATAAGCAGTATACAAACATTTAATAAATGGTTTTGGTTGTAAGTAGATATAAGTGTATGTAACTCCTCTGTTGGCACCCATAAGTGGAGGCTGATGGTTAATGAATGACAACAATTGACAATTGCTGACTAATGCTTTACATATAAACAAATAAACACTTTAAAATGTCCTTATAGCTGCTTACAAATATATTATAATGTGTTATAAACCATTTATTAAGTCTTTGTATGCTGCTTATACTAAATGATAGTTAAAGTGTTACCAATCCAATCTTACAAACAACAAAAGCCTTGAAACACACCAACTGACCGGCTACGATTCTTAATATTACCAGTATTATTGTTATTATAAAGGTAAAATACAGATTTTACAAAACATTTACTATTGAACACTATTGGACATGAAATATTTTATAAGTTGTTCCCTGGGTAAATCATGCTTGTATAAACCTTCGTTGCTGACAGCATGATGTTTCAGTTATCTGCAGTAAAGCTATAATATAAATAACATAGCAGCTGAACTGAAACATCTTGTACGGTGTTATGAAGAACACCTGGGGAACATGACCTTTAATTTTACCCAAATGTTCATAAACATAATATCAGAGTTGAAAAGGTGTTTTGGTCAGATTACAACATATGAGGGGAATAGTTATTTCAATTATCTGTAAATGTTTGTGATGCACTGGAGTTGGGCCACGTCCCTAACCTGATTTGTCATTTGGCTGCATATTTTTTGTTTTATATCATGTTGCTCCTCTGTAATGCATCCAACTGTCTGAGGTCAGAGCTGTTTGTTGGTCCACAGAGAGAGAGAGAGAGAGAGAGAGAGAGAGAGAGAGAGAGAGAGAGAGGGAGATGATTGTGAACAAGAGGAAAGAGAGAAGCAGATGCTCCCTCAGGAGGAGGGTTGAGCTGCCCACCTCCTCTCTCCCTCCATTCCCCCCTTTTAATTCTAAGAGCATATGGACACTAAAGAAAGACCACAGGACAGGACACATGCCGGAGAGGACAAACAAAGAGAAAGCAAAGGGGGAGGAAAAACAGAGAAAAAGACAAGGCAAGGGGAAAGCAAGGGAGGGAGAAAAAAGTGGTAAAAACAGGGAGAAAGAGGTGTGAGAGGGACCGCATGTTTTAAATAAACATGTTTTTTTTTTCTGAAATTAGAGCTGGAATGAGACCGAATGATGGAAAATAGTGAGCATAGCATTGCGCACGAGGCAGCAGGCAGCGCGCCTGCTGAGGCAGGGTGCGGTGAGGATATCCTTGACTTAGTTTGCACCCTTTTCTGGCCTGAATCTAATCACTGTCAAACTGTAGAAAGCCTCTGAGGCTTATCAGTTTAATAGAAATATGTGCTTTGATTGGGTGATTGGACGTTTAGTTTACAATGACAGTTTTGCTTCACTGAGAGGTCTTGAAGTGTAGTTTAAATGAATGCACAAACTTTCTCAAGGACATATCAAATATGATTCTAGATTAAATTTGCTGTGCAATGAAACTGTATTATTTCCTCCAGGAAAAGAAAATTTATGAAGACTGATGGCTTGTCTTTAGGTGATGTCTTATGACGTAAAGAAACAGACTACAGTTCAGATTACACAGACTTTCAGTCCACCCAACATGTGTTTGGCTCAGAGGTCTGAAACAATATTTTTTTGCATGTGCTGTATAACCGGTGCCTGTGCAAGTCATCTCTCAATTGCTGCAAGTATCCCCCCTAAATGTTTCACGACGTCTCTTCCAAGATGTCGCCTTGCTTACAAAATGGCACACGCAACAGCGTTGTAACGGCCTCTAAAGCCTCATAAAGAAATGAGATATAACATGAGAATATATGAGATAATATGTCAGTAAAACAGCTGGAGTCGTTGCTTTTCACCATTGATGGAGCTTCCCACTGTTTCCAGTCCTTGTGCTGAGCAGTGCCAACACATCCTGGAGGTATCACTCTGTAGGGCCTGCAGGCATGAAATTGTTATTGATATTCTTGACAGAAAACACTATTTATCCAATGTTCCTTCCAATCCTAAATATCTCACTGCTGTGCTTAATGAAATAATCCATGGCCATAAAAGAATGGCAACACAAAAGTCAACCACTGTGTTATGTTTGATGTGAGGTCATTCTCTGAGTGTGATACTGCAGTGTGTTGCCCTGAAAGTCACCCTTAGTTTGCTTACCAAACTCTGCAGGAAGTTTGGAGTCATAAAATCCTGCTTAAGGTTTATTTAATATCACAATAATCAATTAGGGTTTATTACCTGGCAGGGGAAAAAAAGGAATCTATGTTTTTTTAGCACCAGGATGTAATGAAAAGCATAGTACAGCTTCAAAACATATGTTATGTTTGTTTTCCTCACTTCATGACACCTTGTAAAAATGTCTGTTACTTCCTCTTTATCTCACTCTGTCCATCTCCCTTTTCTCTCAGGCAGCAAACTCCAAAAACATTTGTACCCGCACGTACAGTACATTCTTCTAGTTGTTTGTTAAAGTAACATATTTTTCTTGTCAGCATGTTGTCGGGTTACAGTGTTTTGTGTCAAGTGTGTGGACTGAGTCTTGAAAGCAGAGAGGCATGATGCTGCATTCATGGATTTTACTACTTAGGAGAATAAATGCCCAGCAGAACAATGTCAAGACCAACTGAGTGTTGCCAGTGTTGCTAGATTTGTCTGAATGTTGCTAGATTTGTCTACTTTAAGACCCCTTCAGTGAGATGGAAATCTGGCTTTTGTCTCCATAGTGACTCCCATGACAAAAGTCAGAAATCAAGATCTGAATGATCTGGATACAATCTTAAAGGCCCTGAAAACCAGAATACCCTCAATCAGCTTCTTACTGTGAGCAAAATGGTCGTACATGAACACGCAATGTTCTGCCAGAGTTACTATAGTTCTGGTTATTTCGATTAAAAGATTTCTATAATTCTGTTTTTGTCTGTGCTCATCTCACTGGTTTGAAGTGAGCTCACATCCACGCACCAATCAGGTTTTAATGATATTTGAATCAAACGTCATGACAGTTGTCAGGCTATAGTACAAGGCCACTGTCAATCAAATCTGATCAAACCACACGGTCCTGATGAAGCAGATTAGCTCAGTTTTTTTTTTCTGATTTTAACTTTAAATTTTGCACATTTAGTCATGTATATTTAAGGTTAGAAAGAAATACAGTTTTCATGGGCTTTAAAGGTCCCAAAACCTATTTTCTCAATCAGCTTTTATACTGTGAGTGACGGGGTCCGATATAAACATACAATTTTCCTAGTTTTGGTTATTTCACATGAGAGATCTCTATCTCTCAAGTTGTTTTGACTGCGCTCTCCTCACTGGTTTAAAGTGGGCGGGACTCAGTAGGAAAAATACAAAGTCATGTACGTCCGTGCACCAATCAGGATGTAGCAACATTTGAATCAAAATCTGATGAAAATTGCAGGGTTATTTGTTGCCGGGCAATTACTTTTTTTTTTGTGTAAAACTAAATAAATAAAATAAAAAACACCTTTTTCCCCCCTGAATATTAACTTTAAATGTTGCATATTTAGTCATGAATATTTGTTGTTAGACGGAAACACCACGTCTTCAGGGGCTTTAAGTCACATGTGTGTTTGTAAAGGTGAAAGGACTTTCTCAATCGGAACTTTTGCAGTTGCTCATTACACCCCAGATGTTGCCTCATGTGGTACTGATGAGCTCATTTCATTGGCCAAATGACAAATCAAGCTCCTTTCCACTCACAACAGTATCTCAAGCAATCGCCTCAGGTCAGCGTAAGTATTATTTGTCAGATGAGACTTTTTAACCTTTGACCTTGGCGAGAAATATCATAAGAGGAGCATGCATTCATTTCACAAGAGGTACGGCTCCTCTGAGCTGCCTCAAGGTGACGCATCGAGCCAAGAATGTGCTGATTTCAGATGTGGCGAATGGCAACCATGATGATTGTCAAATCGTTACAGTGTTGTTATTGAAACCATGTTTCGCTCAGCAGGAGAGGCTCCATCCATTTTTAAGAAGGCCAGTGAACCACAGCAAAAGTAACAGTGAATAATTAGTAGATCTGAGGGCTGATTTAAAACCTTGTGATGAGTTAGATCGACTCTTGGATCAGGCAACAGTGGCATATGATCACAGAATGATTGATTCCTCTGATGATTGGCTGCGCAATTTCAGCTTTTAATCAGTTTTTTTGGACTGAACCACTGCATTTTACGTTGTAAATCTTTCATCCAGCACGGTATATGATGTTGAAATGCTGATGCTGGTGTGACACGACTCCTGAGAAATCCAATGAAACGATTATTCACTCACAAGGAGCACTCTGCTACTTCAAAATCTAAATCAGCTTTAATCTTTAAAGCACATAGACAATGAAGGATTGAGCAATATAAACAGAGATGACGCTGAACATGAAGATAATGCAACATTAAAACAATGCAACTCCGAATCCAGCTGAGACTTTATATTGGCTTACAATTATATTTGTGCTGTCTGGAGTTTGGTATTTAACCAGGATTAATAGCAGGAGTTTGTCAAATTCCGGTGGTTAAAGCCCCCAGAGAAAATCATTGTTTGCAAATGCTAATTCATTTAGCAAGTAAAAGACATGACGTCTAGTGTAGTATAACTGGTTTAGATGAAGCGGATTGCTCTGAAATTATTGCAACTTATTAGGAATTAGGAATGTTCCCCTCGAAAGGCAATAAATCATTTTCACAATCTTATTGGACAACTTATTTTATAAAAGTCATAATGAATCTTTGTTATATCAACATTGTTGCAGGGTTTCAAAGGATTCCTCAGGGAACGGTCTGACTGGCCACCATCAATCTTTCTGTGTCGAGGGGGGAAAAAATTGGAGGTGGTTAGCACATTATATCATTATAGTAATCATAACTTCACTTAGGCAGTGTTTGTGGGTAAACTCAGTGATCCTATAAAAGTGTTTTCAATAGCGATCCTAAATGCGATGTGAGATAATGCTGACTGCAGTATTACTCAATCTACAGTGTTATGCTATTATTAATTCTGTTATAATTACTGTTATATCTGGCAGTACATCTACCACCACAGCTCACTGCTGCAGCTCAGTATTATCGAGTATGATATATAAGTACATTTGGATATAACGATGCCAAATTCCTTAATATCTTGATTTGTACACATGTTTATGCATGTATATGTAGTTATGAGTGCGTGTGTGTGCGTTTGTGTGTAGTTTATAGCTTGTTTAACTGTGGCAGACTAATGAAATGTTCTGATCTCATTGTGAACCTCTTCCATCAGTATGTGAAACGTGTGTTTACTCAAGCATTGAGCTGCTTTTCTTCCCTGGCCTGAATCCATCGAATCATCTTCGACTTAATACCACTCTGGCTTTTTTAGTTGCTGCATTTTGAAGATAAAATATCAACAAAAGATTGTCCTTGAAAAGTGGAGGAGACAGCAACAACAAAGATCTATATATATCCATAATAGAGAAGTCCTGACATTGTGTATGAGGTTTTTTTGTTTAGGCTGTTGCACTGCGTCATAAATTACAGCAGCATTTATTGTCAACAGAACAACAATGTGCTGTGATTCTTTATACAGCAGGCAAACGAGCAGTTTTCTTGCTGCTATTGAACCAAAAATACTCCTTTTTTCTTGTGTATATTTGGTCCAAAAAAGCTCTTATAGCCACATAAAGTTTACAAAAGGTTCCTGTTAACCACATTCAGTAAATGTGTGCACATTGCCAATTTTTAATGTCTTTGTAGCTGATATTTCTGGACATACCTTCCTGTGTCTCTGCTAATCCTTTTCTGACTCACTGACTGTGAACACCAAGAAGAGATTACAGCTTCTACTCCTCAAGACTGGGTTTCCAGGTTTCCTTTTAGGATAATTAAATGAACAAGACTAAAAGTCTACAGCCACACTCTGTAAGGCTGTGCTTTTGCACAGTAGTGCTTTGAGCTAAATGCTAACGTCAGCATGCTAACATACTCACAATGACAATGCTAATATGTTTATGTTTAGCAGGTTATGTTTACCATGCTCACCAACTTGGATTATTAGCATGCTAACATTTGTTATTTAGCACTAAACACAAAGTACAGCTGAGGCTGATGGGAATGTTGTTAGTTCTGCAGGTATTTGGTCATAAAACAAAGTATTGGGCTAAGTGAAACTTTGACCTGATGATGGCGCTAGATAAAGTGAAGGAATCACAAAATTTGTTACAATTCATCCTGTGGGGAACATGAATGTGTATACCAAATTTTGTGACAATCCATGCAACAGTTGTCGAGACATTATACTCAAAAACCACAAATGTCAACCTGCTAGTGGTGCTAAATAAAAAGTCTGGGTTCACCAAAGTCTGTAGGGTTCATCCTCTGTGGAGCATGAATGTCTGTACAAAGTTTAATGGCAATCCATCCAACAGTTGAGATATTTGAGTCTGGACCAAAATGATGGGCTGAGCGAAAAAACACAACACTGAAACCAACAAATCAACATCCATAGAGCTACGCTGCATGGCAACAAATAAAGTGCATGAAACAAAAGTAATGTGAAGACCACAAACATTGTAATATTTTCAAGATATACTATTGTTTATTTTGTGATAGAGCTGGATAAAGTGTTTGGATTCAAGATCATTAATAATAATATAGCTTATTTTTTCAGCTGTGTAGCATAACGCAATCACAAAATAAAACATCTTATATTCAGTATGTTGTCATCATATCCAGGGTTTATAATTGAGGACATGCATTTTTAGCAAACATACAGTTAAGTTGGCAGCTCGCTGTCTCCTAACTAGTGGATGTGCTGTACTAATGATAAGCACACAATCCAACAACATGAAATGAGCACGACTCTGAAATCCAGATTGCATGTTGTCGACATAAATCATGCAAAGATTACTTTCCAAAAAATAGTTATGTTCAAGAAAAGGATTATGGTTTGGCATGTAAAACAACTTGGTTCAGATTATGGTTAAAATTGAGAAACTAAAGTTAGGATATGGTTTTTTTTAATGGTCAAATAAGAAATGTGTTTCCTAAAAAGTGAAACTTCGCTCACAGTGAAGAAAACTCCTCGGTATGAGCTGGGATATCAAACCCAGGTCACCAGAGTTTAAGGCCATCCACCAGCCCGACCACAACACCCTCACTTTCCACCACGTTAGTTCAATGTGAAAACCACTGGCTGTTTCCTTCACATAATCCTCCATGTGGTGGGAAAAATACTTCTGTCACTTTTCATAAACATGAATATATTTGCATCTTAAAACTTTTCTTGCTCATGAACATTTTTGGGAGAGTACTGGTGGATGTGAGTGATTCATATCAAGGGGAAGGGGTTTTATGGATGATGAAAACTTAAAAATTTGACTTGTCTGTGATTGCAAAATTAAACCCTCCTTTCCCAACTTTTCTCCATGTCTCTCTGCTCCAAACAGTACTGACAGAGTTCCTAATTAGAGCCAGATACGAGCTGCCAAATTCTTCTCAATGGTTTACTGAGCACTGATGTCAGAGATGCAGCGGAGGTGAAAGTTGAAGCCAATGATTCAGTTTGCCTGTTGGACTATGAAAAAGTTAATAGGATAATATGGCTTTAACTCTTATTCCTTATTTGTTTTTGACAGTCTGCCGCACTTTGTATGGAGTTTAAAAAGTCAGTGTTAATCTACATAGCTACTCATTCATTTAGATTCATTGTTTGACCAGAAACTTAATAAAAATCCAATTCACATGAAGCCTTTTAGTGTTTTTTTTTCACTTTTAGCCCAACTGGAATCAATCACCTTGAAACAATTACATGTAACTTGCTGGGTTTACATTGCAGACTCACCAAGACTTTTACAACGTGTTCCTTCAATTTAAACACTGTATTTCTACACTGGCCATTTTATCAGCGTCTTTAAATATGGTTTTATGGTTTGTTTATAATGATATTTCACACCTAGAGAAGACAGATCTTGAGGTTGAAGCTTCTATGAACCTGCTGACATAAATACTGGAAGATCATAGCGAGAGAGAGAAAAGCTAGACAAAGAGGGGGTTTCATACAACTTTAACTGATTAGCCTTCGTACAAATACGGGATTGTATGAACGCTCACCAGAGTTCTATTAGTGTCCTCTTTTTTGCCACATGTGGTTTGGATTTTGGAGAGGTCAGGGGTCATCATACATCTTAATCAGCCAATAATAAGTATCAGCATGAACTCTCACCTCCATCATCTTCAGCCTGTTGCTCTAGACGCAGGGATTGAATCTTAAAAGTCTCTCTCATTGAATTATGTTCCATTGAAGTTCATTTTCACATTTGCGCCATCATCCTTGTGTCTGTTTTTTTACTGATGCCAAATGCATCACTGTAACTACAATGTTCTCTCCTTGTGTATGTTCTTCAGCAGTACCTACATTAAAGTTTATACACAAAGCTGAGGAAATATTGAAAAGGAAGATGTAGTTTGGTCTTTGCTGAGGCTCACAGAAAAAAA
>NTHP01000073.1:338896-363055 GCA_003416845.1 Oplegnathus fasciatus | reverse complement strand
AAAAAAAGAAAAAGAAAAAAAAAAAATATATATATACTATATGGACAGTATGATGCACTGAGACCGAGTCCGTACCAGACGGAAAGGGCCGAGCAAACATGACACCCTCAGGAGAGCTAAGTCCGACAGACCCCCCAGACGTCTGTGTGTTCAGCAAATGTGATTAGGGGTCAATTAGGGGAGGAACATTTTGACACATGTCTTATATTTGGAGTGAGAAGAATGAGATATCAGCGGTGGAGGAAGGAGGAGATTGTATGGTCGACATTCAATACACTGCTGATGTTAAAGAGTCCATAAGGTACTGAGGTGAATTTAAGTTTGTGGTAAATCCTAGCCTCACATTCCAGCTAAAATATATCTCCTCTTTGATTCTACTATCTTTATGAAGAGCCCGCCTTTTAGCGCAATTGCTAGTGCTGGAATAAAAATGTGTTTAACAGTCAACAACTTTTCTCACTCTTATTTTCTGGAGCAAAGTTATCTCAGAACAATTGTGCTTTTGATTCGTTGCAGGACCAGGCTTTCATTTTTTTTTGGAATCAGTCCACAACATAGCACATTCTGGTGAGAAAGTACACTTACAAGACTGACATGACCTCACATTTCTACATGCGTACATAAAGTCAGTAATATGTCGAGGTTTCCTACATCACTGGATAGCTCTGTGAAACCACTTAAGCAGAGCTGGAAGTCTTGTTTTGGTAAACACTCCTCTAGAAACCACCCCGATCAGAATGTGGCTCGGCGGCTGCTGCCAGAATTAATATGCGGTTAATGACATGGTTTGGCAAGCTGCCCAGCTCTATTGATCCAATGTGGATTCTTCCAGTCCACTTTATTACCCTAATGTAAAACATTCATCACTGGTGATTTCTGCTGTCCAACTCAGCTGAATACTGGACAGTATATGCAGTATTTTCCCTTTGGCAGCTTCAGGGTTCTCTTGCAGAAACTGCATATTTGAGATCATCAGATTTACATACTTTTGTCCTCTACACCCTTAAGTGGGTTAAAGGCCATTGGCTAAAGGCCTGGTGCTGTGAATGCTGCTTCAGTTATACAGTAAGACATGGAAGACAAGTCTTTTTTTTTTTCCTGCTCAGCCAGGTAAGCGAAAAGACTTCAAAAAATAGCAGAGCAGTTTAAAACAAACATAGTAAAAGACAGTTTATGTCTCATATTATGTGCCTGGCTAAAGAGTATTTTGCTTTAGTGAATGTGAACTATACATGACAACATCTGGAGGCGATCTATGCAAAATGGCAGCATGATGTTAGCACTAATGCCTTGACAGCCAGCGGGATGGAGAGGAGGTCCCTACAATCAGCATGGGCTGCTCTGAATGAAGCAAGTCGTAGAGAGCTGGGATGCTGTCTCAGGCTTTGAGGTTACAGGCTCATCCATCCGTCTCTGCCTGTCTCTCTGTCTGTCTCTCTGTCTGTCTCTCTGTCTGTCTCTCTGGGATGGGCTCCAGGTGTGTTGTAACACTGTGGTTATTTCCAGCGTATATACTCACTGCACAGGCGCCAGAGTGCTGCGGTTCTTCACGATAAGTTTTCATGAACAGTTGGTTTGGATGAGCCACTTCCAGTGACACAAACTCACAGAGTAACACAGTCTTAGTTAGCTGTCATTAAGGATGTTTTGGGTCGAGCTATTCAGATTCATGTCGAGCTCATTAGTTTGACCGAGTCCGGCTGTGTGGAATAGCCAGTGAACGATCGAACCGGTTCTTTTTTTTCAAATTCTGGTCACTGAATGACAGTTAGTGGATTTGATCCAGCAGTGCTCTCATTAGCAGAGAAAAACTTGAGAGACTTTTGAGAAGATCATTACACTCATGACAGATTGTGAAGGCTCTGGAAGACCAAAAGATAAAACATGGAGAAAAGAGGGCCATCCACACGTAAGTTAAATGCAAGTATTTACTAATAAAGCCATATAGCCCTTTATCAGAACTAATGTCATAGTTTATAATGACATCAAATGGTGCAGCACAAAATAGTACTTCACTAAGTCAAATTTACGAAACTCTACAAATACAACATATCACAAAGGCTGAGGATAAAACAATACAAAAAGTCAAAGTACAAAATAACAATGTAAATGAATATCAGAAGTAATAAAAGAGAAGGTAATATTGTACATAGCTTGGAAAAGCTGTAATAAAATGCAGTACCTACAACCCTTCAAACACATTAATAAACTCCATCTATAGCATAATTACAGTGCTCATATCAAAATCTACATTTAAGCTCACAGGCTGTAAGGAGCCTGATGGTATTCTATATTTTTTCTTATTGTCAACGAATCCCATGAAAAAAACAACGATGAACTGACCCCACTAACAAGTCTTGCCTGTGCAGCCAAAGCCTGATAAAGCTTGTTCCTCTCTGCCATAGAGCTCCATTGTTGTTCAAAAAGATACTAAAAACACACCAATGAGCCACACCATTGCACTGCGTCACATGTTCCTTTTTTTTTTTAACAATGAACAAGGGCATTGTAGTTTATTATCCTTGTCCTCACATCTAATTTTATCTTCTCTCTCTAACTTATTTTCCTAAATTCACCTAGCCAATCCCCTTTTTGCACCTGTCATCATATTTTTGCCCCACTGCATGATGCCTCACCCCTCCCTACTGAACCATTCCCTGTCCCATCCCATCCCGTCCCGTCCCATCCTGTCTTGTCACGCCTCGCCCTTCCCTGTTGTCCCACCCCATCCTGTCCTGTCCAGTCCCTTCCAATGCCATCTTTGTCCTTTCTTCTGACTATTCCCTCTCTTCCAAAGTGCCAGTCTTTTCTCCCTTCTCCTCTGATCCCTGTCTCTCTCCCCTGCCCCACATTCTTCTCTCCTTTTCCTCTTTAATAAGCGCTGTCACTGTAATATTGACCTTGCCATTGAAATGTTGACAAACACGATGCGAATCTGCCCAGAAAGCGCTTTATAAACAGGACGAAGTAGCCAAAGAAAGCCAAGCTCCGTCTGGCTCAGATTGTTTGAATTAGAGCAATTGCGTCTTTTAGCCTCCCCTCTGCTCCTTCTGCGCACACACACACACACACACACACACACACACACACACATACTGACATGTGCAAAGAGTGAAGGAATTGTTACAATCCAGCTGCCTCCCATCCGAGGCTCGTCCGCCGCTGCCAAGGGATGATGATGCTGATGATGAAGTTGCACTGGACAGCATGCCAACATTGGTCCCATGATGACATCACAGACTGATGTCATGCAGACGGGTGTGGTGATTGGACAGGCAGCTGAGAAGGGTTATGTGTATTTGTGTGTGTGTGTGCACGCACATGTTAGGGCAGGGTGAAAGTATGCAGTGTCCTCTGGGTTCTCTGCAGTCATTAAGAGTTTTGGACGGACACTCACCATTGCGTTTGCACTGGAGGAGGAAAAGATTGAGGAAGAGAAGTAGAAGGAGGAGGTGGAAGTTCAGGAGGAAAAGAAGGGGAAAGAGGAAAAGCAGGAAGGAAAAGGATAGAAATGTAAAGTGCCAGAAAGGTGGAAATGGTGACAGAGACTGAGAAAGAGAAGTCTGCAGCCATGCTAAGCCATACTAAATGCTAATGTCAGCATGTTAACATGCTCACAGTGACAATGCTAACATGCTTATGTTTACCATCTTAGTTTAGCATGTAAGTATGCTAACATTTATGCTAACAAGTGTGGTAACATTTGCTAATTAGCACTAAACACAAAGTACAACTGAGGCTAAATCTAAATCAAAGCATTGAACAAATTCAAATTTTGACCCGATGATGGCTCTAGATGAAAAGTTGGAGGAACGCTTAACTTATTACAGTTCAACCTGAGGGGAACATGAATGTGTATACAAAATTCCATATCGATCCATCCAATAGTTTAGTGGTGACATTTCGCTCAAAACCACAGGGGATTACCAAGGTCACTAGTTTCCATCCTCTGGAGATCATGAATGTCTGAACCAAATTTTGTGGCAATCCATCCTGTAGATGTTGAGATATTTCATAGGATACGTGAAAACTTTGAGCTGCTGGGGGCGCTTAAAGAAAAGCCAGGGGTTCACAAAAGGCAGTAGGATACATCCTCTGGGGACTGTGAATATCTGTACCAAATTTCATGGAAATCCATCCTATAGTTGTTGAAATATTTTAGTTTATTTCAGACAGCCCAAATGACCAACTGACTGAACGTTGCTGTCCCTAAATGCTGTTGGCATGGCTAAAAATAGAAAGAACTCAAGCTTGAGTGAGATACCTTTGTCACAATTAGTGACGTTGAGAGTAATTATACTGTGAGTGAAACGTGTGTCCTGCCGTGATGTATGCAGGTCACTGGAAACCTTTGAACAAGCTGAAGTCAGCGATTCAGCTCAAAGGGGATCCAGAGCACCACATACCTGTGATAGCATGTTTAATCTAATCTTCTGTGGTCTCCCATCACGGAAACCCAAGGAATGGGTTTTCCTTAAAGCTTGTTTTTTTTCCACCCTTGTGCTGTGAAGGTAAACCATCATTTCTTGGACTTTGGTTGGCCTCCTTGTGGCAGTAAATTGCACCACAAAACTCCCACGCAGTCCACAAGTGATAAGGGCATATCAGCAGTTGTGGCTGTTCATATTTTGATGTTGTCACAACAGAGAAAGAGACACACAGTTATATTTTACTTCATATGCAGTCAGTACAATATATTATTATAGGAATGGGTAGGATCTGTAGGATTTGTGGAAATAGTAACAGTAGACAACCAGGTAGACAAACTTGTTTCCTCAAAATAGAGGAAAGGACAATGAGTCTTTATCAGATAGCAGGTCGGCGATGAGTCATGTGTGGGTGAAAGTAGGCCAGTCTGAGAATGAGAGACACAGGTATTCAGGTGTGGGATGTAACCATGGAGTTCAGCCACAGACCACGACCTCACCCGTGTATTTGTACATCGCAGAATATGAATGCGTATGATCATTCACACATGTAGTTAAGAGAGTTGGCACACTTGGAGGATTGGATTTCTACGACCGTTTCCAACTCACTTCTACAAATAACAGAAATCACATATGCATGTAGAAGATGTACGATAAGAGCAAGTTTTGCTTCCTGTTAGTCCAGGAGACATTTATTTACCAATGGTCTGGTGGTATTTGGTGTACAGACAAAACTTGACTATGGTAGCCCGGTTTGCATCGGTAGAGCTGAAACTAGCTGCCAAACTGCGCACTCATTTTCCTTTATTTTATTTTTACTTGAAAAGCTTGAAGGTTGAAGTCAAAGTATCAGAAATATGTTGTTTGTAGGGAGGGCTGAGATAAAGCCAAGGCTAACTCACTGTGTGTTTGTTGGCTGTATGAATTTCAACATTTTGATAGACATGGGGATAACTAGATGATATTATAATCTATAATGGATATAGATATAAGTCATATAGATGTGGATACACATATAATATTTTCTTTTCTTTGGATGGACATATCCTTTAACTACTGATTGTATTGAATTGAACTGAATTGATCTATATTCAGTCATTAAGTAGAAAAAGAGATCATTGAAAACTGAAAACGGCTTTATAATAAGGTGTAAATGTCAAAAGCAGATTAAAGCAATGAGCGAAAAGACCAAGGCTGAAGCAGTGGCTTTATAGTTTGATTATAGACATACATACATGTGTGTTAGAAGAATGTGGCGCTTTTGTCGAATACATTAAAAAAAAATCAAACAAGCAAAAATTAACAAGTGACTGAGATTTCTTGAAAGGTATAAACATGTTTTATATCTTAATACTCACAGCTGCTGGGCTGAGAGTACCACGACAGTGTGTTACATAATTTAGGGTTTGTTTTCCTGCTATGACGCAACTTCAAATATGGCCCCACAAACCCAAGAGGTTAGTTTATAGACATGTAATTTACTTTTATAAGCCCAGCTTTAGTAGTTGAGAGTCAGAGATGAAGAAAGAAAAAGAACTCTGCCAATGTCTACATGGTCCACTTGAGCAACGCTCCACAGCAGAATGATAAAAGATTATATGAGAAAATCTCGACACAGCTCTTCACTGTGTGTCTTTGCAGTAAAAATAATAAAAATATTTGTGAATTTATTCTCAAAATTAGAAGTACAGTATTAGCTAACACAGAAACCGATACGCTACCGTAAGCATGCAGATTTACTGATACAGTGCAGTTCTGTAAGTATTTGGGAAGTGATAAGAGTTTGATTGTTTTGGCTCTACACCCGCATTTTGGATTTGAAATGAAACAAAGACTGTGAGGTTAAAGTGCAGAATTTCAGTGTTAGTGTTGTTTAAGGTGTTCACATCCACACTCTGTATGAATATTTATACACACCCCTTTGGGGAGACTGTATTAAAACTAGGCTACAATTTCAACACAGTTTATCTGATGTGCTTTCATTGTAGAATGCTTAATAAGGACCAATAACGACCCCAGTCAGCTCCTGCTTCTGATTGGTTAATATTTAGAACAAGTAGCTAATTTGACTGTGCTTTTTATTGTGTTTTGTTACCATGTTTAATTTTTGTATCTTTGAAGAAGACAGTTTTTAGTAAACGGTTGAAACGAAAGAAAGAACGTGGACTATGGAGTTGAAGCACATGTCAAATATGTGCTTAGACTCTTTAGCTTAAGTGGCCATTTTCAAGAAAGAGACGGAGCCACAATAACAAGTATTATTAACAAATTTGGACTTTTTTGTATATGTAGGGACATTAGATATTGGTCAACTGATATTAAAATATAATCACTCTCCTTAACAATCATCCCATTTTGAAAGTTTGACTGGAAAACACATAAAACCTATGTGATACTGAAAGGAAAGTTTCACATTTTGGGAAATATGCTCATTCGCCTTCTTGCCAAGAGTTAGATGAGAAGATTGATACCACCCTCATGTTTATACGTTAACTATGAAGCTACCGCCAGCAGCCAGCGAACTTTGCTTATCACAAAGACTGGAAACAGGGGGAAACAGCTAGCCTGGCTCCGTCCAAAGGCAACTAAATCAGTTTAATCCATACGAATACCTAAACGTATAAACAACAAATCGTTGTTTTACAGGGGGTTACGTGCAGGAATATTTCTCGATCAGGACTGCTAACTTCCTGGAGTGCCTGCTGGTTGCCTGGCAACTGGTCATGACCAAGAAATAGTCCAGCATAACCCCACATTAAATGGTGAATTGTTGTTTTTACATTCCGTTTTTTGTACAGCTTAATGTAAATAAACGAGATATAACGTGTGAGCTTTAGTTTAATGGACAGACATAAGAGTGGTATCGATCATCTTCTCATGTAACGCTTGGCAAGAGAGCAAATTTCCCAAAATGTTGAACTTTTCCTTTAAAGAGATTTTAACATACTTCCTACACACATGCAGCAGGCCTGGGGGATGCCACTGACAGGCGAGGCAGACAGGTAGTGAAGTCTGGAGCGGTTGATCCCTGGCCAGCAGGGTGTGGGTTCACTTCCTCTGCCAGCACTGTGTCAAAATGCTGGCACAGGGCTCCACGTCCTCCGGTGGGTGGAGAGAAGTGCCACGTCATGGCGGATGAATGTGGGATGGGATTAGAGACTTGGAGTGGGCATGGAGGTCGTTTGAGGTGCGTTTGTAAGCATCAATGGGTGTACACGGATAGAAAGGTATCCAGCATGTATGAAGGCACTTGAATTTGTGAGCCCATGCAGGCACATGGGTGTGTGCATTCCTTGATCATGGCTGGGCCCCTCTTGTGTGTATATCCTTCCAGCTGACAGGAGCTTCCTGTTGTAGTAATTGTCTTTTTATAGCTAGACTGAGGCGCCCCTTGGGCCAGGGCAGACAAACAGACAAGCACTTCAAAATCACCTGCTAGTCAGTGAAGAAGAAGCTCACTGAATGACAGCAGATGAAAGTGAAAGAAAACAGACAGGACTAAATGCTCAGAGGTGAATTTAGGAATGTAAAAGTGTCATGGGCCTTGAGGCCAATCAGTAAAACACTTTAATCAGCCCGAAGTGGCAGCAGCTGCTCAAGATATTGCTTAACTTTTGCTTGATTTTGTTTCTCTTGAACTGCACTTATCTGAATCGTGGCCCCTGTAAAAGGAGCCCTGTATTGTTGCTGAACAGAATAGTAACAAGATTAGACCTGGCTCGGCTTTGTGTGTGCAATAACTCCACCTCTGTGGCATTCATAACACAGGCCTGGGTCACAGTTAAGAGGGAGAAAGGATAAAATAAAGCAACGGCAGCGTTCTTATCCGAAGCTCCCCTCCCTTCTCCTTTCCTTCCTGCGAAATCAGATCTGAGCTCTGGCCTGTCTCTCCACCCGGCCCCTCGAGAGGGAGTCTGTCTGTCCTCAGCACTTCCTCCCGGGCCTCACCAACACGGGTGGCGCTAAGGGCTCTTGCGTAACCACAGGTCGAAGGCATGATGTTATGAGGTCATCGTCCTGTGACCGACATTATGCCTGGCTACTCCTCTCCAGCCGGGCTCAAGCTCCAGCCTGTTCCTCCCTTCCTGAGTGCATCCTGTGATGTAGTGAAAGTAGGTCTGAGGCTGAGGTTAAGTCATGCTCCTGCTACAGTAGGCGCACACACAGGGGCATTGAGGCTGTTATTATGTCATAATTCAACACAACAAAAAATACCATAAAGTTGACCTTGTGACATGGTCTCATTGCTATTGTGTTGGGTTCCTTTAGACATGTAAATATAATTTAGGCGGGGCTTTTTTGTGGTGTTAGAAATATATCAACTTTTCCTTTTGTCATTTAGTTTGTAACCTCAAGTATCAGTACGCTTCAAACGAATTGCTTGTTGGATTGTCCAACAGCGTCTGAAACCCCTCCCGCCACACCTTGGGGGCTGCCTCTGATTTTTGTATCTTTACAAAAAACAACAATCTGTCCACCGCTTTGGGCCAAACTGACTTGTCCACTTGTGTCACCAGGAGGTTGACATTTTTGGTTTTTAGTGAAATATCTCCCAAACTGTTTGATGGATTGCGATGAAATTTGGTACAGACATCCATGGTGCTGAGAGTATGAATCCTCTCTACTTTGGTGACCTCCTTTTCACCTCACTTTTGTGATTCCTGAACTTTTCCTCTAGCATTATCGTCACATCAAAATTTCAGTTTGTCCCATACTTTTGTTGATCACCAAATATCTGCAAAACTAAAGATATTCCCATCTGCTGCACTCTGTTTAGCAAATGTTAGCATGCTAACACACTGACTTAAGATGGTAAACATGGTGTATATTATACCTGCTAAATATCGGCATGTTAGCATGCTGGCATTTACCTCAAAGCACTACTTTTCCTTAGCACAGCTTCACAACGGCGTTTTGTTTCACAAGCACTTCCATCGCTTTTCGCGCGTGCAACCGAGCACAACACCAGGGATGCCTTCAAGGAGAGTCTACTGAAAGTGTGCGCCATTATCCACGTTTGTACGATTCTTTCAGAGACACACAAAAGATACAGACTTCCTGGAGAGAGATGAATGAGGCAGCGTGATGCACCCAGGGGGAGGCTATGACGGCAAGCTTTTGGGATGGGGATACACACTTTTGCCTGGTCGGACGACACGTCCCGCGAACTAGATCATTTCAAGCACTTTGAACCCAACTGTCTGTCACAGAAAGCGTAATTCCCTCTTATACTATTTTGAACTGGACGTAGGTCTGACTTCAACAGGCCCAGATAAGCAAATATTACATTGTGACACCTTCCCACAATGCACCCTGTATCATGGAACTCCTCCGCGTTTGGATTAGTGCCTGCAAACTCTGACGATATAAAACTGTGTCTTTGTTCTTATCAATCAGAGCATCAGTGGACTCAAACAGGAAATGATTTTTTAATGACCACGCTGCCCTTGTACCGTAACACTGTGCTAGCCAATTAGCTGCCAATAATTACATGCGTGTGTGTATTTCAGAAATGGACCTCGGCTCTGGGCACAGTCATTAGTTTTGTTTAGACAGTGAGGCGGACAAAGTCACAAAAGCTCTCTTTGAGAAGCTACTCAGGTGCTTTTTGTCACTGCGGTCTGCAGCCTTATCTGATGAACTATGAGATGAAGCTAGCATTCTGTGGTCCACTTCAACATTTCCCACTGCCAAAACTAAAACATTTTGTGCTGTAGATGGCCACGACACGGAGCGGAGACCAAGTGGCGCACAGGAATGGTGATAAGCATCAAATTGCTCCCGTCAGCGACAAAAACTGTCTCTGTTTCTCGCATTTTGTGGCCTCAGAAAAAGGGCACCTTTTGAAATGGAGCTGAATAAGACACATTATGGAGCAGGCGACAGAGAAAAAGCTATCACAGCATTTAGGTAAGGAATGACAAGTGGTCGAACCATTTAACATCTATCTTAATATACAAGTTTAATGTGTGAGTGTAGGGTTTTCATAACTTTCGCTTGGCTCCTTTCCTTTGCCATATTTTCATACTCATAAATGAGTTTTTATAGGGATCCTAAAAATGAAGTACCTCAGAAAGAGAAGTCAGAGTAATGTGTGAGCAAGCAGCTAAAATCACTTTAACACCAAAAATGAGAGAAGCCCCACAGACTCGCTAGTATGGTTGGATAATGCGGGCACAGCATAGTATGCAATATGAGCCCGAGCTCGAATTTATGCAATGAGTTAAGAGACATGTTGCATCTTTACCATATCATTAATTCTTGATATTTTCCACACTTGCTGAAGATGCCCGATCAGCATTTTTTTCGCTGCTCAGTGCTGCTATTTTTCTGTCCTGTCACTATTACTGAGCCAGTGTGTGTACAGTTTAAGATAAAAGGCTGCTCCTATCTGTGGGCAGAGGGTGTGTACACCAGATCAGCACGCACATTATCGTCAAGTGAATATTTACTCTCTGGCCCGGTGCCCTGGCTTCTCTCTCACGATGGCATCTGACGTGGTTTCTGTGCCTCCATGCTGCTCGCTGAACATGCCCCAACTGTGGACGGGGCCTCACTTTGATCAAATTTAGACATTCTTCTTGTTGTTTTTTTCTCAATTTCAGAACATTACCAGAGCTGGGTTGTATATTGTCACATGGACAAGCTGATACAGTGACTGCTTTGATACTTTGTGATGCCAAGTGTAATAGTATTGCTGGCAGTGTCCACTCTGACATTATAATTTAGGTAACACCCTCATTATGGCTTAATGGGGCTGTAAGAGTGACATAATACTACAGAGACCCTCAGCTCAATGGAAAACCCCCTCGACAATGATCTTTCTTTGACCCAGAGTCCCCAACACCTGCTTATTTCACACTCGTCAACTCTTTCCCCCCACTTCAATCCTCTTTTCTCCCTCCACATCCCTCTTTTCTCTTCATAAGTTTGTCTGTAATCTTTCAATCTTACATCTTACAATCTTGTTTTCTTGTTCTGTAGTTATTCAGTTTCAGGCGCCTTACTCCTGTGAAAAAAAAAGTTCACTACACTGTCAGAAAGAAAGAAACTAAACAGCTTAACATTTCCATGGAGATGCATTATCTACATTATGATCTAAGCCTGGCTGCCACAGCCTCTGTTTCTGAACATAACCGTCTTTTACACCAGCCTGGCTAACAGTGCAACAGCAGTGATGATGATGAAGATGAAGACAATAATAATGGTAAGAGTAATGGAATACTACTCTCGGGTCTGAAGCGGCTGCTTACGCACGCATCCGAGTGAGTCACAGGGAGCGGAGGGTCCTCCCTCCCTCTGCAACTTTGTGGTGAGGTATTAACATAGTAAGGAGAAAAAAACTGGTTTGACAGACAGTTACACAATCTGGATTGTTTGTTATGGAACGCAGGGTAAGTCGTGGTGGATGTGTTGATGAGGGGTATGCGTGCGCATTACTGCACTGTATAAATGAAGAAAAATGAAACAGGCACGAGATGAAGGGAAAGTTGAAAGGAGGAAGAGGAAAAAGCAAAATCAATTTGGTATTTGGAAGAGATGATATTTTAATCTAATCCACCCTCCATAAATGAGTTTGCTGTGTACTTTACTTTAAAAGATAATTAGGGTTTGTTACAACTTGGGTCTTATTTTCATAGTTTTGACCGTCATTTCTATCGATCATTATTAACATTGTACTCACCAAGGTAATCACTGAGATCTGGGAGCGCTGTAACATCACTACAGTGAATTCAAATGAAACAGTTCAGACAGGTTGTGGACAAGCCACCAATTAAACCAGATGATCTAAATCCCTTTATTTGGAGGTAAAATGTAAGTGAGCGCACTTCAAATGTTGGTAATAATCCATCACAGCACAGGAACACTGTGCGCACACAACTAAGTACATTGTTGTGTTGTAAGTACAGTAAGTGGTGGCTAACCTGGGGGTTTCTTTAAAACTATTATGCAAAACCTTTGTGTTTCTTACCCATTTAACTTCTTTTTGGTCACCGGCATCGCCGTCTTTCTGCTTGACATCAGCATGTTAGCATTGTCATTGTGAGTATGTTAGCATGCTGATGTTAGCATTTGGCCTAAGAGCAGCCTCACGGAGCCGCTGGCATGGCTGCAGATTCTTAATCTTGTTAGAGATGCTTCACAGATCTCAGCAAATAACGTGGTGAGTACAATCTTGTTATTACCAGAGGGTAGTTGGCCAAAGCTATAAAAATAAGACAAGTAGACAATAAAACGATAAGGTGACATTTGCAAAACATCTTCCTGAATGAAAACTACAGTATTACAACGTGGCCATGTTCACAATCCTCTTGGGCAGTCTTGAACCCAGAGGGGAAACCGAGGTGAGCTGCTCCAAAAATAGCTTTATGTCTTCCCTGCGGTGGTTCCCAGCTCTGTGACAGAGGAGAGAAGCTAACACACTAAACTATAATCTTCTCAGGTGTACAATACACTGCTCCTCTATTCATGTGTCTCTCTCGGACATGCACATGCAGAATGAGGAAACGAGAATACTCATAGCTCCTGGGTATGTATGTGAGCACACTAACACAACCATTTAGTCCTAACGACACCCCAGTCACAACAGGTACACACACTGGTGATTGTTCTTCTCTTCACGTCATCCTGCGCACTGTGGAGTCAGTTCATGCACTTGTTTGCTCTGCGCAGGAAGCAGCCCCTTATTTAGCAATAAAATACAAATACATGGCCAGCTGAATAAGCCCTTTATTGTTAACATGGGTGTGCTTTAAATAGCTTTTAAATAGACTTTTTCTTGCTGTATGTGGTGACACTGGTGCCGAGGCCTCCAAGACAAACAAAAAGTTGTATTTTTCCCTCAGCATTCAGAGTAGAGGTGTGTACGAGTGTGTGCGCGCATATGCTTACATGGGGTTTGCATGCCCACGTCTCACCGGCTTTTTGTGAAGTTCCATAATATGTCGACATTTCACCACAGCACATCACATTTTCCCTGGTGCAGATGCAGCTAGCTCACGTCTGCCATGTATGTGAGCAGGCATACATGCTGTAGCTTGGCATTGTGGGGTAGTGGAATAAGTCCACACACACTCTCACACACCGTCAACAAGCTGGAGAGCGTCCACTCTGGCTGTAAGGCCTATAAACCAGAGCAGGGCAACGAGGTCGCATAGTTAGAAACACGACCGCTGCGTGAGTCACACAGTTCTCTTAAAAAGTCTGGTGGCTTGAGGTATTGTTGGAAAAGCACACAAAGAACTTGTGCTATAAGAAAAGGAGAAAAAGTTAGATATATTTCAAGATAATTATCGAAATCATTTCAAATCTGTTGACTGATGAAAGCATTTATTTAAAAGCAATTGTAGAAGCACAAAACTGGCATCTCCTCAGGTTCCAATTTGGCATGTTCACACAGGCAAAATGGCAACTTTGCAGCAAATTATGCCTTAAATGCTGCAGCTTGTGGAGGCAATGACCAGCGAAACATGTAAGAAAAATCAAAAACCATGCACTCTCAACAATGGCGTGTGATTACCTGCCTTTTCACACAAGTTTTTGGGCACCAGTTCCAGATTTAGTTTGGAGCTTTGGACTTCTACTCTGCTCTGCTAAAAAGAGTGACAGCTGAATGAGTACCACTCCATGATCTGCTACCATGACGGCTCACAATCTCCTCCAATGGCAAACATGCTGCTAAACGGACATACTTTAATTGTTCTCTCAGTCTTTGCAAATTCAAAAGCAGACAGGGAAATAAAACCTAGCTGAAGTCACAGCAAATAAATTTGTGGTTTAATTATTTAATTGTCCATCTTTCAAAGAGCGAACTTGATAGGTTAATACTGTTAAATATTTGTTGTTCTGCTGTAGTGAATGTTCACTGTTGGCCAAAGCTCTAAAGCTTTGTCTCTACCAGTATCATGTACGTACAACAGTGATCCTGTGCCAGTAGCTGAACAATGAGACAACGGATGTGACCGGGATCACGTGTTGATCTTACATCAGTTCCAGTGGTCTGATTGATGCCTTTTTTCCAGTGTTTCCAATACATTTATAAAGAATGAAGCTGATTCTACTTCTCTTCAAAGCCATCTTTACACAATTTACCCAGTTTCCCACCAAAAATCAATAAAGCCTGTGGGCAAGAAACACACTATTCAGAGTGCTAAAACAGACTTACATGTATTTTCACCGATGGCCAAGCTTTAATGATTACCATGCTTTTGTCATGTTTATGGGCATTTATGTGGAAGTTTTCGCCAGGGAAACCCTAATTTAATTCTTAAGAACTTCTCTGTGTTTTTCTCAAGCCTATTCGATTACAGTACCATAGCCTACAAGCTGCGTCATGAATGTCATTAACAGTGGGTGAAATTACTTTAATGCCTTCACTATTGATTGCAGTTCGTATGAAATCAGAAAGTCTTTGATGTCTCTTCAAAAATGCCCACAAACGAAGCATGTTTTGCTGATGTGGCAAATTTCCCATTTCAGTTCGAAAGAATGCGAACCTACTAATTTAGTTCACTTCTAACAGCCAGTTTTCTTTTCAGGCTCATTAAATCCATGTGTCTAATGAACAGCCTGTGTAGTAGCTCTCTCTCTCTCTCTCTCTCTCTCTGCATGTGTGTGTGCACATGTGTGTGTCATGTATTGGGACTTTGCTTTTGGCTCAAAGGAATAGCTTGCCATTTTGGGAAATATGGTTGTTTGCTTTCTTGCTGAGAAGATTGATACCACTCTCATGTCTGCACGCTAAATATGTAGCTGGAGCCAGCAGCCGGTTAGCTTAGCTTAGCATAAAGACTGGGAACAGGGGGAAACAGCTAGCCTGGCTCTGTTCAAAGATAACAAAACCCACCTACCAGCCCTTCTGAAGTTCACTAATTTACACTTTGCCTGGAAACTGGTCCCAGCCATGAAATAGTCCAGCACATAACCCAGCGCGAAACAGCGTTTTTGTACACATTGAACCAAACAAGATATTACGAGTGAATTAGTGAACTTTAATGGTGCTGGTAGCGGATTTTGTTGCCTTACAGAGCCAGGCTTGCAGCTAAGTGAAATGTCAAACTATTCCTTCAAGAGGATTCATTGGTCTATCCCAAAAAGAAAATCTGATATAGAAAAACATGGAGTTCGACATGCAAAGATAATGCTTTCACCATTTACTTTCCCCTGCCAGCTACAAGTGTCTTTATGATAAATGGCACGGTATCAGATTCTTACAATCAATATAAATTTGACCAACTAGGTCAGTTTTATGACATTTTATTTCATAGTTAAGTATTTCATTGAGCCAAAATAGCTCTGAGTGTAAGAGAGAGAGACAGCGAGTGAGAGAGGGTGGAAAGAGGGGGGCTGTTAGTTCATGAGCTGGTGGCCCAGCTGGTTTGAGTTACTGAAACCCCCCCCTCCTCAATTAGACTCAGCATGATGTCAATAAAACGTCAGACTGGAGAAGCTATCACTTAAATTGGGCCTGTCAAGTATTGTTCTTTCCTCAGCATTCCAGCGGGGACGATCAGTCTGAAATGATTTGTAGTTTGATTAAGGTTACCACAATGTGCCATTTCTGATTTGATTTGGACACTTGGCTTGAAAATGTTGCCATAAAAGTTGTTTGCCTATTACTGGAGATATATGTACACAGAGAAAATGCACTGAGGAAGGAAAAGTAATGTTGTTCAATGAGAAAAAAAGCAAGAAATAAGTAAGTTTCTACTTTGAACTTTTAATAATTCTTCTGACTATAATTTTCCATATCTCTCCTTTTAGTCCTGCACTACATTCCTCTTTTATTCAACTCTTCCAAAGTTTTGCCATCTAGCTCCCAGATTTATGCTTGAATATTGAAGTTCATACCATAGGGAGGTTTGGAGAAACAGTGGTGACATTTATGTTTCTCCTCTCTTATTGCACGGTGAATTTATTAGGAGTTCCCTGCTTTTAGCGACGGGAGTTTCCCAACAAGACTGTCTCCTCTCTCTTACAAGCCATGGATCATCCTGCAGCGCCTACGTGCTGATATTCAGGATTGTTACTGTCATTTTACATCTCTGTGAATGGCTGCACCAATTGCAGGCATGTTTCCAGAGAGGCAATCCAGGGCCTGAAAAACGGCGATCCGTGGAAAAGGTCACACATTCCCAACCGCTCCCAGTGGGAAAACAGGAGAGTCCACACCTTCTCAGGAACGCAGAGGCCTACTACCCTGAAATCTGACAACAATTACCACATGAATTTCGGCATATTATAATGCCAAATGCTGTATCTGCAGACCTCCACTCAGCCGTGTTCAGCCAGTCTGGAGATCATCAGCAGATGATGTGGAGGCTATTTGGTATACTGTAAAAGCTATCCATTTAAAGTATTTAGGCTTCAGCTAAATCTGCAGGAGAGCTCAAAATTTACATTACAGATGCTTAAAATTCCAAGTGCAGCTTCAAAACTCTGTAAATCACAACCCACCACCGAGCCTTTATCGCATTGCATCTCAAATTCCAACGTGCCTCACGAACATAAAGATTTAATCAAGTGTTGTGAAAATGTGACAGCCACGGTTTAACAGCGGCGCATTGAGAGCATAGACGACCTATCAGCTGCCTCTGAATCGATGCCAGAGCGCTCTTGATGGTTTAAGAATGCTGGTGATTGCCATAATTGCTGTGCAGCAGGGGTCTGATTCAGACTCATATGGAGAAATAAAAAACTTTAATACTCGTGTGTTTCTATAGGAACCTCTCTAACATTGTAAAGATGTGGTCTTGGTTTACTGACAGCCTGTACACTTAGCTTTAATGGTACACACGTGACTGAAGTGGTTCGTGTTAAATTAGATTGTTCTATAGCTCATGTTTCTGTGGAATATGCTTTATAAACCATAGATACAGGGGTGGACAGAATAATGGAAACATTTTAAAATGAATGACTTTTATTATATTAAGTTGCTGATTAGCTGAACTATATGGAAGAATGTACTATAAATTTCTGTATCCCTGTTGGTCAGCTTCAGCTTGTGAATGCGATACTTGTTTTCCGGTGCAGTTCGTCTGTGTTTTTGAGATTGTTCCTATTACATATTTTTTTCTGCACCTGCACTTTCGGCACAGATGACTTGGCCTCCTCGGAGCTCAGTTAATTGTCTCCTATTGCGTTGAAACTTTGAAAACTCATATCAAAGAGCTGATCGCCAGATCTCTTTTATAGCCGACAGATGCCTCTGATTGGCATTCGGCCTTAGATGACCCATTTTTCAAGCAGTGTTCAGAAATGTGATTAAAGTACAGAAGGAATGAAGTTCTTTTCCATATTTACATTATGTTGTCTACACCCTGTGGATAAATAGTGCACACAGTATTGATTTTATTAAGGTCACTGCCATGTTTATGCAGACGACTCAACCATTTGGACAGTGAGTCACATTTGAGTAAAACAATTAGTATAACGCATGAAAAAGCAGGTTGAGCGATTCAGTTACTTACTGCTCAGCTCAAGCCCAAGATTACCAATCAATAGAATTAACAATCCTTTGATTATTTTTCCATTCCTAAACCCTACACGCAACTAAGGTTGACGTTATTTCAAAGTAATATTGTTATTATTAGTAAGGGTTTTACAAAAGCATTATATTACTTGGATTCACAAATACTGTTTGATAAGATTCAAAGATCTGAATCCTCAGTTTAGCTCAACTTTGACTCTGTTAGTGTCATAGTGTTGCACCATCATTTAAGCAGTTTCAACATCAAATATACTGCACACTAAAAATCTAAATTTACCCAGTGTGGGTCAATATAGCACTCACGAAATACTGGGTTAACTTAACCCAGTATAAACCAAGCACACCAAAGACAATGGGTTATTTTGACCCAGTGTTAGTGTTAGTTTTTATATTACAGTTGGGTTTTTTACCCAAACTGAAATATGGTTATTTTGACGCAGTGTTAGACACAACAAGCTCAAGTTTTATCTTAAAACTGTCACAGATGTATTCTGACTTGAACAAAACGATGTGCATATGACATTCAAAACTGCAAAGGAGGCACAATTATTAACAATCAGTAACAAATAGTGACATGTGTTTAAAATGAACTAGAGGAGATCGCAACATTTCGCAAGCATACCATATTTTGACCAAGTGGTTTTTAGACAAACATCCAATGGTTTTATGTGTATTTAAACTAAATTAAGATTGACATATGCTGCATGCTCTTCCACTTAACTGACGTGTGTCCACTGGGGATGTGAAGGAATACAAATCAGCCAAACATTACAGTCTATGATGTGAGGCTGGTACTCATTTTGGTGGTAGTGAGGTTAGTGCAGATTGAGACATGAACCAGTCCAAGTTCTCTGTATGTCAACAAGGTGAGCTCATGGGAAGTCCCTGATTCTCCCATGTCAGACAGACAGAGAAACACATTCTCTCCAGCTCTGGCAGCCCAGTCCCAGGCCTTTTCTTTTTAGAGGCTTCTAATCCTGGCGGGTCCTTGGTCTGACGTCACAGGGCCCTCCCCCCACCCCTCTGTCTGGTGTGCTGTACCCACACTCTCATTTCCTCCGCAGCTCACGAACGCCAATCTCTTGCTCTGGTCCTTCTGGCCTCTGACGTCTGAGCTTCTGATTAAAACAGACTGCCTCATCTGGCCAGCTGAGGGGGTTAAACTTTGGAGAAAGGAGGTGATGAGTGAATGTGTGGGCTGGTGTGGGTATGAGGCAGCCAACCAAGCTCCCTCTCCTCCCCTCGTTCGCTCGTCCCCACTTCCCCTGTTGGATGTCTCTTATTCGGCTGCCTGAGCTACATCATGTGACCAGGAAGTGTGGCTCCCCTCCATTTCCCCTCCTGACAGAAAGGAAATATTGTAACAGAGGGGGCCGGCGCTGGGCTCTGTTACGTCGCTGGTTAAAAATAACTGGCATATTTAAGGCTGCCGAGGAATCCCAGGGCAGGCAAAGGCTGGACAGCCTGCCGCCCGGCAGGAGCTCTCTCCTCCCTCTCAGTCTCTTTCTCGCTGACTTCTCCCTCTCTCTGCTTCCTCTTCGAAACCCATTTCACTTTACACAAGCCCTGCAACATGACCACGACCACCACCCTGTACCTCAACCACATTTTCCTACCCCAGTGGAAGCCCACCACTAAATTATATGACGTGATCAAAGCTCAGTGTTGGTTGGTTGCGTCCCAGCCCGGCCGCAGCACTGTCCAGCTATAGAGGCTTGGCTGGGAATGTCCAAACAAACAGCCCCCACTGACTCAGACCTCATCCATATGCATACCATCACACAGCAGAACTGTCAACCAGCCCCGTCTGTTAGCATAGTAGGTCTTTGGAAACAAATACAGAACTATTTTGCCATAAAAAATGTCCATTTCTGTGACTGTGATGATTAATGTACTAGGCCTTGCTTGCTGGCGAATGTCTGGACCACGGTAACAGGTGTGACAAACTCTGTGGGCCTAAAAACTGTGTTGAGCTGAACACCAGGCCTGGACCCATCAGGTGTTTTTAGACCGCAGAGCGTTTTAGATTATTATAAATGAAAAAGTCAAGAGGATTTGACAGGTCTGACAATAATAACTACAACCCACATAATTTGTAATGTAAATGTTGTACATAACCGGAAAGTTCAGATTTTTGTTACAAATGTACACTTGAAGATGCCATTACAAAACATGATATGAAACTAATGTCATCTTAATGTGTAGTAGTCTGTAGAACTGAAACAATTAGTCAATTAATCAATTAATTGATTGACAGAAAGTTTCATTTCATTTCATTTTTCAAGTAAAACATTCTTCTGCTTCTCAACTGTTTCTCAAATGTTTTAATTGCATATCCTTTTGGTTTTGGACTGTTGTTTGGACAAAACAAGCAATTTGAAGCTGTCAACTTCAGCTCTGGAACGGGGTGGTTTCACTATTTTTTGACATTTCGCAGCCTAGATAATTAATCCATAATAAAATGAATCATTAATTGCAGCCCTAGTAGTTTACATTATAATTTATGGATTTAAATACCTGATCAACAGCATGCTGTTCACTATTGTTGTTTTCTTTATGACTTTGTCGTGTCTGAATGGTAGTTTATGATCTTTGAACAGATGCTGACGTCAAATATAAAGGCAAAATGAGGAGTTAAATAGTGGGCACTGGGTGAAATGACACATGTTGCATTGCAAATAGCTTTTTGAGCATAACTTTTTGTGCACTGCCAGTGAAGTCTTTTGAATTCTTTCTGAGAGTGTGACTCTAAACTAAAATACTGCTGTTCAAACAGACAAACAACATAAAAAGAGTCAGATCTATAGTCGGTGTCTTGTTGCCTGAGCTGCTCAAAGGTTCTTTGGCTTTGCACTTGGTGACAAAACAGACCGAAAGTTCCTACATGTATAATTGTATTAGAGCTAATGTGAGGTGGAGCGGAGGGAAGTGCAGCACCGAGAATCAAAAAAGCTTGACTCAGCTTTCAAGAATTAAGGAAAGAATGAAAGCTATTTTTTAATTACTGAACAGCATCTGGAAGAGAGCACTGAAAACCTCAATATCTGGAGTTATGATCCACTGGTACTCATATTCACTTGGGTGCTTTCCAGGAGGGGGAACTTAACTGAGGAACCCCGGTGGAAACCATGTCAGTCACATCCACACCGAGGGGGGAAAAGCTGAAATACTCAAGTAGTTATTTTATTTTTCTGTGACTATTTACACTCATAACTCTATTTACATAATATCAATGTTCACAACTGTGTGACTGGATTATCAACTGTGTTTGATCTCAATTTGAATATTAGCATAACCACAGAGTGTGTCAGCTATACCGTGACTGTTTTTAAAAAAAAACAAAACAGAAATGTCTAAGCACTCGAAACTCTCGGCACAGCCAAGAACAGCACCTGAGCTCACCTTTAAAACAGTCATTTTTCAACATGCTTCTTCAAGTAGGTGTCATAACATCCACACTTGATCCACGCTGATAAACTCACACAGAAACAACATTATCAGGACGCTTGTTGCAGTTAATGAGAGGAAAATATGACAGCTCTTAGGTGTTGAGTTAATACTCAACAGTTACCCTTGCTGATACAATAACATTACCTCAATTATTCCACATCCGATTCTGCAGTTATGTCACCAATGCTCTTAAGATAATGTCAATATCTGGAACTGTGTTACACTTGAAGTGATTCACTGTGGGCAGGGTACTGCAGCTTGCTCTGTCATATTCTCACTACATGCAGTTAATACTGTAAGTGTTGCATTAACATATTCCATACAAGGGTTTGGTGTGAGTTACTAAATCACCATGACTTCATTGTGTCAGGAAAAGCGCACAGTGGTGTCATCTTCTCCCCCTTTATCTCTTTTTCTCTATTCCTCCTCTCTCTGTCACTACTGCGATGCAAAGCACCTCAGTTGTCAAAGTCGAGCCTTTGTTCTCGGGATCATTTTCAAAACCATTATCTCTCACCATAAAGAATATGGCTATAATGACATAGCTTTCATTGTGTCCCTACCTGCAGTAGGAAGCAGGTCTTCAAGAACAAGAGATGCAGTGCAAACATTGCAGGTTTAAAGCCATCACTTCTCACCATGCAAATTGGAGAAGTAAGTTGAAAGACAATACACATATTACCGTTTGGATACACATTAGATTAAGTGTCTTACTGTTAATATATCAAACAATAAATCATGGGTTGCCCAACAGGATACACTTTTCCATTTACAAAGTTCCCATGCCATTGTAGTCAATATTCTTCCCACCACTTTTTGTTTGCCGACCAAAGCAACGTGCATTCATGCAATTTAAAACTACGAATGAAGACACCAACATACAATGACAGTAAATGGGTCCTGTTGCAGTGACGGCATGTTTGTTGACATGCCTAACGGACAAGATCCTGATGCAGCAGGATCAGCGGCAAGCGCTTTGTTTGCTCTTGCACTGAACTCTTGAGTAAATGTGTCTAATTATGTTGGACAGAGAGGTTTGTGTTCGCTTGCTAGCTCTGAGCAAACACTGCCTGAACCCAATTCAAACTCAACACTGAACAGCTCTCAGCATTTTAATGTTCCCAGGTAAGGTATGTTTTTTTTCCCATACAGAATTTTCCTAACTACACTGTGGTGTTAAATTAAGTCCTTTTTTTTATGGGGATTTTTTTGGTAGTGGGCAAGAGTGTGTTTTACGAGGGAGAACAATAAATATTGTTTACTACAGATAGGCCTGATTAGGGTTGTTTGCTATAAAATTGTTGTTCCAAACACCTGTTTCAAGAAACAACACTAAAATGTAGACGCACAGAAGCCCAGGGTATGGATTTTTATTCAGATCAGACCTCTATCTGTATTTCATATGCATCATACATTAATCTGACATCTGTGTCAAGACAATAAAGACTGATTATCTTTGAGAATTATGGCTACGCATAATCTATATGTGCATATAAAGTATCTCTATAGATCAACATGTATAATGTAGAAATATAGGCTACTTGTCCTGCCTGCTAAATTAAGTACTAATTAAATACTAATTGTAAAAGTAAAAATAATGTCATTATTATTATAATAATGATATATTATAAGAACAAATAAAAAAATGTTGCTTTGCAAGCACGTGCATGTGTGCATGTGCTGTATGGGGATTGGCTCCTATTGCAATCCAGTGATGAAATATAAACCCAACGTGTACCCACAATACTTTGCACAATTATCTCTAACCTACTTCTCATCATTACACTGTATCTAACGTCTATTCGGAAAAAGAACAAAATTTTATCATTTAATAAATAAATGTGATGAAGTACAGGTTCATCTCCCACCTGACCTGCAGCCTCTCAGTGTGAGTTTATTTGTGTAAAGTAGCTATAGGCTAATGTAATGTTTGACCGTCCAGGTGAGGCCCACGCATGCAGGTGACGCTCCAGACATAATTCAGCTACACTCACTGTTACTCCCTTTTCAGCCGGTCTGTAGCGTCTGAAAAGCCGCACTTCTTCACCCACATTTCACCGGGATAACAGCAGTAAGGATAGGTGCCGTTGCTATGAATACAAACAACCTCCCTCCCTCGCGCTAATGTTTTTCCGCGCTTGTTGCGGGGCAACGAGGGCGTGTCCAGCTCCAGTGATTTAAGGATACCTCTCACGCGGTTTTTCTCAGTTGAGCCTGCCGGTCTGCTGCATGGCAACAGGCGCGAGGGATTCCCCCGCACGTCGCCTCTCCGTCTTCCCGTCCAGAGTCGCTTTAGCGTTAAAAAACAATCAGTCCGGCTGCTTCTGACCCGGCGCGCCCATCCGCGGCAGCATGTACTGGAATACAGTGTAACGCGCGACGCGGAGCAGAAACTTTCGGGGATATTTAACCGAAAAAAAGCCAGCGCAGTCGCACCGAAGAGCAGCCGAAAAAGGACTCCACATACAGATTCTCATTGATGAGGTGTGGAGAAACTTTTAATAACAACATTTGACTGGTGAACATCCACTTAAGGACTATAACAGACTGGTTTTAGGACCACTCCATAAGGATTTTTTTTTTTTACCATTTTCTGTTTAATTGCAGGCAGCCTCCAAATGACGTCGAGATGGCTTTAGGTGGGACGCTTCTGCCATCCATATCCACGTTTGCCAGCGGCCCCTCCGTCAAGAGCAAATCCATAGGAAGTGCCAATTTAGTGAGTAGCCTGTGGTCACTTTCTTATTGCACGCAAAATAGCCACTGGCATCAACGCATATGTGTGTGTGTGTG
>NTHP01000073.1:328512-338889 GCA_003416845.1 Oplegnathus fasciatus | reverse complement strand
TATGTAGCAGCTTATTTACTGTGTTTTACAATGTGTCGCTCCCGTGTTATTATGGGTACAGCCGGGGCTTGACACCACGCTCTACTGGGGCGTGCACCAGTTTACACAGGCTACTCCAGTAGGCTTTCAGCGAGCACGTAGACCGTGAAAGCGCACATGGGATACTGCAGAAAACATCCTGATGCACAATATTAAGATTGTTTTTGTCATTATTCATAACGGGTTATTCAATAGGCTGGAAATTGATTGCAAGAATCATTTGATCAAGTGTTACTTACCTGGTTCTTTCCACTGTAATTTCCTTATGAATGAGAATAATCTGTATTCTAGGAAGCACTCTGTGTCAAGGACACTCGCTGCACCAGACTTAGCTGAGCTGTCATAATAATCACTTTCCTTCACAGATCCAGGTTCGTTCCTCCTTGAAGCATTGACTTGTACTTGATATCTATTCAAGCAGTAATTTCTAAGTAGGACAGCACAAACTCGAGTATGATTTTCTTGGCTACTGTCTTATAAACAGAAACATGACACAAACAAGCAGCTAATAGGAGTGCAGTCATTAATGCCTCTGTAACTTTCCTCTAGAGATGGAAGGAGGAGCTGTCCCATCTTAAGAGACCCAGCGTGCCAACCGGAAGCAGCTGCTCTGACCCAGACCATCCCACTGCCACCAGCACAACAAGCCCCAGCATGTCCAAAAAACACACAGAGCCTGACCTGGACTTGGACTACGACTTCATTTTGTCTAACTCCATACTGCAGCAGCAGCAACAGCAGCAGCAGCAACAGCAGGAGGAAGCCATGGCATGCAGCTCTGCCCAGGCCCTGTCTCCCTCCCCTGGCTCTTTCTCCTCATCTTACCCTCTCCCCTCCCCTCAGGGCACTGCCAGTGAGCTGCTCTATACCATCCCAGATATCAGCGACGTCTCGCCCTCTGGAGGCTTCGTGGCAGAGCTCATGAGACCCGAGTTGGACCCGGCATACCTCCACCCCACCAGCCTTCACGGCAAGTTCGTGGTCAAGACGACAATGGACATGGGAGAATACAGCCAAGGTGTGAGCGTAAGCAAGGCCTGCGTTAATGCCGCGTCAGACCCGACTCCTTCGCGGGCTTCGCCGTCCTTTCCATGCCACAGGATAAAGCAGGAGAACCCCAGTAACTGCACCATCTCGCAGCCCATAGACCTACACCTGGCTGGGGTAAACTCCCAGGGCCGAGGGAGCCAGCAGCAGCAGCGTCCCAGCCACTTAGATCTACATGGCTTCCCTGGCGGGGGGCGATCCATGACAGGCGGCAGGTTATCCTCATCCTCCTCCCTCTCCCCAGACCATCCCCTGAGCCGGGAGCACCAAGTTCTGGGGCATCCCCACTCTCAGATCACTCTACCTCCCCAGGGATACCACCATAGCTCCCCGCAGGGCTACACCTCCTACCCTCAGCCCTCCTCCATGCAGTACCAAGGTCAGAGCACATTTCATCTTTTCCTCATTCGGAGCTACTTTATGTGCTTTCTTGTAAACTCCTGTGGCCATTGAATGCTGTAACTTAAATGTTTTTCTTTAGATTTTGTCTATTAGTCAAAGAAAATAAATACATACATGTAAAACACACTAACACGGAAAAAACTCAGTGAAAGTCCTTGGAGTCTATTTAAATACAACTTTAATTATACCCCAAAACCAGCAGGATTGAAACCTACATCCCATGGCCTTGGACAACAAACATTTCCTCATAAAGTTCTTTAAGCAGCCAAAATAGATATAAGACTACCAGATGTTTAACAAAATATACAGTTGTTATGTTGTTCTCATAGGATCAGTGTTTATTGTTTGTTGTTACTTTCGTTGTAACTTTTTACACTATAGTACAGCTTTCTTTGAAAAATTGTCTGTTTTTTAAGGAGGCTGATTTTTTTTTGCATCTTAAAGTTGATGACAGAACATATTTTGAAATAATTAAGGACATTCTGCAACTCCTGCTGTATATTGACCTATCTGTCTGAAGTGATTCAGTGTTCTCTTAGAGCTCCAAAATACAACATGATCTTCCATCATGTAAGCCGAGTATGAGAACCTGTGTCCTTATTACACCGTGTTATATCTGATATATCTGAACACTGAATATTTTCTCTGTACATGTGATGTTGACCACCATCTTTTGACCCCCGCAGAGCCCCTCATGATCTCCAGTGGGGACTGCTTGCCGGAGGAACCAAAGCCTAAACGTGGCCGGCGCTCTTGGCCGAGGAAGCGGGTTGCCACACACACGTGTGACTATGTCGGCTGTGGGAAAACTTACACGAAGAGCTCCCACCTCAAAGCACATCACCGCACACACACAGGTATGTAACCGTATGTTTTTTTATAGTGTTTTTGTCAGCCATTGTTTGTTGTGGCCTTTATATCTGGTTTAAATTAACGGATGTCACCTGCAGCTTTCTGTATTCTCATCAAGAGGAGTGCTTTAACACTGTTTAGCAGCGGTTTTGTGCTGTTTTCATTGTTCAGAGCTAATTGCTATCCAAAACAAAAACGTCTGTTGCAACACATTGAATTATTGAGTCATGAATGGGGGTTAGATGGGTGGGGGATGGGGTAGGGGAGTTGTTTGGCAGGTGTGGTGAAACAGGTTGATACTGATCCCTGCTCAAATACAAACCCCGGGCTGATTAGCTCAGCCTTTATACAGTAGCTGCAGGACAGGATGGACCTCTTTTTCTCCTCAAGGTGGGGAAGGTTGGGACAGTTTAACCTCGGGGCCAGCACTAACTGCTCCTGTGTGTATTGTGTTTCCATCAAAGGGGAGAAGCCTTACCACTGCGACTGGGAGGGCTGCGGTTGGAAGTTTGCACGTTCGGACGAGCTCACACGCCACTACAGGAAACACACAGGCCACCGGCCATTTCAGTGTCAGAAATGTGACCGGGCCTTCTCGAGGTCAGACCACCTTGCTCTCCATATGAAGAGACACTTATGAGACTTGGCGATGCAGTGAAGGCTCCAGGGAAAAAAAAAAAGGGGAAAAAAGTATGTTAGCAGAACCCTGAACAAAAACTGACCTACACTTTTTAAAACCATAATTTGCCTTCAAGCCGTTGTCAAGCAACAAGACAAGCTGTGGTGTTCACGGCAAAAAAGAGCATTACTCCCTCAAGAGCCTAGAATTTCTCTCGAGGTTGATTCCCGTCTTCGCACATTGTGCAGGTGACTTGACGAGACCGAGACCTCTCAGTCAGGGTTGTAAACTTTTATGAAAGGGACCAAACTGGAATTTGTCTTATTTAACCGACAAAACTTGGAGGACCAGGTGCCAACAGCTTTTAACTGGAAATGTATTTTTGTCAGGGAAACCAGGAGCAACAGACAAACATCTCCAGAGGCCTTCTACCAGCAACATGCCAATATAGGCTCTGTTAACAACTACACACTGTCCAAAAATACTGTATTAATAAATACACCTATATTTATATTCACATTTCACCTGCAATGACATTAATTTCAGGTACAATGTTAATTTATACAGAATGGTGCTCAGTGACTCTGAAGGTTTTTTTTTTTAAAGGTACCAAAGATTAAGGAAAATATACAAAAAGGGTGAAACCTATGAAAAAGTGCCATATTGTTGTTGTTGTTGTGTGTTTCCTAGAAACCTCTCTTCCACAATCTGACTTAAATCAGGTGAACACTTCACTTATAAATGGTGATGGCAATCTTCAATGCACTGCAGCTGCAAAGTGCAATAATTTATATGAGACATTCATATTTTTGTATTGAATGAGTAACTCTGAACAAAGATTTTTGTTTATAGCCAAAATATGTAATATAATCTTGAATTTTGTACATTTGTGAATAAAAATGCTTTGGTATTGTTTTGTATTTTACAGTATAATAAAATAAAATGTATTTGAAATAAGAAAACTTTAAAAATGACTGTTCTGCCATATCTACATTATTGTTATCGCATTGAAAATGAAACAACACATGTTGACACCATAAAGTAAACAACATTAGTTGCATAAAAAATGATGAGCAGCGTTTCCTTGAACATCAGCAGTTAACAGCAGTTGTAGGTTCTCCCTGGAAGTGTAATGGAGAAGTACGTTTAAATGGCAGCTCACACACAATATCCCCCCCTGATAATAGTGAGATCGCTGCAGGCAAACTAACACAATGTCGCAGTTAAAAAGGATTTTCAAAAAAAAAAAACGCTCCTACAATGTCCTGTTTCCATGGGGTTCTCTTTCCACCTGTCAGCGGGAAGAATGAGGCGGACAACCGAGTTACTGGCTGACATTCAAGGGTGACACCAAATCTGACTGCCACTCTGAGCTGCAGCTCTCAGGTGCACAATATGAATGAAACCCATAAAGATGCTGCGCTGAGATAGTGTCTCGATGTGTTTCTGTTATATGATGTATGCATGTGATGTATCCAGCTACATGCATTTTTCTGCAAAATAAGTTACAGTGTTATAAAACCACAATGACATACATGAAATCCTGCTGGTGTCCACTCAACAGCTGACTCTCTACAACACTGTAATCATTGCACGTTTTAATGTATGTTAAAGAAATGTTTTTGGTCTTTTTCCACATAATTCTTTACAGGAAATAATGCATATAATAAGTTGCTCTAAAACACAGAGGTCATTATTGCAGTTTAATTAACATTTAGTGAATCATTTTGTAAAAATAAGACAGCACTTCTTTTGATACGTTATAAAACTTTGAAAATGATTTAAAACTGCGAGCGCATGATTTCCAAATGATCAGTTATGTGTTCATTTCAAAAATGACATTTTTATATCCCGTCTTAAAATTCATAAATAGTACAAACAAGCGACAATAGTGACAAATGGTTTAAACATTTGTATTCATTAAAGGGCCCTGAGGTCTTAAAATATGTATATCAGGTGTGTTTAAAGTCGCCTGGTAAAAGAGGTAAAGCTGTACTTGAACTGCTTATTAATATAAACAAAGTTTATATTAAGCATGCCTCTGATATTCACTCATTTTGTAGTATACAAGTCACACATCTTCAAACACAGCTGTGTTGACTTTTGGAAACATGTTGTGGTCTGTGTTGCCCCCTATAGGTTAATTTAAGCACACTCAGGGCTCTTGTCCTTCAACTTTTAATCCTAAATGGAGCATTGTGGGAAGCGCCTTTTAGGCCTTTAATATATGATTCTACATTTTGCAGTTCACTAACAAGCCTGAGGTAACCTGCACAATATAAGTAGTGGGTCAGATGTCTCAGATGAGGCTCACATGAAAATGAATTATTCTCTGTACAGTCCAAGTACAGTTTAAAGACTCACTTAAAACTAAATTCACTATGTGTGTTAGTAAATGACATGTATAGTCACTTTATTACATTATTAATAGATCCTGGACAGTTTAGCATTCATTGCAACACAGTTTGTTGCCCTGCGTAATTCGGGGATGTGCTGTATCAGGCAACGTCAGATATTTTGCGATCTCTTTTTTTTTNNNTTTTTTTTTTTTTTACTGGATTTTCTCTTAAAAAAGGCAAAAACTTACCAATAAATTTGGACCAGGATCAATTGATAAGGTAATAAAGTGACTGTACACATAATTTATGAACACAGAAAAGTGTATTTAGTGTTAAGTTACTCTTTAAAAGGCAAAGTACTTGTGGTTAAGTCAGCCTACATTCAGATTTCTGCAGTCACTCCATGCAAACACAGCAGAACAGGCACGGCTTTCGTTTATTTTTGAAAACTTTATTGTTCTGTAAAAATGACAGGTCATTGCAACTAAACCCTACCACATGTATGTAAACTATATACATGTTAAAATGCCTTCATATATGCATTGCAGCTCCTGCCTACAATCCTGTTGATTTACATGCAGATGAGGGATGTTAAATAGAGAAAGAACCAGTGCCATGTTGCTCGTTTATGCACAACTTTAATTTTTAAATCCCCATTACTTGTCAACATAAAAAAACAGAACAAAAAGAGTGCATGAATACTGTTACCTTTCAGATCTACCCTGAACTAAACTCACTTATAGTGTGACATATTGCAAACCACATTGATTTTCCTTATAAAAAAAAAAAAAAATATTGGTCTTAACTAAAGTATTAAAAAAATCAATAGCACACAGGTGATTTCTGATGCAAAGTTACTGTACTTTAATTGTTCCTCCATTTCAAACTGATCACAAACAACAGCCTGTCCTTGTACACCAGCTGATAATGATCCAGTGTTATTAAGAAAGGTGAATGTGAAAGTAGTGAATAAAACTTTTTTTTTTGGAAATGTAAAAGGCTTGTTGTACACATATATTCAATATCAGCGATCAAAAGGTAGAGGAAGAAATAAGAAAAAAAAAAAGTCAAGATGAAGATGGCTCCTTTAATCATCGTCAAAGTTCTGTTGTAAAAGGAAGTTGGCGGCCAAGTTCTCGTTCTTCTCACAAGCAAAGTAGGCTTGTATAACAAGTCCCTCTGGAAATCCTAAGGCTTTTAGCTGGAACGACAGAGAGGAGATGTACAAATTAGCCAAACAATACTTTAATAAGCAAATGAGAACTTGTGCTTCACGTTTCCCAGTCTCTGCTATGTGAAAGATTAAAGTGAAGCACTTCTGGTAAAGCAGTGCTGAACTTTGGACTGAGGGGGAAAGGTCAGTGACAGTGTTGTGCTCCTCCTCACCCTCTCAATGGCCTCTTTCTCCTGTGGCGTGACCTGAATGTAGCTCATGTGACTCCCGCCGGGTGTATCACCTGCCATCCCTCCGGCTCCCCCTGCTCCTCCCGCTCCACCTCCACCACCTACCGGCACCGCCTCTGGATTGGGTTCATTCAGCATCTGGATGAACTGCTCTTGGTGGCTGCTGATCTCCTACAGTGGTAAATGAACAGTTTAGGCACGACTATGGAGGCACAGAAACTGGTCTTGGCACAAATAATTCAGAAGTGCAGCACAAACAAATATCAAACATCAAATAAGAAAACAAAAATAATTATTGCCTTTTTTTCCCCCAATAAATTTCGGGGATTTACGGTCAAAATCCTAACTTTTAGTTTCTAGTTTCTAGGGTCAAACTCTGGATCCCATAATGCAACTCAATCTAAATCCCCTTGTCATTCAAACTCCACACCTCCAGTTTGTGACACAAGCTTGTTAAAACTTTGAAGTCTCAAGTCCGAACTGAGATAACATTTTTTTCAAACTGGAAATCTCTCTCCAGAGCCACGGAGCTGTGACTCCAATGCTTAAACCATGAACTTAATAAATCAGAACTGTATCAAGGGTCCCCCCAACACATCCACACTTCCTGCAACATTCTCGTCATTTAAAAAACACACGCAGCTCCGTCAGTACTTCACCTGCAGCAGCTCGGGGTTTTCCCTGCCGATCTCCTGCAGCAGGGCAGGAAGCAGGGCGGCGTTCTGCTGGATCAGCTGTCGCATCACTTGGAACTGGGGCTGATTTCTTAGGAAACTCAAGGGGTTGGCTGAAAAGATCAAGCGTGAGTGGGAAAGGTTTAAGCAGCAAGAAGTGGGAGGACAGACACAGAAGGGTAATAACAGAAATGAATATCCGCTCATTGAGGCTGCTGGAATGTGCAGAATAGTATAGGCCACTTACGTCCCCCAGCACTTGGTGAAGAGCCAGTGTTGGCGGGAATGCTTATACCGCCTGCGGGTGCTGCAGGAACTCCACTCACGGGAGGCGCCACCGCATCAGGTCCTGTTGCAGGGCCCTGATCTCTGCCTGGAATACCCTGAAAGAACAGTCATGAAATACAACTAGTTAAAAAAAAATTCACATATATTAAACAAGCTAGGGGGTCCCACTTTGACTGTGAGACTCAGGATTACTTGTAGTCCACTTAAGTTTAAAGTTTGTGGGTTACATCATGTATACATTTTAAGATTCTCATTATTCAGGGAGCAACTCAGGAGTTTTTGAGAAGTGGTTATAGGTGGAAGATTTCTATAACCATGTCATGAATGTCATCATCATCATCAATGTCAAGTCACAAATGAATTTAGCCAGTAAACTAAAAATTCATACATATTAAAACATTCCAAAGGCACTGTAAGTGATACAAGTACAAGATCCTGACCTGAGCTGGGACACTAAGCTCTATGATTGCCCAAAACCACACTGAGGTATAACCTATCATCCGCTATGTACCAATCCAGCAATTTGCTCTAAGACACATTTGCTAGGGCCGCAGACAGAACACTGTTCTTACTGTGAGCAGGTACTCCACAGCTCTGTCTGGGTTGTTGAAGCTCGCTCTCAGAGCTGCTACCACCTGCTCCCTCTCGTAGCCCATGAGCATCATCTCGTTCACCATGGCGTCATATGATGGGCCGGTCACTAAAGGAACACACAAACACCACAGCAGCAGATGCATTACCAGCAGTGGTTCAACTTTTGTTTTGTACAGCACTTTTAATTGTTCATGACCCAGTATTTGCAAATTAACGTCAAGTTCTGTTTTAGTATTTAACATAAAAATGCACATTAGTCATTGACTTTAAATGGGTGTCAAACTGTCAAGGCCACCAGAGATGTGGGCATTAACAGATGTTTTGATTTGAAGAAAACTAATAATCTTTAAACATACATTAACATGGGAATTTTAATAAAAACATACAATATCATCATACTGTCAAGCAGAAGACATGCTCCCAACATGTTTTTAAGGTTACATAACACAGACAACATAGCTAAAATTTAATGACAGCATTATAAACAAACCAATCAGTTGAGCACAACTTTAATGCAGGAGAAAGAGGAAGAGAATTTTAGGAGTTGCATATGTAAAGATCAATTTATCTACTGAGTCCCATAAAAATAAACAATCTGCCTCAAACACTGAAAAATCACTTCAATGGCTACATGAGTAATAACAATTAAGACCTGCAGGATTTGCTCTGAGCTGAGCAATATTTGCGAAACTCAGAGCATGTGTCCATGGGGAACTGTGGGATTATGTTTTGGCCGAGCCGCTGTATCCGGCTGCTTATTGATTAAGATACTTCAATGTCAGCATGCTATGGATATCCACAAGAAACAGGGTGGGCCAAAATGAACCAACAACCTTGATGCACACATGGGGCCACAGATTTATTGCATACAAGATGGGGCTTTAAGGCAAAAAGTAAGTTTTGCACAAATGCCATACAACAATGACCGACAAATTATAATGCAGCCTTACCTAGAGTTGAAACTGCCTCATCAATTAGGCTCGTGTTTGTTGAAGCCTCCGAGCTTCTGCAAGAGAAAACAGACTTTGGGTGAGGCGTGACCTGCACGTCAATTCTCAAAGGCAGACGCATCGACACCAGACAGATAGTTAAATACAAACATCTACCCATCTTTACCCGACAGGGGTGGAAGCTGGTTCAGCAGTCGAAGACTGTCTCTCTTCCGGTTTGTTGTCTGTAGAGGCGCGCTCTGTGGCGTTTTCCAAGCTGGGCGAAGAGGCGGGAGGCGCTGCGGGAGCTGCAGTGCTGGGAGCTGAAGTGGCAGATGAAGGCTGTGGGGCGGCTGAGGCTGTTTTAGCCTGCAAGACAATTTTCAAAATGTAAAATATGTTACTTCTGTGATACTACTTGATAGTCCCAGTGGGTGATTTGCTTATATGTTGCCATCAAAATGTTCATTTTTGGGCTGCCCTAATCATGTTTTTTGCCTTTAATAATGTGCATAAAAAGATACAGACTCCCATTCAATATATACATATTGTAATACCATGCCCACATTAAAACTAGTGAAGCTATTTAAATGTGTGGCCCCCTGAACAACTCTGCATGAGGAAAATATAGCCTAATCATTGTTTTCTATACTGTCCTATAGTGTTTCTGTGTTATATTTTATAGGAAGTATTGTTACAGGGAGGTTTGAATGGGATTAAGAGAGCTTCTCTCCATCTGCAGTCTGAGAAAAATACCAATCAAATGCCGTTTTAAAGCCACAACAGGCTGTCTTATATTAAATACAGCAATACGTCATGTAAGGAATTAAAAAAGCATGAAGTACACAACACACTTCTGTGTATTTTAAGGGAAAAGGATTGGTGTAAAATTGTGCACTTATTAGTGCAGCTAAAAACAAGACAATCTCTAAAGATAATCTTATCTTATCTGAAATGCACTAAAATATATAGGAGTAAACCAGAGCCAGGCATTGACAGCACTGACCCCACTCTAAGTCAGCATTGATCACACTGTGAGCTGCTTGTTCGAGTGCTCCATATGAGCCTGTTCAACAGCTCCAACAGACGTAAGTGGTTGGCAATGGAAAGAGAAGGTTACAAAACCTAATCATGTTTCAGCGTTAACTCATATTTATAACGTTCAAGGTTATGATGTTCTACAAAAAAAA
>NTHP01000073.1:285940-328502 GCA_003416845.1 Oplegnathus fasciatus | reverse complement strand
AAAAACCATCAGAAAAACAAACAAAACCTGCCATTTACTGAAACTATATGTAATTCCCGAACCTTTGTCACCATGACGACCACAAAGTTCTTCTCATTGATTTTGTATTCTTTGAGGGCTGTCTCATCGTTGAGGATTTTACCTGGGAAGAAACAGAAAAATGAGTCACAACTCTAATGGCTTTACCTGCCATGAACTCTGAAACAAACATGCGGGGATGCAACAATGGATGGTATCATATTTTATCATTGAATAGAAGATCGTTGAGCTGATGAAATCGCCTGCTTTTGTCACCACATCTGGTTCTTTTTGTTATATTGTAAAGCGCTGATCTTGTTTTGTGTTATATATGTGTGTCTGAGAAGCCACTTTAAGTAGGTCACACAAAACCCCCGTGTCTAAAATGCTATAATATGCTACATACGCGTATAAAATGTCTTTAACCTGGAGTTTGTCATGTTTGATTGTTTTAAAACACAGAGTACAGGCGTGTAATTGGGATTTTTTGAGACTGACAAAAATCTTAATTAATACCCGGTTTCCCCCCATGTTCCCCAAGCTTTATCTATCTTTTGAAGGACAGATAACTGCAAAGCTTGTTTAAACAAATGAAGGTAGACATGTCATGAAACACTTGTACCCAAATGTTACCTAAGCTGCATTCCTTGCTGTTATCTGGCTAACATTTTCATTTGTCTGACAGACAGACGTGTTCTTTGGCAGGTTTCTTGCTATGGGCTTCTTGCTGTAGGCGACAAGAGACTGCTGCAGCTTTAATGCATCCGATTCACTTGCTAAACAGAAAAGACATTGCTCAAAAGCACTGCGTTTTTTTATCTGTAAAATATCACTGAGAGCCTAAAATGACATGAACAAAATAAAAGGCATGTCGGCCTCTCGATGCATAAACAGAACAAATCCAGTGTGTGAACATTTGCATAACAATGCACCAGATATAATGGATCCTTATTCACAATTACACAACTTCTACTACAACTAATCAAAAGTTGACAGAACATGATTGAGAGGAAAACAAAGAGTTGGGCAACTTCTGTCTCAACAAAGACCATTTAAAGGCTTGATCCTTGATCCAACTGTAAACCTGTCAAACAACAACAATAAAAAAACTTAATCTAATAATCGTGTTTCTGATCCTGTTTAAGGCTTGTTTACATCAGTTTTGTTATGAGTAAGTTATGAATAGGGATGTTCTCAGCCAGTCTGCAGGATGGGGATTGAGAGGGATCCAGGCAGGATTTGATTGACTGATATGGGCTATATTAAAGCCTGATCTATTTCTGATTATTTGTTAGATTGCTCAGGGTATGCTAGCTGTCAAAAACGCCACTCTGTGCTCCATTAAGACGCTGAAACTGCAGAGTAATGTAAGTAAGGTAACCACGAGTGAACCACTGAGGGACTAAACAACAGCCAGCACTGCAGTTTCAATTATTTATCAGCGTGCAGCAGGGTGATCTAGGGTTAAAAAAAGAGGTCACTTTGCCTTGAGTTCTGCAATACTCTGGAGGTGTACCACACTTTTAAAGTGCTGGTTGAGAACTGCATTTAAACTATGAAGCTATAGCCTAATTGTCCAACTTTTTTGCCACAATGGTTAAAGAGTCTTTCTTGCCTCTCCATTTATAGAATACAAGATGCTACGATATGTTACAAAATAATAAACCATTACAGGAAAACTGATGCCGACGCTACCTTCTTAACACAGAACTACTCAGCTATCGAACATTTAAAATACTTTAATAATCTTAATAAACAACACACAGACAAGATAAACATGGATCCCAAAATAGATCAGGAAGGCAAACTGTCGAAGGCAGCTTAGTAGAGTGAGAATAAACGTCCATCTCAACAATGCAAACATTGGATAAACAAGGTGCTTCCTGACCAGACCTCCTTGTCACCATCAGCACCACAAATGTGTTGCTAGCATCACTAAACAGTGTAATTAGATTAACACCCAATACATAAATACAATAAAACATAAGGAAGCTACTTTGCAGGAATTTCTAAATGTGTTATGTAGAGCTGCAACGATTAGTTGATTAATCAATTAGTTTTTAAATTAATCGCCACCTATTTTGATAATCGATTCATCGTTTTGAGTCATTTTTTAAGACAAAGTGTCCAAATTCTCTGATTTCAGCTTCTCAAATGTGAATATTTTCTGGTATCTTTAGTCCTCTATGACAGTAAACTGAATATCTTTGGGTTGTGGACAAAACAAGACATTTGAGGACATCACCTTGGGAAACAGTGAACAACATTTTTCACCATTTTTTGACATTGGAAGGAGAGAAGAATTGTGATTTAAGAAGGCGTAAAAACTGCCTGTAACACACCAGCATAGATCAGCTTCAGTCCAGAAACTGAAAAATGGTCCTTTCCTTTCTCCTGTTCAATCTTCTCTTTTAATGTCTTCACCTGTGGAAAACAAAATGACATTATTTGTTGACCCTTGAAGAAGACTGTAATATCAAATGAATCAGCTTTCCCGCCACCATTTCGCCCTGCCATAACTATAGCCGGTGGTGGAAGAAGTGTTCAGATCCTTTACTTACGTGAAAGTACTACTACCACACTGTAAAAATACTCCACTACAAGTAAAAGTCCTGCATTCAAAAACTTACTGAAATAAAAGTATGTAAGTATTATCAGCTAAATTTACTTGGAGTATCAAAAGTAAAAGCACTCATTCTGCAGTAAAATGGTCCCTGTCAGTGTTTTACTATCATAGATGATTTGGATAAATATTACTGCTGCATTAATGTGTGTGTTGCATCTTACTGCTGTAGATGTTTAATGTTATTCTAACTTTAACAGCTTTATATATTGTTGGTTAGTTTAATCCACAGTAATGCATCGTGATCTATAAGATCATCATATGTTTGTAGCATCGATGTCATGTGAAAACCACATATCTCAAGTCAACTTTTCATGAGCTCAGACAGATGCTCAGACTGTTTTCAGCTTTGTGACGATGCATTTTCCAGCTAATCGGAGGAGGGTTTAAATTGTTTATTTAGCTTGAGAAGGAGGAGAATTTTCTCAACACATAAAGGAAAACTTGATCCTTCAGTTTATCACAAATCACAAAATCAAACTCATCAATTTTTTTCACTGGACAGGAAGGGCATGAAAAATAGTAAAAGTAACTAAAGCTGTCAGACAAATGTAGTGGGGTAAAAAGTACATTTGCCTCTGAGATGTAGTAGAGTAGAAGTGTAAAGTAGCATAAAATGGAAACACTCAAGTAAAGTCCTCGAATTTGTACTTAAGTACAGTACTTGAGTAAATCTACTTAAATACTTTCCACCACTGACTACAGCACGAGTTAAAAAGTCCAAAGTGTACACTAACTGCTAGCACCATCATAAAATTGGAGATGAATAGACATGACACTACTGGCTCCTTAAAGCGAACAACCTCAGGAAACACAGATTGATATACTGATATATATTACAGACTGATAGAATAACGTTAAAGTTTTCTCTATAAACCCAAGTTCATAAAATGTAGTTTTCATGTGTGCTCAAATGTAGTTTAACGTTAGCTAGCTGTGGTGGCTGTATAATTAGCTAACGTAACGCTAGCTATAACGTTATGCAGGGTTAGCGAGTAGTAAGTAAAAGTTCGCGGTTAAAGCTTCAAAATGTAAAGTTTTATTAAATGTACAGTAGCCACCAGGCCTTAGTCATTGAAAGATTTACGTTACATTTTATTTTGTTCACCAAACACAACGTTTAGTGCTGGTTTATACTAATTAGCTTAAGTTTAAACCATCGTTAAACGCTATAACTACATTAGTCAACGTTAATTAACTGCTACTGTCACCAATGTGGGGCTAATTTTGATGTATTTCACAGAAAATTAGCCGTGTAAGTTAATTTCTCATACACAAACTCCAAACGGTAATTAACGCCAATGCTAACTTGTCATCTTCCCCCCCATCTGGAACCTTAAGTGGGCTGCGGCTAAATGCTGACACTGCAAACTACTTTCCTAACCAGTTTTTAATAAAAGACGCTAATCTGCCTCAAGTCCCGCGTCAAAACACAAGCCGAATTAACCCGAACAGGTTAATCCATCTAAAATGTACCTGTCGTGTTCACGCAGACCTTTCTATCGATGGTCTAATTTGAAATGGTTAAAAACTAAAGTGCTCGGTTCCAGGACATACCCAACTCCCACTCCACCCCCCTTCACAAATGCATGGTTTCAACTCTCACCGTCTCCTCTTCATCGATGTCGATTTTGAACGTCTGCTGTTGTAAGGTTTTCAAAGTTATCTGCATTTTGTCGTCAGAGTTTTTATCCCCGGGCCTGGTTTAAACGGTGTAGATCCAACTTGGAAGAATCTTGGCTGTTTTCGTTGGCTCATTACAAACTGTCAGCCGCCATGACTTTTCGCCTGTCTTCTTCTGTGTAAGATAGTTGGGCCACAGCGCCCCCACTGGTTAGCATTGGAGTTGCAGTGAAAATAGCCAATCTCTCAGTCGTGCTTTTATTTCAGTTTAATTCAGTGGTCGAAGAAGAATATCCTGATATCCTTTATTAAATAAAAGTCACAATACCTCCATTTAAAAATACCCAATTATAAGGAAGAGTCCTGCAATTAGGATTGTAAAGTAAAAATAGAATTAAGATAAGATAAGATAAGATACACCTTTATTGATCCCCAGCGGCGAAATTCGGTTGTTGCAGCAGTACAAGGACAGAAATAAATACAGATAAGTATAGAAATCAACAGAAATAGATAATAAGAGGTACATGAACTAAAATAAGAATAGAATAAAAATAGAAACTAGAACATTTGGAGACAAAATGACATAGTAAAGTGACAGTGGTGCGTTAAAGTGACAGTGGCAGAGAAAGTAACAAAGCACATTTACTCAAGTACTGTACTTAAGTACAATCTTGAGGTACTTGCACTTTACTTGAGTATTTCCATTTTATGCTACTTTATACTTCTACTTCACTACATTTCAGAGGGAAACAATGTACTTTTTACTTTACTACATTTGTCTGTCAGCTTTAGTTACTAGTTACTTTTCAGATTTAGATTATTAATACAAAATATATGAATAATATATATCAACGAATAAATTAGGATGTATTATTATAGGTTAAGCTACCCTGCAGGATACAAAGTAATTAAAATTAGCTCCACCTTTAGTTCCTTTCCAGCATTAAAGTGATGAACACATTGATGCATCACTAATTATAATCCAATAATGTATATATATGATTCTGAAATGGACCGTTCTGCATAAAGAGTACTTTTACTTTTTGTATAAAAGATCTGAGACAACAAGTCTGTGTAAACAGTGTACATCAGACTAATATATGATAGGGTTAAATAATGGTACTTAGTGTTTGTCTGTATTAATATAATAGAATATAATACAAGAGTCCATGTAACATATTAACATCATATAGAATAATATGGTATAATGATGATATATAGTATAAGTATTAGCAAAATGTACTCAAAGTATTAAAAATAAAAGTATTCATACAGATTGGCCCTTCTCGGTGTTATACTGTTATAGTATGCTATTTTACTGGATTACCATTACTGGTGCATTAACGTGTCAGCCTCAACTAAATGTTGCAGTTTGTCAACGTGGAGTCAATTAGTGACTTTATAGACTGTTGGTTTGTTTAATATATATTAATATACGACTACTGCATCATATTTTATAAACTGATCATATGTTCTTTATTTAAAATCTCTATATGCAAAGTAACTACTGACTGTTGATTAATGTAGTGGAGTAAAAAGTACAATATTTGCCTCTGAAATGGAGCGTAGCAGAAGTGTGAAGTAACAGAAAATAGAAATAAGTAAATGGAGTTGAACGAGTGCTGGAAATTACTGGAAAAATGCATAATTAAAATTGTCTTATAAATATCTTCTTAAAAAGTGTTTAAATATATGCACTCTGCAGTATCATTTCTCTACAACACTTCCACTTTACAAAAAAAGATTTCTTTCTTGTCCTTCAGCCCTGTCAACCCTAAAAAGCCCCTTGTGAATTGAATATTTAAAAAGCATTTTATTGTTATTCTCATTATGTAATACAGTGCAAGCTAAGGGAGGGTAACTTATAATAAGAGTATAAGCAGAGAAACATACATTTCAATTTTTCACACACACTTACACAAATGCAGCTGATTTAGAGTGCAATAGTGAACAATAATGTAATTTTACTCCACTGGAATGACATTACAAACATAGCCCGCATTCATATGCTACGTCATCCCAGTCCCACTCTTACATTATAAAAAGCAGGCGACTCGATGACAGATTTAACATCTTTTAATCGACGTGATGAAAACATTACTTGCATTCCACCTTTGGATACACAAGTTGAATATTTTTGGTGCTTCGTCATCATGGTGCTCTCAAGACATGACATTGGTGGAACAAACTTGCTGCCTGCTTATCACACATTTACAATCCCGGGTCCTTCAAGCATGGAGGAATCTCAATATCCAGCACTCAGTATTCAGAGGCTTTATTGACTTCTGTCTCACATGCTGCCGCGCTGCCCAGCTCTGACTTTGAGAGGACTGTTAAGTGCGAGGGATAATATGCCGGAGCTCAATGGGGTCTCTTCCCCAGGCCACTTCTCCCTTATTCTCATCTCACTCCCACTCACTTTCTATGACTGTTTGTATGAGCCTGTCTATCTTTATCTCCCACTCCTCTCAACTGTCTCTCCCTGCCCTTCTGCCCCTCTCATTCTTCTTCTCTTCCTCTATCCTGACTTTCCCTTGTATCACTCCACTCAATCCTCTCCCCCCTCGCTCTCTTTCATCCAGTTATTACGACAGGAGCAGTGCCCTCGTCTGCCTTGGCCCGAGCGCGCTCTCATCAGGCATTCCTTATGTTGCTCCACTCAGCAGCAGCAGCAGCAGTGTCCTCCTTTCCCCTCTCCCCACTGTGGCTGTGCCTCTTGCTCCTGTCTCCAGGGGTCGTCAGTCTGCCATCGGCCCCCTCTGAAGTGGTGAGCCACAGAGATTACAGTCTGATCCCTGGTGACTTGGAGATATTTTTAAGAGATGATGTTAGACATGTGAAATAAAGACTTCGAAAATAGACAGGAGAGGAAATGCAGGGGACGTGTGTGAAATCGAGACTTAGAAAGACACTAGAAATAGACTACTCCACATGCTGTTTTTTAGTGATACAGGGAGATGTTGACAAAATGAAAAACCAACAGCGAAAGATGAAGTGGAAACATAGCTGACTGAACCTGTGGATCTCAACGACTTGTGGTATTCATGGTGCAAGAGCTGCAGCATTTCATGCATGCACATTACACAGACACACAAAGACGTACACACACACTCATGACTGGCATTTGCTGGGTTTGTGGTTTTGGTCAGCAGAGCTCTTGCAGGGTGTGGAGTGGAGTGGAGTAGAGTAGTGAGAGAGAGAGAGAGAGAGAGAGAGAAACAGAGGGGTGGAAGGGTGTAACACAAAGTGAAGGCCACTGAGATGCCTTCTCAGCCTGAAGCTATTTCCTGTGGACGAGCTGCCGGGACTATTATTGGTTGTTCCAAGGGCTCTATGGACATGTTACAAAGGAAATCCTATATGTCACTGAAAATGGGAAACATGATGCACAAATGCTAGAATGGATAACTATGAAGGCATTTTACAAAGCATATGATTAACTTTGGAGGAAGAGTAATTAAGTCTGTGAACTACTGCATTATTAGAGTGTTTCCACCAAGTATCACCAGCAAATACTACATAAAGGTTGAAGTGGTGCTGGTGTCCATCCAACTGTTGTTAAGCATCCTAAAAATGATTGATATGAACAAACATAAGACTAATGACAGAGGGGGTATGATTTTAAGTACACAGATATAATAGTAATAAAGTAACAAATAAATAAACAGTAATAAAACAAGACAAAGAGCCCACAGCTGCAGCTCTGTGAGGCTGTACTTAGGCAGAGTGGTGCTTTGAGCGAAATGCTAATGTCAGCATGCTATCATGCTCACAGTGACAATGTTAACATGCTGATGTTTAGCAGGTACAATTTTTTTTACCATGTTCACCATCTTAGTTTGGCGTCTTAGCATGCTAATATTTGCTAATTTGCACTAAACACAAAGTACAGCTGAGGCTGATGGCAGTGTCGCCAGGTATTTGGTCAAAAAACAAAGTATTTGACATTGAGATTCTGACCAGAGGATGGAGCTAGATAAAACTAAGGGGTTATTATAATATAAATTATTATAATCCGTCCTCAGGGGAGCATGAATGTCTAGCAAATGCCATGGCAATCCATCCAATAGTTCTTAAGACATTTCACTTAAACTCACAACTGTGAACCTCATGGTGGCACTACAGGAAATGTCAGAAGATCATCTAAATCGTGAGGATTAATCATCTGGGAACCATGAATGCCTGCACAGAATTGTGTTCCAATCCATCCAGTGGACTTTGAGATAACAGGATAAGTGAAAACTTTAATTTGCTGGTGGTGCTCGAGTCATTACGATTAATCCTCTGGGCATCATGAATGTCTGTAGCAAACCTCATGGTAATCCATCCAGTAGTTGTTAGGATATTTCAGTCTGTGCCAAAGTGGTGGATGGACCAACTGCCATTGCTGGAGCATGCCGCTAATATGGCTAAAAATATATTTTGCTTAGAGTCTTGAGCAGCAAGACTGGGATTCTCAAAATTATCATTTTGGTCCAAAGATTTAAGCAAATAATGTTATTTTAGTAAGATAAGGCTGGCTGATAGTGACAGTCAGGTATTTGCTCATCTCCCTGGTCACTTCAGTATGGCCTTTTGAAGAGCCCTCAGATGCAAATGTAGCTGAGTTTCATTGTGATTTGATTACAAAAATTCCACTTGTCTGATGGTACTTGCATTTTCCTGACTAGTTCCTTTGGCATCACTTTGCCCTTGATAGTGAAGCACCTCACTTACACCTTATTCTCAATTTGCTATTCAGGCAGCTTGCTTATCAGGGAATTTTAATACTTTGACATCTGTGCTGATATGCATAATTCACTGATCTAGAGGGCAGCAGAAGTTATATATCATACATGAGAAAGTAATATTACCAAGTCAAGTCTGAAGAAAATATAAAACAGTTATTTCCCACTGTTCTATATTTTAATGATCACATAGCTCAGTCTTAAACATCGTAGTGTTAAGCAAGCAAAAGTCACATTTTAGAACCCTATTGTAATTCATGTGAAGTGTCTGCACAAAGAGAAGATAAACACAATTAACCGTTATCTGATAACTTTATTATCAAGTTAAAAAAAGACAATGAATTACAATATTTACAGAATATCCAGAGATAAATGGAATAAAATTGTAAACAATCATTCTAGGCAACATCACAACCCACCATCAGGTAATCAGATTTATATGGGAAGAAAGGCAAGAAGGAGAGATTCTAGTGTCAAACTATGGAGACAACAGTCTGAAAAGAGAAATGCATCGGAAACAAACTAAACATATATACAAGTATCCAGTGTGTTGTCAGCAGGGGCTTAACTTTGGGTAAACCGGGAATATTACAGTCTGGAGACTGCACACAGTGAGGGATTCATAGTCATTTCCTATTAAAATGATCACAGAACAACAAACAATTTTGGGTTGACAGCTTCATTACCCAGATTGTCCCAATTTATCATCTGGTTTACACTGGGCTTTCAAGCTGGGCAACAAGCTGCCTTACAACGCTTATTTCTACAACAACAGTTTTCAAACAGTTTCACTTTCAAAAAGCTACAAGCTGGTCCTGAAAAACAGAAAAGGGGCTTTGAGATTCAGCACCAACTCAAACGGGTTTTCAGGTATTACAAGGACTGAGGAGCATAGTGGGGCTGCTACATTCCCACCTATTGTTGACGGGGTAGACTACGGGCAGGCCTACCTGGAGCAAGTGAGCTGATGCCCTTAACTGGAGTGTCAGATATTGGATTGGACATGAGTGAGCTAGATCTCAGAAGGATCTATAGGTTGACCCAGATGGTGGCCAATCCCAGAAAAGGACCACGCAGTTTAGATAAATGCCCCCAAAGGAACATTTTGTTTCTTGTCTCTTACTTGCCATGTTTCTCTTCTTCACAATAAAAGCCCTGGCCATTCCTAAGTAGAGAGCTGCATCATTTTCCTTTAAATATTGTACAACCACACTGCTATTCCTCTCTGCTCATTCCCATTACAGTACAAAAAAGGAGATATTTTTCATTGTAACCAGACATTGTACAACAGTGTAATAATGTTGGATTGGGGACTCAAAAAGCCCCGAAGGGTTTAGCTATCATCTTTAGATTTTTTTTCTTCTTTTTTTTAAAATGAGAACACCTAAAGGAAAAAGGGGTTAAAGTATCCTTTCCGAAACACCACAGTTCAAACACTTAACGAGTAGTTTTGTTTTCTATACATGGCTGCAAACATGTAGTTTACCTGGGTTATACCCATAGAACTCTAATTCCAAAATTCTATGGTCCAAACCCAGATTTCCCATTTCCATCAATGGTTCAATGCTCAGTAAAGACAATCACAGCAGCAAACACAGCAGGCTTGGTAAATATTTTGGTACCAAAAACACAATTATATTAATTGTGCTTCTCTACAAATTTGACGTTGTAGTTATCAGCCATTTTATTTCAGACTGTTTAATGTTTCTTATTGGTCTCATTGGAATTGGACATAAATTTTTACTTAATTGTTATTTATTGTCTTATAAGGCTTTAGGGCATTCAAGCAGCAACTTCCAACAAATACAATCTCTGCCTTTTGACAGTATCAACAATAACGTGACAACTTTGTCTAAAAAGAAGCACACAAATGCAGGCTACGACAGTTGTGTCAATACAGGATGAGAATTTAAAGGGGTTAAAGTTGGGGGGGGATATGACACCTTTAATAAGTCAATCTTCAACATACAGTCCCAGTGGCAAATATACTCTATATACGTGGAAACAAATGGTTTTAGGGCTTTCTGACCTGGTTACACTTGTCTTTTCAGTGTATCCCTTCACGTCAAAACTGGATCATAGACTGTAGAAAAGCATGTCTGTGGTTTCTGTGGCATCAGCCATAAGTTTCTGAAGGGATGTTTAGAAGCCTAGATTTGAGTTTAATCCTTGATGCCAGCCTGTCAGTCATTTGGAGCCTAAAAATATGAATTTGGGCGATGTGGAGGAACCTGGATGGAGTTGAGGTAATCACCAGGGCTGACTGCGAAAGGCAGAGACATCTGTCAATCAAGCAAACGTGGCTCCAAATATACCTATTTGGAATTTCATTTGTGGTGCTCACAGCATAAAAAAACCCCACACACACTTAAAAAAATCAACAGCAGCGTTTCTTTCAATAAACAGTACCCCCCTTCACTCCAGATAATAGAGTAGAACACACATAACAGTTTTCATAAGGGCTATTTATTTGGTCTTACGAAAACTGCTCATATTTTTTCAATGCTCTGAGTATAACAAATGAAATTCCATTCACTTCCATTGGCTCAGCAGAAATCTCAGACAGAAATCTCAAAACCTTGGCAAATAAACCAAAGTTATCTGCATGGCTAAACACCACCAGAGGTTAATACGAATATGTATTTTTGTAATCTGGTTAAACCGACATGTTGAGCCTTAACATCCTCTTTGCTACTGTTTGCACTACCTGGTGAGATGCTGAACCACATTTCTTTGCACTGGTACTTTTACTCTGTGCAATTACAATGAAGTCGAATCTAATTTAATCCAATCTGATCTTAATTAAACAATGACTTTCAAAATTGCCACTAAGGCACACATTAGAAGAAGTGAAATTAGCTGTTGAGGCCATAAAATTCTTGTGGAAAAAAACTTTATATTTTGAGAGAGAAGTTGGGCGGTTTCCAGTTTGTTTGTTTTTTAAAGCAGCTACAAGGCGTTTTTAACTGGTTATGAAACAGTCTCAATTTAACACTGATGTCTCTATATGACCTACATAAGCAAACAAGACTATCAGCGAGAAGATTAGCTTTTTCTATACAGTTAATTGTAATGTCTGTCCCCGGGTCCGATTCCTCGTGAAATCAGACATGCTTACATGTAACGTTAGGTGTATGAACAGTACTTTGTTTCACCATTGTCGTATTACAGTTATTAATCTTACATAGCCACAAATAGATACATTACCTCATTGCTATGCATTCTGCAAACAGCTGTTTAAATTAATTAAAATAGTGTTAAAAACAAGTTGCATCTTTCTTTCACTTGCTTCCAAAACAAATGCACACACTAGCCAGATCAAGATACGACACGAGACGTTGCTGCTCATGGGAAATGCAGTCTTCATTCCAGGAAACACTACCACTTTTGTCCACAGGGGCCGCCAAAATCAACACAAAATGAAAGTTCCTTGTAGTTGCTTTAAAGCAATTAAAGCCATAGAGTGGTCATTAGAGGAACTGCATTTTAAGGCACTTAGGCACTGGCCTCAACACTCTTTTGCATTTAATAATCATTTGTCAATAATCTCTGTCATCCAATTACAAATCCTGCACTGAAAAGACAAGTGTAATCTCTGTCTATTGATCATGATGAGTAATATTACACCATTCTTGTTAAAACCTGGAGTTATGTTCCAGGCTATGCCCAATTTAACGGATAGCTATATCATATGGATACAGTCGTGACACATTAAACATATCTCTGTTGTTATATCTGCTGAGTGCACAGGTTAACTGTGATATTGTTTAACCTGGACTACAAACAACATGATACCTTCTAGGGGAAGGGAGTTTTCTATGATTTCATCAGTGAAATTACTGGACAATAAACCAGTACAGTCAAAATGCAAAGGGTGCCACAGGCTGAAGGCTTATACGTAGTATAATATTAAGGGACCTAAAATATAGCAATTTGCTACAAAGATCGGGTGAAATTGTCAGTATTTCTACGAATGAAGAAACAAGATTTGTGATTTTACTAAAATAGATAAGGTGCGACTCTTCCTCAAGGAATACTTCTACACATTTAACACAGGGCTAAGATGAAAAAAGTCTCAAATTTCAACAAGAAACAAGAAAAGGTACTGTAGCTCTACAGTGGGCCACGGTTGTAAATGCTTTCATATCTTGTTTGTTCCTTTTAGGCAAATTTACAGTAACCCTGTTTTGGATGAGCAGGGGGGAGTGTAAAAGGTGCTTCAAATAATAAAATGCTAAATTTAGTTAATCATTTTGGACAACATTCTTTATAAATAGCTTAGTTTTATCTAGGTGGGATCTTTCACTGTAGATTTGACCAGAATGTCAGCAATAAAGAGTTCTGTTCACTATTGGTTACCAATATATTAAGATCTGTCCTAGGGGACTGCCCATTTAAAGAGCTCAGCCGTTTTATGCAGCACAACCTAATACTTAAATATGTAACACCTAAAATCTAGTAATGAGCCAACTCATAAGAAGTCACTTTTTTTCAGTTTCAATCTTTTCGTTTCCTTTGACATCCTATTTTAAGATCCAACTCAGTGCTGATCCTACACAACGATATCAGTTTCTAGCACGATATCCCAAGAGGCCACATTCAGTTCAACCAAACTGTTGATCCTTTTTGGTGTCAAGCATTTCTTTGTCTTCCACATACTGGCTTTGACTTCTCAGCGATAGATCGGCAAGGTTCCCTTCATCTTGTCTGATGCTGGACAGGTCCAATCCTGTGTCCATCAGGACAGAGGAGCTGGTGGAAGATGAAGCTGAGGCCTCTACTGTGGAGGTGGTGCTGGTGTCCATTCGACTGTTGTTAACCATCCTAGCAATGAAGGAGGGAGCAAAAATAAGTGATTTGGAAAACTATGGTCAAATATAAGACTAATGACAGGGGGGGCACGATCTTACATATACAGATATACAGTCATAAAACAGGAGTCTACAGCCATGCTAGAGGCTCTGTGAGGCAGAGCTGTGCTTTGACTTAAACGCTAACATGCTGATGTTTAGCAGGTCCGTTTACCATGTTCACCATCTTAGTTTAGCATGTCAGCACGCTAACATTTGCTAATTAGCACTGAACACAAAATACAGCTGAGACTGATGGGAATTAGCTTTGCAGTTATTTGGTCATGAACCAAGGTGTTCGGGTGCCACATTTTCTATCTGCCCTCTGCCTTTGCCATACATTAACTCTCCTGTCATTTCCGATCCTGCCACTCCCTCCTGCCCTGCAGTAACCCCTGTGTTCCCGCCATTCCCATCACCTGTCCCCACTTCCTCATTTGCCTTGCAGTAAATGTACCGGCCCATTCCCATTCACTCTCCGTTGGATCGTCTAATGTGCTTGCTACTTAGCAGTCTAGCCTTTTTCCTCTGCCTGGTTGGACCCCTGCTTGCCCTTTGGCCTTCTGCCTCTTTGCCTGCTCCCTAGTTTGCCTTCTCTTCCAAGATCTTTGCCTGTTTTCTGACTATGAGTAAAGCTGAAGATTTTTACTTAACCTGCCTGGTCTCTGTGTTGTTTACTCAGATGTTGGTGTAAGGACTCTGAGTTTACAGGGTCCTTACACCATGAATGTCTTTTGTCCCAAAACCCTCTTTTTTGTCGCTCGAACTTTGGCAACCAAACGAAAACAAACAAAAACTGTGGTCAAATTTCATGGCAATCCTTCCAATACTATCCAATTGAGCCATGTCGCTGGTGTGGCTAAAAACTGTACCTAGCAGTGCAGCGTTAAGAGATTACTCACCACATGTAACCCAGAAGTCTGAATGCACAAACTCATGCCTTTACCAAATAAAGACCCACCTATTGCTCTTTGTTGTTTGCACGGAGATCGGAAGGACAGGTAAAGAGGGCCTTGGTGGCTTACTGTCCAAGAAAAGTACACAAGCTCACACACAAAGAGAGAGTAGAGGAGAAAGAGGAAAAAATACTAACATGCCATGCCGAAGGACATGTCGTTCCCACTCGAGGCTGTTGGTGAAGCAGCGGCCACAGAACTCACAGGGGAGACGCTTCTCTATGCCGCTCGGCCCGGAGCTGCTGCTGGTGCTGCTGGTGGGAGATGCGAGAACCTCTGGGAAATAGAGTTCAAATAATTGGTCAGTTTCAGAATACAGGAATTTCACAAGTATTAATTTCCTATTTGTAGCAATGTTTGAAAACAATATAAATATTTATTGCTGTAGTTTATTATCGGGCAGTATTCAATACCTAATTATACATAAATCACGGAGTAAAAATGCTTCATGTATTAGACATGAATGGCTCCTCTGCAGACCAGGGATTATCAATAACATTCTGCTCTGAAACCTACTTTTTCCTTCAGTGAGCAACCAATACCAGTCAAGTCTACTCAGAGAAATATAAGCTAGAAGAACGAAATGAGAAAATCAATTCAGAATTAAAATAACCGAGAACAGAAAAAAGAAATGGCTTTTCAGCAGATACCCATCTATAGTGTAATCTCAAAAGGTTTTGTAAAGAAATCTGTTGTGCAATGGGCTCATAAACAGCAGTTAAATAGTATTCAGTAGCGTTCTGGTCTTGACTAGCCAGGTGTGATGTACATATTTGTTCTTTCAGCTAACATCAGTGGTTTTATTCAAAGGTTCAAACTTTCTGATTTCTGTTTTTTCTTCTACACGCAGACAGGTATCGACAGACGGGATTAGGCGTCTTGTCACTTGATAATAAGCGTAAATGGTGCCTGTCCATGTTTTGAAAACAAATAAGTCCCCATTTAAAATAATGTGGCATTATATATCTATACTGACACAGTCTATCAACAGAGTAAGGATGAGTAGATAATATTTAACCCAGCAGAGCAACAAAGATCTTCATCTGTATTTACCTTGAAGGACAGGCCTCTCTTCCTCCACCTCCTTGACTTCCTCTTCATCTTCTTCCTCCTCCTCCTCCTCCTCCTCCTCTTCCTCTTTTATGTTGTCCTCTATCTCCTCATCATCCATCTCTCTCTGTTCCTCCGCCATGTTCTCCATAATTTCCATTCCTTCGTCGTCATCCTCCTCCTCCTCTGCAGCAGCTACTTTTCCACCTCCGACCATCTCCATAATGTCTCTGTCTTCCTCCTCCTCTGCGCTGCTCCCTTGTTCCTTTATCATCTCCAGCTGGTCCAGGTTGACCCGGCCCATCAGCTCAAAGTTCCGGATAACCTGATCGGAAAACAGGAAGAGCTAATTGGTTTGGCATAGTGTGGTCTGTGCTGTGTTTATGTTGGAGAACTCCCTTTTTTATGTTGGGCTTTTCTTTTCTACTGCAGTTTGTTGAAGCCTTCAAAAACACAAAACACTATATTTGAACTAAGCATTACATTTGTGTGTGTTTAGGTCTTCATTTTTCTTTTTTTATAAAGTGAATTGCAACTAAAAAGTTAATACATGAATTTTAGGCTGACTGTTTTCAATTTTTATATTGACCATTAATCAGAAAAGCTCAAGAATCGTACTCTTTCTTATTGAAAACAGATTTATAAATTCTGGAACTACCTACACAACAATCAAACCACAGTGAAAATAAGTAAATATTTCAACAGAGGCCCGTTTTTCAACAGTGCCTTTATGTTTTGAGGCTGTTTGAAATTTATATTAGCCCAAAGTACAACAACTGAGTTTTGTCTGGCTTTTGAAGGCCTGTTGTCTCTCGAGCCAGAGGTGCATTTGCATGCTGTACAATGCTGCATAAGGTGGTGGGTAAACTAAAATGATCTGAATTTTAACCAAGAAGACGGAACATTTTGATGACAGAACCAGATCATGTCATTGCTTATGTTACTACAAATTATGTCACTCTTTCTGAGCAATTCCCTCCTCCCATACTCCCTGGAGACTCAGAGCTGTAGCCTTTCCCAGCAGTGACAACGCCTGATCTTCTACTCTTCCTACTACCATGAATATGCTTAAGCTCTCTGTCTCACCGAGGAGGAGCCCTGCTCTCTAAATTTTTTCATTCTTTCTTTCAACTGCATGTCAACAATGAACGTCAAGATTGAGGCATATATTTACATCAGCCTGATGGCAAAAATAAAATTACACCAATATGAGAAATATTTAAGAGTTGCCTTCATGGCTTTCAGGACCTTTTTGACCTTCAGCTACACATGGAATGACCACAAGCCCAACTTATTTATGATGTTTTGGTCCCCATACCTTCATCAAATAAAATTCAACAGCACCGGTACCATATTTGTAAACACAGCTGGGGAAAAACCCACCAGTCAGAGGATGCCAGCAGCACCTCCATGTATCCATACAAATTTAGGTCAATGAGCTTTTCTAATTGAAAACACAGAATTCCATGTAAAAGGCTGAATATAATAGATACAAATAGCATAGAAAAATACTGTGTCAAAGGATTAACTTAATAAGTACATATCATACAATAGAGAATTTAAATGTCAAACGATGGTATACATATACAGTATATGTTACCAGTGCTGTTTGTCTATATATGAATTTTATCTGATGAGGGTCTGAGGATAGTAAATAAAGTGAGTGCAATTTAGTTTTTGATCCAACGCACCTGTCTGGTGTGCAATAACTGTAATAACTGTGACCTTGATCTACATAACATCTCATGTAGCACCGCTTCTTTGCAAAGTGATGATCTGGTCGAAAGGTGTGTATTAATAATATGCACATAAAAATGATGTAGTGAAGAAACTCTGAGTTCCTTCAAGGGATGTCGAGTCCCTTCTCCTCACTGTCCCAGAGATGCTTCGTGCCTCCTCTGACCAACATCTGACCAGGTTTCTTCACCCAAGATCCACAGATGCCACACTCTACCAGCCAGGACCGTAATATCTAAAGCAACTCATGGCTCTGGCTTTCAAAACCTTTTTCAGAAATCTGTACACACTGATCAGTGGTGGTAAAGTGGTCATTTTGTAGCTGCCATCCATCTCATGTCTGCCACTCAACGTAACTTGGATTTGCCACCTTTGACATGATCTAAGTATAAATAAATTATTGTTATTATCTGTATATGTGCCATGTTAGTTGGTTAATTGGGTAAAATTGGGTAATAACCGGGTGCCCTTTTAAGTTTAATGTACTCTAAACTTCTAAAATACGATCTGCTTTCTCCCGTCATCTCATGAATTATCCCCATTAGGCAAGACTGAGAGACGAAACCTTTTCTCTCCTGGATGTGGTTAGAATACACTGAAGCTTGAGCAATCTGATAGGTATGCACCTCGTCATCTTATTCCACTGTATCCTTCAGTAGCCATTTCACTGATATTTTTATCTCCTTATCTGTCAAGTCGCAGAACAGAGTAATGATATTCACTTTTAAGGATTCTAAAGGAAGTTTGAATGGAGAAATAAGACAGGGAGGAACAGAGGTATTCTGTGGGCCAAACAAATTACGCAGTTTACATACTGACTGACTTTATGGGCCACTGTAATCTAATAATTTCTCATCTAATAAAGTTTTATTACACATGTTCAAAAAATTATACCACACACACACACAATAAATGATAGCTGCAAGGGAATCATTAACAGGGTTTTTCCTGCCTAAATCTAAGGCGGGCTGATATGGATTTTAAAGTGAAACTGCTGGAGGAAGCGTTAACTTGTAGTCTCTGGGAGAGGCTTATATACGTTTTAACTGATGTTACTGGTTAAGCTGCTCTAAAATCTAAAATAACCAGTTTTACACAAGCTCGGCAAAGAGCTTCCAGCACTCACTGAAGTTTGGGTGAACCTAAACTCACCAAATAAACAAAGCCTTTTCCTGTGCTGCTGCTGCTGCTGCTGCTGCTGCGCTTTACTGGGTATCGATTGTTGTTGGTCCAATCTATCCTAATATACCCTCTTCCTACCTGCCGCATGGCGTCACTGTAAAAAGTGAATGCAAGTCATGAAAGTTATCTTTGATTATAATTCTTGATTTACTAGGCAAAGAGATGATGAAAATGCCACAGACTAGTTTTTTTTGGCATGCTAAATATTTTTACTGCAACTACTCTATTCGTGTGTCTGTATTCATGTTTCTGACGTTTGTGTGCTGATTGCCTTTGTTGTAGTGTGTCTGTTGTATTGTTGATTTTTTGTTTTTCCTATTACTTTAATGTCTTTGTTTCGATCTTTGTTCCTCTGTTTGTTTGTATTGTATGTTAGGAACCCCTCGAAAACGAGATGGTTCTTCTAAAGGGGTTTATCATAATGAATAGACTTGTGTGTGTATATATATATATATATATATATATATATATATATATACACACACATATATGTATACACATATACACTCCCCTCCAAAAGTATTGGAACAGTGAGGCCAATTCCTGTATTTTTGCTGTAGACTGAAAACATTTGGGTTTGACATCAAAAGATGAATACGAGACAAGAGATCAACATTTCAGCTTTTATTTCCAGGTATTTACATCTGGATCTGATACACAACTTAGAAGATAGCACCTTTTGTTTGAACCCACCCACTTTTCATGTGAGCAAAAGTATTGGAACATGTGACTGACAGGTGTGTTTTGTTGCGCTGGTGTGTCCTATTACATTGATTATTCAAACAATAAATAGCGCTGAATGTCTACGTTCAGTTTCAGATTTGGGTTTTGCCTGTGCAGACTGCATTTATAGTTAGAGGTGTAACCAACATGAAAACCAGAGAGCTGTCTATGGGTGAAAAACAAGCAATTGTGAAGCTGAGNAAAATGAGTGTCTCTTGCCAACAGTTAAACACGGAGGGGGTAGTATTATGGTGTGGGGTGCCATTTCAGTCTCAGGAACAGGTGACTTGGTGAAAATTGATGGCATCATGGATAAGAAAGTATACCACAACATTCTGGTGAGGCACGGAGTACCATCTGGGAGTCGTCTTATTGGGCCTGGATTTATTTTCCAAGAGGACAATGACCCTAAACATTCTTCTAACTATTGCCGGAACTACCTGCGACAGAAGGAATCTGCTGGAACATTGAAAATGATGGACTGGCCCCCTCAAAGTCCGGACTTCAACCCCATCGAGCAAATTTGGGGCGAGTTAGAAAATTAACTGGACAGATCTATTTTACATTCAAAGGAAAGCCTTTGGCTTGAGTTGCAGAAGGCATGGGATAACATTAGTGTTGAAGTTCTCAGGAAATATATTGACACTATGCCAGAGAGATGTGCTGCTGTAATTGCTGCACAAGGTGGACATACCAAATATTAAAAGTTAAAAGTGGATAAAAACAGTAGGACTCACTTCATCTGATATTTGTTGTGCTCAGAGCAACCATCTGCATGTTTCATGAACATTATGAAATGAAATCATGTTTTGGAGGCAAAAAAAAGGTCAATATTTTCAGATCTGTCAGGTGTTCTAATAATTTTGGCTACCACTGTATATATATATATAATATATTCTAGGAGCTTAGTACTTTTTGCATGTAGTTGTTTCCTTACTATGCTGCTGTGTGAAAAGACTTTCTCTGAACTTTGGTGGCCAAAGATGAAACTATTTTTACTTGCCTGATTATACAGATCACTTCTTTTAAAAACTGCTGGGTATCTGGGATTCAAATAATTTCAGGATATTTGATATCAGGGAATGTAGACAGTTGCTCGACACAGGCCTCATGATTACCTCCCATAAACCAGCAATGGCCATATGGAATTAATTGAACAGTTTGAAATTACAGAGTGTATAAGCTGTAAACATCTCATGTTACAGCCATTAAGCAGACTGATTATTAAAACCCGTTCTTACGAGTAAACCCCCTTCAGTAAAACTCTCTCAATAAAAACTTTAAATCATGTTGTAGAAACCAATTACATGAGGTGTATCAATTTAAATGTAGTTTCTCAAAACCGCACATGCATTACATGTGGACTCCAACTGACCTTGTGCTCAAGGCGTAGATGCTCCTCTAGCTGGCTCCGCCGACTGCTGTCATAATAACAGAGCTGGCACTGGTAGGGTTTGATCTCAGCGTGCTTCTGCAGGTGCAGCTGCAAGGCCTGGTCACTGGAGCATGTGAAGGTGCATTTGTGGCAACGGAACACCAGGCCCTGGAGGTGTCGCGACAGCTTGGAGCGGCTGACCTCCAGCGGACCCACGCGCTCCTCTGGTGGAGGAAGAGGAGAGAGAGCGGAGTGGATTATTAGGTTGGCGAAAGGGGAGGGAAACAAATGGTAGAGCAGGGGAGAGGGAAAGAAGAGCAGAGAGAGCTCATGACAGAATGGGGAGAGGAGACGTGGGGGTGCAGGAGAGATAAAAAATGACATTTGTCACACACACACGCAGTGGTAAAGAAAAAAGTAATCATAGTGGCTGTTACCTTTTGGTGGTTTTGTCATTTTCTCACTTTCAGCACAAACATTTCCTCTAGATAACTGAAGACAGCCTCATATAAAAACTACCCCCCAAAAATGTTATCGACTTATCACATCAGTTCCACCGCTCTGTGCTCGCTTTTAAATACCTTTCAGCTCTCGCATTCTCGTACACTGTATGTAATGCCTAAATTATTCAATAAATGAATAGCTCCACTTGTATATATGTTTTTTTTATAGGGTTTTCATTTAACTATGACATCATTTAAAGGAATAGTTGCACTATTCCTTAAAACATAAAGTTCACTGTGTCTCTGGTTCCATTTTGCATGACTTGTACCTCTGTGCAGAACAATGTGGTCAATCATATTGCTCTTGTGTTTGGTGTGGTAGAGGCATAGAGGGCAGCGCAGGTCTTTAGGGAGGTCGTCAGGTGCATTGTTGTTGTGACCGGCCTCCACATGCATGGTGAAGGTATTCCTGTGATAGATTCACGGACAGAAAGAAGGATCATTAAACTATTGAGGGAATTTATTCGGTGCTTGTCTATCTAGTATCTATTCTTGGAATGAAAGTTTGCAGCATCTATTAACAGTATATAACATACATATACAACGTCTCAGTCATTTTCCTATTTTTTCTGCTGAAGCTGACATCTTTCCTTACTTGTAGCAGGTGAAAAAGGAACAGTCTTTGCACTTGAAGAGCTTCTTGCCACCGTGGCGGTCCCTGTAGTGCCGACGTAGGCTCTGCATGTATCCAGAGCTGAACTCGCAGAACTCACAAGTAAGGACGCCGTCTGGTCGATTGTCAGCCACTGTTGAGCCACCAGGTGCTGAGCCGGAAGACATTTGACTGCGGGAGGCCAGCTGGTAATGACTAAGCTGCTGACGAACATCCGCTGGCTCCAGGTACGATGGGTCTGAGGGAGGGGCAGAGAAATCGATAGAAACTTGCTGTTTATTATACTGAATCATACTGTGCAGATTCAGGTGGAAATGGAACAGCTTATGAAATACAAAGGATTAAACCAGTGGTTTTCAACCAGAAAACAGAAGAGCAGTGTCCAGCTGGGGCTCCTTCAGATGTTTATAAGTTGTTCACAGTTCCACAAAAGACAAATTTCCCCTCTAAACTTCTCACATGGTTATATCACTTATTGTAGGGGGCCAAACCCTTCATTGAGAACCAGCTCCTGTGTACTTCATCCACCTCTGGTCTGGAGATATTTTTGAGATTATGGAGAAAAAAATGTTTTGGCATGGCACGAGATAAGCGTACAGGCCTACCAGTATATTAGTATATTCCTCTTTCATGATCATTTCTAACATACACAGGAAGTAATAGCTCTAAATTAAAAGAATATTTTTCTTCTAATTCCAAGAGGATTTGGGCACTGGCTTTCAATCTCACTCGTGCTATTCCAATGCACATTTTTTGCACAGCAGGATGGAGTTTAACCTACTTTATGTATCTTCTCCAAAACCATTCATCTGCCTCTTCTGTTCTGTTTATGAGAGACGTCTGATTATTTCTTCCAAAACAAAATGCATACATTCTGTACACGTATACATAATATTTAATAAAAGGCTATCAGCATACAGCGGTTGATCCTTTCCTCTCTAAAGGAGACAGGACTATCAGGAATTTAGTTGTGATCACTCCAAACATCCCCCTCCCCCCTCACAGATACAGAAGTATAACTATGACAGTCATCATTCGTCCCCTACCGCTTTCCCTCCTCATTCCCTTTCTCAAGAGTCTATAATATCAGCGAGCAAGCTCATCTTCTCGTCCTACTTTGAGCCTCCAACACATCAATAAATAAACCACAGTGACACTAATAGAATATCTATCCATGTGAAAAATGCCTCATTCAGCACTCACACAGTATGAGGAAGCATGGAAGAAAAAGAAAAAATTTTCCTTTAAACTTTTGCTTTATAAAATGCCTGAGATCCAATTTCTCACTTCTGCAGAGGAGGCAGAGGAATTCATACGAGTCACACAATGCCACAGTTGATTCATGCTTTTAATATCCTCTCTGCATTGTGGAGATGTATGGAGATGAGACAGCAGATAGGAGAGCAAATGCTGTCATAAGGTGGTGATGTGTCTTCTTGAATGGATTAACGGTCAAAACTGTCTATTACATTACATAAATGAGAGGTGGAATGCATCTGTGAGGAGTTGAAGAAGACAGGGGAGGAAGACGCCTTAAAAATATTTTAAGGATGACCGTAAAGTAGCATTAAAAAAGTAAGGATGGGGTTGGAGTTAATTAGAGCCAATTAAATGTTAATCTTAATCAAAACAAACCCTCTATTCGACTGCAAACATCAGAATTCTAGACATTCAACTGAAGGTAGCTAGTTTGGCTCGGTAGAGAGACATTCAATATGTCAGCTCTGCTCTTTCTCAATGCTTCACTTGTCTTGGTAGGGCACAGCTGACAGTGGTGGTTGGTGCATTGAGGAATGCTGCCCTGCTTCAGCTCCAGGGAAGATTCCACGGCTCCAGCAGCAAGGTGACAGCTGCTGCCAAGAACAGTCTGCAAGCGAAAGCTGCGGCTGCACAGCCACTAAAACACCTAAAACACGGCATCACATCAAGGAGGTAGCTGCTACACCAACCCACTGTGAAGGTGCCTCTTTGATAGGAAATATTCAGTAAAGGACGGTGTCATAACCCTTTCCCAAAGACTACGACTTGTCGAAGCTAACTGCTAATTTTTCATGTTTTCAGCAAACGTGCCACATTAACAGTATAAAAAATAAAACCACCTTAAATGAAAAGGTCCACCACAAAAAGGTAAAATTTTTACATACACACGTGCCTTTCAAGTTTAGACTGTGAAACAGCTCTCAAGTTTTATTTGATGAGATTATGCTGCGTTATTTAATTCTAAGAGCATGACGTGTACTATATAGATTATATACTATATGCTACAGCTGCAATGATTAGTCGATTAGTTAATTACAGGAAATTAATCAACTGTTTTGATAATTTTTCTGAATAATCGTCATTTTTTGAGCAAAAATGCCAAACATTCGCTGGTTCCAGCTTCTTAAATGTGAGGATGCTTTTCTTTGTCCTTTGATGATAGTTAAGTGAATCTCTTTGGGCTTTGGTCATGGTACATCTACTTGGCTGTGGAAAATTATAATGCCCATTCTGCAGTATTTTCTGATGTTTTATAGACCAAATGATTTCATAGACTAATAGTAAATAATATCAATGAAATTAATCAATAATTAAAATAGTTGTTAGTTGCAGTCCTAATATATATACATAATGTATAGATTATATAGACACAATGATATAGGCCTATTTCTAAAAAGATATAATTCATTTTTTTTATAAAACCCCATGTGGGACTACACTCCAAAGCTAAGAAACTCTGTTTTTTGAGGATTTCTGTATTACAGTGGATCCTGTTTTGAAGCTCAATTGAGATTCTCCAAATCTGGCTTGACAAGCCTATCGTACGATCTTATATCCATTAAAATGACAATATTACCATCCGGGGCCAAGGGAGTCTGCTCTGTGTTACTGGCCAGCCGGGAGGGCCTGAGGGCGGCATGAGCAGCCTGGGTAGCAGCCCGGAGTTTGGGGAGGGTCAGGGCCTCACCATGGTCTCTCAGAGAGTGCTCCTTCAGCTGGCTGATGGTCATAGAGGAGAAGGGGCACGACAAGCACTTGTACGTGTGCTGCTCACCTGAAGGAAAATCAAGAATCATAAGTCAACACTTTGACTGCTATATGAAATTTACTTCACAAAAGGCGGTATTAGACGAGGATTTACAGAGTGGTTGAAGATTCTTTACAGAAAACACAGTGATAATAAACACATCCTCCACAACAAACAAAGCTATTCCCCTCTGAGCCAAGCTGTAACAAATATGTCATTTTGTTCTCACTTAGCACTCCCCTTGGACTAATTAACGTAATTTTGACAGAAAAAATGTTGAGCTGCAATGTTCTTCCACTTAAATTCAAAGATAAAGGTCTTGAGGTATCTCATGTAAACATGAACTTACAGTATGAAATAACATATTAAGTTGGATCCTCATTCCAACTCCTCAACATACACTTTCCTTATAGGCTATTTGGAAGTTGCAAAGTTGATTTTGCATTTATTCTACAAAAATCAACAGTACAGTATGTTAGAAATACTAGCGCTACTGTGTGAAACTACGATTATTTCAGTTGGGTAAGTATAAAAGGCTTTTAATGTAAACATGGGTATACTGTAGTGTCACATAGCCAGAGGGAGGCGAGTCTGAAGGGGAGGCCAAATGTTACTGAGGAACTTTTTTCCATAATTAGCATGAGGTTTGTTAGCTAGTTCGACTGCCTGTTGTTGTGGTTGTTTTTCAGTGAAAATGCCAAAGGAGATCAGAGTGGAGCAGATTGCAAAAGTCGGCCAGTGAGGGCTGATTTCAGCTGTCCACATCTGTTGAGTCAGACTGAGACAAGAACCAACATTAAATAAAATGTTGTGCAGGTTGGTGAGCCACGCACAAAGGGCAGTATTTCATGTAATGACTACAGATAATCTCTTAGTCACTATTTACAGTCATATATACTAACAAATTTGTTTAGTTATGCTGCTACAGTATATGGCTGTGCTGAAGCTGTTTTGGCTACCGTGTGTGTTGGCAAACACTTTGGCAGAGTTTTGAATGTACCCACGGGAGATTTACGGTATCTTGCTTCCTGTAGCTCTTGAATATATTTGCTTAACAACCTAATGCAAGCAGGATCCTGGGGAGTGGCGCCATTACAACCAAATCTCAACTGACTGTTACATATTCTTACCAGAAGTGGATTAATAAGGCAGCTACTTCCTGATTTAACTGTTTCTGGTAAGAACATGTTTGGAATGAGAAAATCAATCCAAAGTATCTTCAGCTCGTTGGACACAAAGGTAAAGAACTGAGCCACAGTGACGAAATTTAATGCTGATTGTTTTCACAAAATGCACAAAATCACCAAACTCCACTTTTCAAATGTAATCACAACTCAAAATTGGTTTGTGTCAATTATCCCCAACAGTTGTTAACTCTTACTGCTGTTTCTTGTTCTCTCCAATCAGACAGCTGAGAGCACTCAAATGCCTTTTGAAAATTGGCCTTTCTAAGCTCGCCAGTCTTAAGATTGTTTCTTTTGCTCATGTATTGATCGCTCAGGTGGAGCTTTTTTGCATTTGCTTGAATGTCTATGCCTTTGTCTGCCATCTGGCTCCCTTGATCACAGGCGAAGAATCACATCTAACTAAAGACACCTGTATGCCTTCACCTTTGTAACAAGCTGATGGTTTCTCACCATGTTCCCAAATAAACAATATTAACAATAAAGTCATCTGGACTATTTGTGCTAAAATCTGAATCCAAATATGATTCTTTTGGATGTGTAATTATGTGTGTCTGATGTACTGAATGGTGAAGCTGCTCCTCCAGCTAATCCACTGGTTGCATTGTGCTGGATAAGCTAAATCAAGCACAGCATCATTATGTGGAAGATGATAAACAGGAGGCTGCTATTCTGGCCTGAGAATACCTTGTTAGTCATGGATACAGCTGTAAGATGCGATTTAATGTATGTGTGTGTGTCTGTTTTTACCTGTGTGTGCCTTATGCAGGTGGCTCTTCAAGCGACTCACGTAGGCAGATTTAAAGGGGCAGAGTTTGCACTTGAAGGGCTTGTGGTGCCCGTGGTGAGACTGCACATGTCTGTCCAGACTGGTGATGAGACAAAATACACACAAAAAACAAGAAGGGTGGATGTGAGATAAGAGGATAAAAGACGTAAAANNNNAAAAATAGATGAAATGAGGACAAAAGGATAGCAGATAAAGAGAGAAAGTGACAAGAATAGAGTACAGGAAAGGAAGAGAGAGCTCCACTCTACAGCATCCACTTTGATGATTTCAACAGCAGGGTTTTTCAGCAGCATCTAAAGCGCTCGATTCTGTTTACCTCACAAACAACAGCCGCACATTTCCAATGACTACAGAACAAGGAGCCGTGGGGTGAACCCATCTACCCACAATCCCCTGGTGGGAATGAGTGCGTGAGTGCCTGTAGGGACGGTGGCTGTGTTTTTAATGCCAGCCTCCTAGGTGGCACGGGAATGCGGCTTCTTTCTGGGTCAGGGCACATACAGTACAGAGGGATTACACCTGGGAGCTCAGAGGAGATGAGGACTCTCTCTTTCCCCCTCGCTCTGTGTCTCTGTGATGGATAAAACAAATCACACTACCAAAATGTCTGTCTCGCTGTAATGTTTGTCTTACTCTCCTAGGAGGCAGGAAATCTTAGAGCAGATTGAAGATTCAAAGGGACTGTGATAGGGTAAACAGAATAAGGTGTACAATTGTGCTCTGTGCAAAGTGAGTTTAACATCCAGTTGATTTGTAGAACAGCCGGCATAAGACTGGTAAGGTACTGAATATAAGGGTGAGAATTTAAAATATACTACCAGGACATAAGGGTATATACATATATCCGTAAGGGCGCTGCTATACTGATCTATCACTGAAAAAGTATTTTTATAGGTGCAATGGACTTTTAGCCATAGTGCTGCTGTTAGATTATACTGGTTGTTGTCCAAAAAGTCAAATCTGGGAAGAACAAACATCATTAGCTTCGAAAGTTATAATCCTAATAAGACTTTGAGATCAAACCCCGTTTTTGATACTATTTATGGTCAGTATTTTATCAGCCATTCAAAGTATTTTCATTCTATTATTACCTCACAATATAGTAGTTTTCAGTTTTTGTGGTGGAGTCTGCCATTCCTGCACTGGATTTAAATGGATTTGAATGCAAACCAAGCATTTCCTACTGATGCTGCTTCATATTAAAAGCACTCAACTGGCTTTTATTGTGAAGCACACACAGGAAAAGCAATTTGTTTGTCACCAAGGTTAGAGATGACAGTGATCGTTCACCAAATTTTTTTGTCAGTAGATCATATTTAATTGCTGTAATGGAACGAGACGGAGCAGCCACAATGAGCTGTTAGTTAAGGAGTGGCGGACAAAAGCTACTCACACCACAGGCAGCATTTAAATCAGATTAAGGTTGCTATTATTCACAACTTCTTTGTTAAGACAAGGTCATTTTGTTTGATTGCATGATAAAAAGATCCACCAGTTGCTCTTACAACTTCAACTAACCTTACTGAAAAGAAAGAATGACAGGAACTGGACAGTCAGAGTAGATCAATGTTCAATGGAGAATCAATGGATCAACAAGGTAAAAAAATAACGTTCTGGTAAATAAATGTTTACCTTAGGCAAAGTTTCCCAATTTCCTCTAATTTACTCCTTATACAGGGGACTCTACTGTAGACACAGTGTTAGAGGTATCAGTCATAGACCTGCTCCTCCCTACTTACTTGTGCCTGAAGGGTGAGACAAACTGGCAGTACTGGCAGCTGTATTTGTCTTCTCTGCTGAACAGCGCCATGGCTGAGTGGCTCCTCTCATGGGACCTCAGTCCCTGCATGGACATGAAGACTCGGTCGCACTGGGCACATGGGTGACCCCCTGCTTCTAATCGCTGCTTCAATTGGTCCTCTGACACCACGGCCCTCGCTGCAGCCACGAGGGCCGCCGCCCTTCCTTCGACAGCGTCCGTTTCTGGTTCCAGTGTGTCCGCGGCAACAGCAACACCACCAGAAGCTGTGGAAACCAAGGGTGGACCCATCATTGTAGCCACGGGTCTCTCGAGGCAATCTACTTCAGCTGCTTCATCCCCCTCCAGGTCACCATTAGTTAAGCTCTCTGAAGGCAGGCTCAGGGGGACCTCGCTGACTTCCTGCTGCAAAACAAAGAGGAGAAGTCTCAGATGTTCAGTAACCTTTCTGTGCCTGTTGATTTTCCCTGTCAAAGCCTTTTCGTTCTGCGGATGCACAACACTGCAATGAAAAGGAGAAAGATTAAGGGTAACAATTTATTTGGATAGTCCAATGCAGATACTCAACCAATTACCAGATGACAGAAATAGCTGTTCACTGAAGTATCACTTAGAGTCTGCAACAGTTAAGCATCTGTGCAACACCCCTGGTTCTGTCTATGCTGTATCAGCGCAATCACACTCAGTTGAGTTTCAGTCACAGCTCTCTCACTCACCCTCTGTCTTGTCAATTGAATACATTTATGCTTGAGTACTGAACATTGGAAGATCAACATGTGGGTATATCATTGACCTGAAAGCCTTTACATGCAACACGTTTTCCTGAAATACTTGTCAGAAACAGCCAAAACACTTCAAGCTGTAGTGTGAGCCTGTGTGAGGGCAAATTTAAAAGTGTTTCTGGTTCAAGAACAAATGACTGAAAAATGACTGAGTTGGGTCCAGTATGGACAAATTTAAACTGTAACCTTAGGCCAATTTCAACCCTGACCTGAAATTCTGTAGTCTGCCGGTATTTACTGACACACCATACTTAGTCGATATTTGGTTGATTGCACTATCTAGATGGAATGTGACATGAATATTCAAGTCCAACCCCGTGAATCTCTCCAGGAGCTTTGTTACATATCATTCCCAACTCTGCTCCGTCTTTTTTTATATATATCTCTCAACTGTACAACTCTAAGAATAACATTAAATTCAACACACACCACACCATTTATTCTGAGTGATTAATACACTTTGTCTCTTTGTCTACAAGACCTGTTTCATTACTAGCTACTGCTGGTGCTAAATCACCCAGAAAAGAAATGGGATGATACAAAAACTAGTCATACAACAGATAAAGAGCTAAGACGGAAGACCTCGCACATTTGCACATCTACCAACAATAACGAACCGACCGCAAAACAAAACTCGTCCATCTATTTCTTCTTCCTTCATCTGCTGGAGTGCAGGCTGGTTTCTGTACTCGTCACAAGTGGACAGACAATCACCATGACTTTTTTATTGCCCCGAGGAAGCTCATTCTTTCTGTGGAAGGACCTGACCCTGCACTTCATACAGCCATAAATAAGATGTGGCATCCACAGGCCCAATTTTGCCATCCGGTCTGCCCCGACTGCACTGTCAGCCTGTTCTTCATCCAGCTGCATCAGAAATCATTGCAGTTCTCGAATTGAAACTGTATTCATCATACTATAAAAAGCAACATTCATTATTACCCTCTGCAATGTGTAAAACATACAGTATATTCCATCTGGTAGAGATGCTGTAGGCCATGAATGCTTGCAGTAAACCCATAACTCTGGCAGGGTAAGTGCCATAGCTACCCAGTTTAACATTCTATCCCATATACTGAATATACCTAAAAGTCAAAGTCGCAACAGACCTCAGTTGCTAAAGTGAATGTATCACTCTCAGTGGTCCCAAACCATCTTATCTTAACTACATTAAAGACAGACTGAGTGTCTGACGGAAGAACCAGGCCTCCGTTTGGGTGAGGCGTTGGATCCTTAGGCCTGTTCCCCTCACTGGCAGCCTCAGTGGAATACTAATGTTCGAATGGTTACCCGCCACTGCCCTAAAAGTTATGGCTCACCACTCTGTCCTCCACTCCTCCCCTCCTCCACTGCAATGGGACAGCATTGCTTGTTTTCTCTGGGGGAAGCTGACAGACTGTCTACCCAGAAGCCTCTGTCAGTAATAAACAAAATGGGAAACAGAACCCAAGTCCAGTAAAACAGATCACTGCAGAGCGCGGAGATAGATTACAAGACAGAAACACTTGGGACAGACAAAGCGGGCCCTTCAAGTATTGTTTAAGAAAAATATAATGTTGATGTCACTTCAGCAAAATAGGACTAAATAATGAATATTGTACATGTGCTTGATCTTTGAAGGAGTAGCTGCACATTTTTTTAAAGGAACAGCTTGACATTTTGGGAAAACACGCTTATTTGCTTTCTTGCTGAGAGTTAGATACCACTCTCAAATTTGTACAATACAGTAAATATGAAGGTACAGCTAGCAGCAGATTAGCTTAGCATAGGGGGAAACAGCTAACTTGGCTCTGTCCAAAGATAACAAAATCTGCCAACCAGCACCTGTAAGCTAAGCTAAGCTAAGCTAAGCTAATCAAATATGAAGGGGATATCAATCTTCTCATTTAATCTCGGCAAGAAAATGTTTTTTCCAAAAATGTCAAACTACTCCTTTAATGCATGTACCAAACAAGTAAACAACATATGCAGTTTTTTTTTATTTTGCCATATATAAAGAATATTAATTTCTATTTTTCACAACTTGTTATGATACATATAAGTTATTCACATATATTAAATCAATCTTATTTTATATAAATATAATATATTTTCTATGACTTGTGTATACTTCATATGAACATATTTCAGACTTAATGTAACAAAACTCCAAGATATATTATGACAGCATTAAAGACATTTGAAAATAAATCCAACTCCATTTACCTTGACATGTCCCTCTTTGACCTCTCCATACTGGACGTGCTTCCTAAGGTGGTTGCAGATGGCTCGGAGGGTGGGGTGCACCTCTATGCAGAAGTTACACCTGAATCCTATGGGAGCTTTATTTACAGGGCTTTCCTGCTCACACAAAAAGAATGACAAAAGAACCAGTTTTAGTCACAGTTTTTGTTTTCATTTTGTTTGACATCTTTTAAAAATGTATTTGAAAATTATTTGTAATAAAGATGTTTATTTTAAATTATATTATTCAACCTTTAAAGGACAACAACAGTGTAATTTACCTAGTGCCATTAATGCCCATGAATCTATCTATATGTATATGCCACAGTCAGAAGACGATACTATTTCTTCTTTATGAGATTTACCTTTTCTCCATGAAGTTAAGAGACTGCCACTGTTCTCAAATATACATTAAATGAGATCAATGGTATTTTTAATGAACTTATTATGAAACTAATTATCACACCTCATTATCATGCACTGTTATATATTCCTGGTGAGAGTGAAGGGGGAATTCGTAACAGATAATTATCTCTTTAATTCCGTTTTGTCAGAATAGGACTACTTTGGGTACAACTGCAATGACTGGATTTATAAATTCATGTGAGATAAATTAACAATACTCTCAGTGATACATTATGTCTCTATGAGCTGTTTTACATGGATTTTCTAAAAGCTATGGGAGCCGATGACTTCAAGGACTTAAGGAACACCTGTAGTATGATAGACTGTAGTAACTTGTGACTATGGCATATGGCATGTCCTCAGATATTAATGGTAAAAGGAAAATTAAATTATGCCAGTTTAATTCTTTCATTTACAAGGTTTAAGGGAGACTTGCATCTCTGCTCACCTTCTCAGGTTTGGTCTCAGGTAGCTCTGTGGCTTTCTGTTTGCTGAGAAGCTGCCTCCTCCTCTCCTGCCTCATGGCCCTCTTCTGAAACTCCTCATTGTGGTTCAATAGATGTTTGGCCAGAATTGGGAGCGCCAGGAACTTCAGCTCACAGTGAGAACACTGGTACAACTCAGAGTCTTCATCCCCGGGACCAGGCGATACCACAAAGTCCCTCTTCAAGTCATTGCTGTGGTGGTCGTTGTAGTGCATAGAGAGCAGCTCGCCTGTGCTGAAGGACATCCGGAAGCATTTTAGACACTTAAATGGCAGCCATTCAACCTCTCTGTCCTGCTCGGCTTCAAGCGGAACCTCCAGCACTTCCTTGTCTTCCTCTGCCATTGCACTGACAGCAATCTTCTCGGGTTCTTTGGCATAGATAACGGTAAAGTAGCGACCAAGCTTGCTAGCATGCTGCTTCTTGGGGAAGACACCTGGGTGGCGTTTAATGTAGTGTGAGACAATGCTCTTCCTGCTGAAGGCTTGGAAGGCGCAAAGAGAACACCTTCGTCTCTCCACAGCCAAACGCAAGTCTTCGCTCATTTCTGAATTGTCCCCTTCTGATGGCGGGGGTGCCATCACTTTGGTGGGCTTCTCACTCATAGTCTTGGAAGCAGCCAGACAATGGGTATAATAGGCATCAATATCATGCCGCTTCTGGTAGTGTGCTGCCAGGCCTTTGCGTATGGGGTTTGTGTACGAACACAGAGCACATTTGAAGACATTGTTTTTACCCTCTGGCTGAGCACGGACATTGTTGTGCTTGATACGGTAGTGGCGAGCGATGCCTTTCCTCGTGGAGCAGAAGTATTTGCAGAGCTGACACTTGAATACAGCATGTTTCTCTGTCTTATTGATGGGTAACTGGGAGAGGGCAAGGTCCAATTCACTGACCTCCTGGACTTTTGCTGCGCTTGATATATTACTAGCACTGCATTCAGCTACTGGCTCTGTCTCTTTACTGGGAGAGAAATTTGTCATAGAGGGAGTGAACATATCAGAGGCAGACTGATTGTGATATTTCTCATAATGGATTTTGAGTTTCTCCAGTGTCCCATGCGTGTACGGGCACATTTTGCATCTGTATGCGCCATAGCCCTGCCTTTGAGTTTTGCACTTGTCGTCTCCTTCATTTACGTCAGTGATTTGCTCTATATCATCTGCAAAGTCTTCTGCAGTGACTTTCACCAACGGGTGTCTTTTCTGATAGTGAGTTAGGACACCATGGATTCGGGAGTTCACATACGGACAGTGACGACATTTATACACAGAGCTGGGGTTGATGTCTGCCTCCTGTGCAAAATCTGCAGCTTTTACTTTCATGCCCGGGTGCTTCTTTCCATAGTGAGTGAGGAGGCCATGGAGACTGTTGTACTCTGACAGACATACAGTACACTGATAAGGATTGTTAGAGATGGAAAGACGCGGGTGGGAAGGATGGGGATTGCTTTCTTGAGGTGGGGTGGCAATGACTAGTGCTCCATCATCTTCAACAGATTGGCAATTGAAAGACGCATGTTCTTTGGCAACCTGCTGATGGATCTTCTCAGCTGAGCCATTTCCTTTAATGATATCCAAAAGCACAGATTCATCCCCTTTAATGGCCCATGGGTGGACTGCCTGATAGTGACTAGTGATGTCCCATATTGTACAGGCCTCAAAGGCACAGTCTCTGCATTTGTAATGTTTAGTTTCCATATTGCCCCCTTGTTGGGTGGTCTCCGGACCAGCCCATAGCTTGCTGGCCATGTATGTGTAATCAACGTTGTGCTCAGGATGGCGTCTTTGGTAATGGAGCAGCAGGCCTTGGGGTTCAGCGTGGGAGTAAATGCACCACTCACAGTGGTAGCCAGCCTCCAGAATGCCATCTTGGTAAGCCCAGTGTAAAATGGTCATGGCTGTGGCTTTCACAGTGGGGTGCTCTTTCTTCAGATGCTTCTTCAGCGCATATACGTAGGGGGACGTGTAGGAACAGTGTCTGCACTTAAGGGAACGCAGGGACGTAGCGTTTTCAGGGTCTGGAGGGGCTGGGGTCATGGCAGAAGAGACACTGCTCGACTGTACCATCTGGGCACGCTCACGCTGACTCCGGACCACTGCAGTGTGACGACGTACAAGGTCAGCATTGGCCTTGGTTTCCCTATGCTTCTTCTGGTAATGAATAAGCACTCCTTTTACAGTGCGGTTGCCATAATCACAGTGCTGACAAAAGAACAGCTCGTCCTCACCTTTCTCACCACTTCCTGGTTTAGGGCTAGAGTTGTTAGATCCATCATGACCGTTGTTTTGAAACTGCTTCAAAAACTGTTTGGGAGCCGCAATTTGCAATTCATCCATTAATTTCATCAAACCAGGGGTGGGGGCGCCATGTTTGATATATTTTGCTGTCACTTTTACTTCTGGGTGTCTCTTTTGATAATGGACCAGCACACCAACAACAGATCTGTTGCTGTACACGCAATGTTTACAGTAGTACATTTCTTCATCTGATCCATACAGTGCTGCGCTTGGTTGTTTTGGAGGCGAAGCCACACTGAGATTATATGACGAGTTCGCAACAGACTGTGATTGATCCACTGAGATGACCTTCATGGTTTTCTGTATACGGAAATAAGACGCCTTTTGCTCTGGGTGTTTCTTCTGATAGTGGACCAAAACAGAGTGCATATTGGGGCTCGCAAAAGAGCACACATCACAATCATAGACAACAACATTGCCACCCATAGATTCTTTGAGAGCGTCTGTCTCAGCACTGGCTTCAGGAGTCTTGGGGGCAGTTTTCAGCACTGGGCTGGAGGAGGACCTGGGGGTTGATGTGGCTGAGTTAAAATTCTTGGGGCCAGAGTTTAATATTTCCCTCAGAGTTTGCGATTCACCCGTCTTGTGGGACTGCTCCACTACATAGCTGGAGAAGATCATAGCGTTGTTGATTTTCACTGTAGGGTGCATTCTTTGGTAATGGGGCATTAGGCTCCTGACATTGGGACTTGTGTACGAACAAAAGCGGCACATGTATACCAGATTTGGTTGGTTGAAGTTGAGCACATTGCTTGCTTCAGGGTGGTGATCCATGTAGTGTTGGTGTAGATCATTGTAATTTGTATATTCAATGTAGCACTCCAAGCAGCGGAAGACAGCACTCTGGTCCTCAGGGTCCAGGATGTACTTAAAGCTGAACTTGATGTAAGGATGCATCCTCTGATAATGGGTGCTGACGCTACGAGCTGATTTGTTGTGGTAATCACAGTGTTTACAGTAGAAACGTGTAGTTCCTGGTTCCTCTGAATAATCAGCGTTCTCTTGGATAGTACTGTCACTGGGGTCAGCAGAGATGTTTTCACTATCATCTGAGAGAGTCAGTGATATAGGAATGTTTCTAGGTTTTGACTTAGGATTGCTTTTTCTTTTCCCTATTCTGCCTCCCTCGTGAGAGATCATTGAGTCTCTTGCGTGAAGCTGTTGTGTGTTATAAGTAAAGACAGGGTTTTTATTGTTGTGGTTTCTATCCTCTTTATCAGCACTGGCATGATTTTCTCCTGCGTCTTCATCATCCATGTCATCTAGGTTTATGATCATGTCCTGCTGGCTTTGGCTTATCTTACTTTGAAGGTTACTGGCAATTTCATCAATTCTAGTTCTCTTCTTAACCGAGGACAAATCCAAAGGCAAGTCATTAATGGACTTCCTGGCTCTTTTCCCTGTTGCTAAGGGCTTTTTGGTGGCAAGTCCTAAAATGGAGGTCTGGGTTTTTTGTAGAAAGATTGGAGAAGCGTCCACTTCAGAGTCCGGCTGGTCAGTCAGCTGGCTTTCAAAGACAGTGGGATCTAGGTCATCACAGTAGGAATGCTTATGCTGCTGGTGAACCCTCAGACCTTTCAGAGTGGTGGTAGAGAAGCTGCAGAGCGTGCAGCGATGAGGGTTCTGCTGGTCGTTTGATGTGCTGGTTATCTTTTTTCCATTGACTTTGGAGCTTACATTACCTCCATTGACTGGCTCTGCAGCATTATCATTCTGAGGATCTGGGCTATCACTTGTTAGGTCCAAGGTGTCTAAATCTGAGGAACTGTGGCTCTGTTTGTGCGTGCCTAGTTTAAGAGGGCTGGTGCAAATAAACGGGCATTCATCACATTTATACACTGTGGTTTTACCAGAAAGGTGAATGTTCTCAATGTGGCGGGAGATGCTTCGCCTGTGCATGGTGAGGAACGAGCAGAAGGGGCACTGAAATCGGTTCATGTACTTTCTAAATGGTATTCCTTTTGTCTCCAATAGTTTATTATCCTCATCAGTCAAAAGCTGCTTTGCGTCTGCTGACAGGGTCCCAGTATAGCTGGGATCATCTATATCGCCCAACTCTTCGTCATCATCATCATCCTCTAAGCTGCTCCTAGAGTCTTCCTCATTGAGTAAGTTGGCATCCATCTCTGTGACACTGTTGGAGACATCAGATGAAGCAAACCTCTTGGACAAAATGGAGGAACCTGTGCTGTTGGGTGTTACCGCACTAATCTGTGCGTATTGAAAGGATGAAATCTCTGGGACAGACTTCTCCAACGTGTTTTCTGCTGTTTTCTCTACCGACTCTTCCTTTCCACGAACATCAGTGAAACTCATCTTCGATCTAGTCGGGCTTTGAGAAGCGGAGGGAGAATCTGGTTTGGGTGAGATTGCACTTGCCTCCCCTTCCAGCTCTGCAATGCAGGAAACTATCTTGACCTTGTCACTGTGTTCTTTCACCACGTGATTAGTCCAGCTGTCCTTCTGGTCGGTCTGATAGTCACACCATTCGCAGGCAAATGTTCCCTTCATGACTCCACTGGCTGAGTCAGATTCCTCTCCGGTCTCAGCATATTCTGAAGGATCTCCAGTGCTCTCTGAGGGAACTTTGTTATGATACATTAGTTGGTGTTTCATTATCCTTGCTTTGCGTGGAGACTTGTACGTGCAATACTGACAGGAATACACTTTTGAATGGTCATTGTGCATTATAACGGTGTAGCTGGGCTGCTTAGCTGTCTGTGAGGAGATACTTGCATCTGAATCTTCCTCTACAACATCATGGACTTTTTTGGTGTGGTTTCTTAAGAATGATTTCGATCTGAAGTAACGGACACAGAACTTGCACTGGTAAAACGGCAGATGGGTTTCAGCTGTCTGCTTTTGTGATGTTTGGTCGGAATTGTCCGTAGAGTTGGGGCCTAGACAAGATGAGAAAGTACATAAGATGTCTGCTGAAAAATAGTAAATCAGTAACATTTTGCTGCTATTATTTAGACTTTCTGTTGTTTCTGTCAATAAAGCCAGCAACAACTTAATACATTGTTATGTCCCTCAATAAAATATGTGATCATCCTACTACAGTATGAAGAGTTCTTTGAAATAGAAAAAGAACTGTTTCCTAATCCTCAACAAATTAACTAACATCTGAATTAATGTGGTAGGCATACTCATTCCAGCTTTAGGAGGCGTATAATCCTTGTCATCCTTATCCTCATAGTCCTCCTCTTCCTCCTCATCTTCCTCGTCTTTCAGAGAGTCAGACTCATCGGCATCTGCAGGCTGCAGGAAAACAGTGTGTACTTCCTGAATGTGGGTCTTCAAGTCATCATATGACTCGGCACGGAAGTCACAGCCATCACACTGCAATACCTCCATCACTAAAAAGAGGGAGCACTCCCTGGAAAATCAGGGAAACCTGCACAGAAAAAAAGAGAAAAAAAACATGAAGACATACAGCATTTTCCAGTGAGTACATGGTAAAATAAATGTTGAATTAAGTGGCTGCAGACTTGTATGTACAGAGCTATTACGGCTTTCAGACCGAAGTCAGTTCAAGACTTCAGCATTAATATTATCCTGTAATGCTTTAATACTCATACTCCATAAAAATGAGCTTGTGATGATCTAGCATGATTACCGATGGCAATCCCTGCTGTGAACAAAGAATAATCAAGTGCAGAACGGATGACACACCTTTCCCACATAACAAGTAAGACAACGGCCAGCAAAAGATATAATGCTTTCAAATGTTCATGATTATGTATTCGAAAGATTTCCTTCTAAAGAGTCTCATTTACAAGCTTTATAGAGCCTCTTCAAGTAGCAAGAATTTGCTACAAAATGTAGCTCGTTGTTGTAAATTTGGCACTGGAGGGAAAAATGCTTTTTGTATTGTGCGTGTGACTGTAATTTGAATCAGGATAAATTAAAACAACATACTGTGCGTTTATTTCTTTATGATTGTCTTGATGTTAAAGACTACATGGGAGTGATGAGATGGTAAAATAAAAGCTGAAGTTTAAAATCAAAAATCTAAACCATCATGAGCCTTCAAGTCTAAATCAAATATATCTGTGAAATACCACAAAAAAATCATGCAAAATAAAATGATTGAGTTTTTACTGCAAAAAGTCATTTTCTCAAAAGTTAAATAAAGAAGTCACATTTGTTCATCGAACTGCAAGAAATTTCTGTTGTCTCATTATGAAGACAAAGCCACATGGATAGAGGGTCTATGCTGTATGAAAATTATAATATTTTCAATCACTAAAATGCCTGGAGCTGTCCACAAGCCTCAGAAAACATGACAAAGAGGAGAATTCAGCAGATGCTGATGTTACTCCGAATACTAAGAAGGTCCCATTTTTTAGCATAGCATCATTCCAAGAACAATGGAGGGACTGAGGAGGGATTATGGGCTGATTTGTCCCATTTTTATTACCTTGGGATAAGCAACAGCTGGAGAGCAGCTCCACAGCTCAGTATTTAGAGCAGACTATTCCATCAGATTGTATCAACCGCTCTGAAATAAGATTGAATGAATCAACTGAGAGATGAAGGCTTTATGTCTTTGGGCTTCTCTGCAGTTTGGACTTGGCCAGAAAAAAATGGATGTGGATGATGTGGCCATCATTTCACAGCTCTTTCATCATGGCTTTCTAATCAATTGCCATTTTGTCTCAAAAACCATATAATATCACAAAAAGGATTTGTAGCTCACAATGGTTCTGAGTAGTTATGGGGCAGTTATGGGGCAGTTTACAACCTTGACTCTTAAAACCCAATCAATACGATTTTTTCACACTTTCTTTTGAACACATAACAAGTAAATCAAAGTAAAAAATATACAAAGTTACTCATTTTTGTAAACATATTACGTTGCATAGAAAGTAGGTGCATGTGGTGCACGCCATTCTTTAGGAGTAAAAAAATGTTTTAGACAAAGTTACACATATGCCACATGAGTTTAACTTTTAAATGCAGTACTAAAGGTGAATCATATTACTGTTGCATGACTACTAATTATGCTGGTTTAAAAGAGTCAAAGAGATCAAATAGTCAGTGCCAGCATCTGTCAAAAAACGCATATATAAAATATGAAAAAACTGCATCAACAAAAAGTAACCCAGCTTAAAGAAAGTAAAGAAATGGATGCTTTACAAGAATATACAAGAACTGCACATGTGAGTTTTACAAAGCTACAAAATACTGAACAAAGACCCAACTAACACGGAGCATCTGTAATGGTACGGGTATGGCTATAGTGTGGGACTCAATAGGGATGTTGATTGCTCTCCATAGATGCATAATCGTCTTGCAGACCATTTTACAGGACCAGGTGCACCCTGCAGTACAAACACTGGTCCCTCGTGATGTTTCCATATTTCAGGATGATCCCTTCCCCAAACCACTAAGTAAGTTTAAGACTAGTTTCATGAACACGAAAGACACCTTCCAGGTCTGAACATATTTGAACCTGCGCACAGCTTCATCTTCTATGACAGCATTTCAAGATGGATTGAAGCTCCTCTGAATGCACAGGTGGCCATTCTCCTCATTGCTTACTTGATATAAAGCCAGGTGTTTCCCCTGCATATCAATGTCAGGTGGAGAAAAAAAACAAAAATGTGAAATACAAGACTAAAACAACAATGAAGTTTACACATGGAAAGTTGTGCACACACTAGGGTATGTACACAAACTACAAACACACATTGTGTACACTGCATGTCAGTTCCATTTGTAACGGTTAAAAACGACCAGGACAGAAGCGTTAGCATGCAACAACTTTTTTTATGTGTTTCTCTTTTGTGCCAAACTCCTCTATGTACCGACAAAGTAATAAACCTTTTGGTATTTTAAGATATTTTTTTGCCTTTACTCTACAGCTACAATAATATAGAGTAACTAGAAACATGGAGAGAGACACTTCCAAACTAAAACACATATTTTGCTGAAAGCCAAGTACAATTTCTTTATAACAAGTATTCATTTGTGTATTCTATTCTAGAAGTATTTTGCATGTATTCACAGAGGATTAATGATTCACACAGCAAGTATGACCCTTTGTCGATCTTTGTTCTTAATGAAAAAAGTCGACATCACAATATGCTGCGGTTCGTGTTCTGAATCCAACTAAATCCAATCTTACTATAAACATCAGCTCTCCTTATATTCCTATGAAAAGCCAGAGGATGAGGACATTTCAACAATGGCTGTAATAATACCCAAACTTGAAGAAATTAATGATAAAATAAATAACAGATAATCAATATCATTCCATAACACTATCATAATCAACACTTTAATTAAGACCTCTTAAAAATAAGGGGAAATACGTCCTAATTAAGTTGCATTCATACAACAGCAGCATTAGGAGTTGCATAAATACAGCACCACTATGTGTTTTTCACATAGATGTTTGATTTAACCCAGGCAACTCCAATAGGCTAAGACATTTTTAAAAATTTCAGTGCTTGGCATTATGTAAGCATTATATATTATAATTTAGACCTAACTATTAAAACAAGTCAATAAGCAGGCTCATAAAGTACACAAATAAGTAAAAGGCTGAAGTTACTGTGACATATATACTGACATTCCAAACTTAAGGTGGAATTGCGACAATTTTACACATCTAAGTTTGTTCGCAGGTCTTGGGGAGCACGAGTGCAGATGAGAAAAAAGTTCTATAAAAGTGGGTAATGTTGGGTTACCCACATTGTTAAAGCTTGAAAGTTTTAACAAGGAAGAAGAATGTGTGGAATAAAAAAAGACGATATCTCTGGTTCTGCTGCGTCAATTCTGATATTTTTTAAAAAGCTACCACTCATTGTGAGTCCGACAATGTTATAGAAGAAAACTTTTAATGTCTTCAATTCTGGCCCTGTATTGAAATTGAAATTAGTATCTTTTTTAGTGTCATTTTTTGAACTAGCACAGGCTTATTACTTAAGTGTGCCAACTTAAAAACAGACTTTGAATACATGAAAACATGTTAGTTTGAAACAAAAACGCTGCTGTATTTGACATAAAAGTTATAGAAAATGTGTTTGCATGTAACACTCGCAAAGTAGCTCCACATGTGAGGGGTTGACGTAGATCTAACGGATTACAATTCCAGCCATTAGTTTAAAAAGTTCAATTTTGATAAACAAATGTTTTAAAATATTAAAGTGAACAAGAAAACATTCACAGTTCCAGTGTAATTCATTTGCTAGAAAAACCAAAGAAACAAATTATGCAAAACTGAAAAAAATAGGAAGTAGGTATTGCGTTACAAAGTCAGCTTTGATATTAACAGAGATATCTAGTACCGCAATGAATTTCAGTCAAATTCTGATCTGGATACTGAAACCAAAAAATTTCAAGTCAGATCCAGCCAGAGACAGTTGGGAATCCCGCCCTGCTTCCCACACCCAACTGGCCAGCCAGTGGAGAGCTCCATGTGAGCCGGCCAAGCTGCCAGTATGTCCCTGAGCAACCAGGGGATCCATTGTTGTTCAGGGTCAGGTTACAGCCTCACCACGGGGCCCCACCCTGCTCTCTTGGCAGTTCACTGCTGTTTTGAACAAAGTTGCCTCCTGATGCCAGGTTCCTTGACATGGATATCAAGAGAATCCTTTTCGGAGAGAAGCGGCGAGGAATGCCCGGGGAGGAAAAAAA